>VZRF01010021.1:211330-346924 GCA_013396875.1 Vireo altiloquus
TAATGTGACAAAAACACGTATTCTCTTTGGTGAGAACTTTAAAGTCATTTGAATAAGTAAATGTTGGTAATAGACACCTAAAAGCAACTTAAAGTGATATAGATAATATCTGTATGAGCAATAGTTTTGGGAAACCCCAGATAGCACATTGCTATATTGCAAAGAGCATGGGAATTTAGGTTCTCAGTAAATTTAAAAAAACCCTTGATTTGAATCCTCATGAAAATAAACATTAGAATGCTCTTCCAAACTAAAATTACCTTTCCCAACCAAATCTCAGGCAGGACAGAGCACACAGAGTTTTAAATAGATAGATTAGACAGAGAGATCTATATGATATAAAAGTATAGAAAAAGTATAGAAAAGATATGAATGAAAAAAATGTTTCAATGCAAAAAATGAGTGATGGAGCAAGATGTTTGCAACATTCAGCCAACAACTGTGGGGATGCTTATACAAAAATGTATCTTACATAGATGCATTTGTAGGCAATCCTTGGTGCCCTGCCTGCAGCAGTACTGCACCTCCCTTTAAATGAGAACTTGTCCTTTAAAGTGACTGCAGAACTTGGGTGTTCAGGCACAAGGGGAGTGAGATTTTTCCCTTTATAGCTCTCTCCAAACTGCAGTTCTTGGCCTGAGCTCTTTGGGCTGTTCATAGCACCACTGGCTCTGTGCATTTTTTTAAAGCTCTTCTTTAGCAAGTAAATTTACAGTAATGTCAAGTAATGTCTGCTCAATGGGGACATTAGTTAATGCTCCATTTATCTCTTTGTGAGGTCTCAGATGTCTCCACTGAGGTGTTGAAACGAGACAGGAAAGTGGAAGTTACTACCAGTCCTTTTCTGAAGGACATGCAATAGCTGTCAGAATACATTCTCACTGAGCAGATGGAATTTTTATTTTTCCTTGTCTGTCCATGTACTTTCCAAAGGGTTTTGGATTTATGTATCTTGGCATGCTTCCTTGGACACAGCCAGCTCCGTTGAATCACAATGTTAACGTGGAAATGGAACTTGCACTTATGAAAGATCCTGGATAAATATCAGCATGAGGAATGAGCGTCACAAAGGTGCATGAGGTAGAACATCCCTAAAATGGGTTGCTCAAGCAGTCAAAAGGGGAAGTCAGACAAATATCACTTCTTGAAGGGAAGGACATAAGCACAATTCAGCCAGCTGTCATAAGCACTTCTAGAATTTACTTGGGAAAACTATAATTACCTGAGAGAATATCTTTACCTCTGTTTTCCTGGGGTGCACATATTGTCATCAATTAGAACTGAACTCATATGCCAAAATATGATTCCTAGCAAGAGCTGTAGAAAAATGATGACAGTGGCAGATTTTCTGTTGCAATTCTGGAACATTTCCCATTTTCTAATCAAAGAAGTTTACTGACCCAAAACTATGTTAAAACCAACAAGTTTCCTATGTGGCTTTCCCGTGTGCCAGCTAAGTAAATGTTTGAACAAAATCATCCCTAGTGGAAAAACTTGTTTTATGTTTTCCTCACTAGACCAAAAAAAAGAAATAGTACCCAAACCTGCAGGGGGGCACAGTAACTCCTCTTAGAATGAATGCAGAATTCTTGGTGCATGCACTGATGCTATTCTTTCATCTCATTTATATCAGATATTATGGGTAGCTTTGTTTCACTGCTTTCAACTACAATCCCTTTATGGCAGGGACTGGCTTATTCAGTTGTGTGTCTAAACAAAATATAATAAACCATACATAGCTTGGCTTTGGGGTATTATCACCATTAGCATGGATTAGTGGCACATTTAGGTTGTGTGGTGAGTGGATTGCTTCCTAAGCCTTATCATATGCAAGATTAATCATTAACAGTCACTCTTTAATCTGCTTTACCAACTCTAAATACCTCTCTTTCTCCTTGTACTACTTTTTCTCACTGTTGTCTTAATTCTCTTGATTTTTAGTACTCTATAAACCCCCAGATCTCATTTGGAGTGGATCTTACTCCATTCTGCTAGTTGGTTTTACCTTTGAAGCCTTACCGGGTACTGGGGTAAGAGAGGACCCAACTGGGCTCAAGAAGA
This sequence comes from Vireo altiloquus, assembly GCA_013396875.1. Lineage (NCBI taxonomy): Eukaryota > Metazoa > Chordata > Aves > Passeriformes > Vireonidae > Vireo > Vireo altiloquus. Next base: position 213,392 of record VZRF01010021.1, read on the forward strand.
TTTTGCATCTCAGTGAATGTCACTGCTCAAATGCCTCAATCTGCTGAAGTGAGAGCAAGAATATTGCCATTTGTCGTGACCAGTTTACATACTTCTTAATGAAATGTGCTAAACTAGAGTTAAATATTGTAAATTCATTTCTAGGAACTTCAATTACTAGGAATATTTGGTTGGATGTTCTAATATATTTAGTATTTATTATTGAGTATTACACTGGATCTATTCAAAGACACTCTAAAGGAACAGGGAGTTCTTTCCATAGAAATGCACATAGGGATCCTGAAATAACAAATGATAACAAATGTTGAATTATGGCGTAGTTGCAGTGTACATAACTCATCTTTGCTGATCAATTTTCATTCCCTACATGAAATTAGAAACACTAATTCATCTGAAGGAGCTTCAATATCTAACATCACATTGATGTAGTCTGCACCACATGGTGAGAGATTCCAGCACTGTTTCTCTAGTGAACAACCAGTAAAATGTTCCTTTAATGTACATGATTTTATATTGCTTCCATCACAACTGTACCCTCCTCCCCACCCACTCCCATCGGGACCTGGATTAAGTATATTTCACTTGTGTCATTTTTAGTGGTTTTTATTTGTAGATCATCAGCTAAATCTGAAGATAAAAGTATCCTCATGTAATCTGTCACAACTACTACTGGTACTAGTGTGTGAGAATAGTTTCTGTAGTGTCCAAGGACTAAAAGGGACATTAAAGAAACTGCCAGTACCTATTTTTGTACACATGCATTTGTGTATGCTTGCAAAGTTTTCATAGGTCTTAAAGTACTTCTGGGGCATAAGAAATAATATTCCAGTCCAGTTTTATGCCGAGAGTCCAAAGCACAATCATGCTCCAGATCATTCTGCAGCTAAGTGACAGAACTGGGAATAGTTACCATGAAAGCAGATTGTTTGCTATAACTGTGCTACCAGAGACTTGGCTGTTGCAATAAGACACTCCTTAAAACAAACCATGGGATGAGATCTTTGTAGGCTGAATCCTTGTTATTCAAAAATGACTCACAAGTCTATGCTACAAATCATGATAGGAGTGTTTAAAATCACTGATTCGTGTGCTGATAGTAATGTAGTGACAAAAACACAGAGGAGAGTGGGATTTCACAGCAGCTCGTGGTACACTGCTGTGAGCTGTCCTTGGTGGTTGGAACTACATGGGAATATGCATCTGAGTCAGATAGGTTTTAACCAGCATTTTTATATGACTCAAAATTGAAACGCCCTTTTAGGTGTGTATGGTTCCCTTTAGGAACTCTGGACACAAAAGGGGATTAATTCTAATTAATCTCAGTGGAATTAGATTCTTAAATCTCATCATATCTGCCTTTTCATCTAATGGGCTTTCCAGATATCACAATAGGCGTCCATGTCCCTTGTACCACCTAACCTAAAACATCAGTGTACCCAAATCCAGTCAGCTCCCACCTAGAGTACCTGGATTTCATGGCATGTAAATTTGTTTTTCAGCCTTCTGAAATTCTGATCTGGATATGCCATCATGTTAGAGACCAGCTTGGAGTTTCTTGCTAGTCTTGTCAGGATCAATAACCTGGATGTTTCATACTTACACCTTGCAAGGATTTTAAATGAGGACATATGCCTTTAGGGAGAGTTATGGAAAAGCAGGTGAAAAACACAGGGAAAGAGAAACTATTGTATTGCTTAAAACTTTGGGTATTTACAAACTTGTTGGAAGATGTGTACTGCATGTCCTCCTCAAATGATTGTTTTGGTAAAACTTGTATAAAGGTCAAAATTCAAGAAATCAAACTGTACCGTAAATCTAAAATTTTGCAGTCAATAAAATAGAAATGACTGTGTGGTACTTACAAAGTTTAAATAAATGTATTTACCAGAATTGATCGATCTAATCATCTCAGAGACAGTCCAGGATAAGTCTGATTTGTTTCCTTGGAAGAGTGACGTTTCTCTATGGCAAATTCTTGATCTTACACAGTCAATAGGACTTTGGCTCCTTTCTGTTTCTGCACTCAGTGCAGCCTAGCAGATGCTTTTCAAATAGGATGTTAAAAATATTTGCGAAGAGGAAATCCAAATCCAATTATCTTGTGGAATGATTGCATTTCCCACAAACTTGCTGTCTCTTCTCCTTTGTATCTTTCTTTATTTTATATTGGGCCACAAATAAACCAAAATAATGATGGTATCATATTTGAATTAAACAGAAAACCCATATATGTTTGGGCATAATTAATATATTTAGTTGAATAAATCAAAACTGCATTTGCCAAACCTATGATAGCTTTTGTTATAGGGAGGATTTCTGGCCTAATTCTATGAGGACCCTGTATTCATTAATAAAATATAACACTACAAACATAAGAATTATCTGGAAAGTAGTAGACTTCTCGTGCAACTAAATTATCTGCATATAATACTGAAGAAATTGGTTCACTATACAGTTCTTTTTTAGTGCTTAAAAAAAATCAAACCTGCAAATGAATAGATCTTGTATCCTTCTGCAGAAGTTTCATACAGATTCAAGTGCTCAAATTTTGAATTATAATTTTGGGGAATGGGAATATTTCTTGTTTGGGTCTGCACTTATTTTGGTTTTCAAATGTAATTCTTACCAAATGTACAGTTTGTAAAAAGATAAAGGAAATGAATTGTATGTTGCACTGTTTTTAATGGTTTTTTGGGTTTTCTTGGGAATTTTAATTATATTATTTAATACACAACTAAGAAGGTCTTAGACGACCTGGCAATGAGGACTTGATTCAAAACTCCTCCGTACAGTGTGGTATTTTTAATTCAGAATGATGTCTTTGTTATTAGCATTGATGCCTGGGGTTTGATACCTAATTCATGATCATTCTTGCTTTCCATTCTTTTGATGATCAGTACTGGAAAGAGCTCCCTGGAACTGGTGTCATTTTGAGGTGGTATTTCTGCACTCCTCTTTGATTAGGGCTCTGATCTATCCGTTGTTCTCTCCCAAGCAGTATAAATAATCAACATTTTTTTTCAGTTTGTAAAAAGACCTCTCCATATGCTCCTCTGTAGCTGTCTGTTGAATTTCAGCAGCACTGCAGTGCTTCGAGCTGGCAATCCAAACACCTTCATTTAGAAACAAAACACCATACGGTATAATCAACTCCCCATAGTAATTTTCTCCACTGCAGTATCATTAAAGAAGTATTGTAGCATAAAGAGTAAACTGAAATATTCTTGGCCAATGAGAAGGCCACCAGCCTTCTGCAGTTGAAGATATTCTTACTTATTTTGCTACTGTAGTGTCTGAATTCTTCACAGTCTTAATATATTCTCCTAACACATTCCTGTCTCCTTTTGAGCAGGATCTGAGTTACAGAAATTCGTGTCTGAGGAATCAAATACTGCAGACTCTCATCCCTGCCCCAAAGGGCTCTCTAACTCTCTAGAGGGGCTAGGAGCTGAACCTGGAAACTGAAGCTTCCAGTCAAGTGCAGCTAGCCTTTGGATTGCAATCCCTGCTATGGAGTGAATTGTTACAACCTGGCACCATTTTCCTTCTGCTAAACTTCTGTTGTGCCAAGGTTTGGACAGGAGCCAACGATTCAGATGATGCACAAGTCAGTAGAATATATGGTAGATATTTTTCTATTGGGCTTACAGCTTGAAAAAATATAATTTGGTAATTAATGTCATTTTCATGCTTTAAATAACCTCCTCTCTGCTTGGGACGTCTTCCCTTTCAAGAATAATTTGAAGGGTGGAAGCAGATGAAACATTTGGTGTTTTTTGTGATTTGTTACTATTTAATATGTTCAGTAATTTGATGGTTAGGGAGTCCTTAAAGCTCAGGCTCAGAATATGGATAATTTTTTTATTTTTCTTCTATTAAATGTTACTGAATCCCTCCAAAAAAGGGTGAGGAGGGGCCCTCTTTAAAAATTGGTTGATGCAGACCAGCACAATCAATACTGAAAGTACTTGTCATGAGAGCTTTGTATAAATAGCTGAGTCAAAAGGTGTTGAGTTCTTTGCTTTTTGTGCAATACTGAGTAAATCTCAGTAGTCATGAGGGGGTCTCCCTTCATAACACTGAAAGCCAACATAGGAAAAATGCACCAAACTCATGTAGTGTATTAACATGCATTTAAATCTGTCTCCCACCACTGTGAAGCAACACTAGCATTAGAAGCAAAGGAAACAGGGTGGTGTTTCTACTTTGGGAAGCTCAGCTGAGATTTTGCTGAACAGAGGCCACAGAAAATAGCTTTTGAAAGAAAGGCATGCTTTAAAATAGTCTGAAAGCTAAATTAACAGGTCAGTTCTAACAGCCTTCCCAATGTAATTGCCATTTATATTTCCTGCCAGACACTGTATAGACAAAGAGAAAATGATCAAAGTCATTCTTGCTGGTGCCAGACTGCTGTTACTGTCATTAATTGTTTCTCAGCATTACACACATCATTGCCGCAGCTAGGGTCAAATTAATAGAAAGAAGTACAATATCAGGCTGGAAATCCCTTTTTATTTATTTATCGTTCTGTTTAGACATCTGTACAAGGATAAAAAGTGTTTAAAAGGAAAAACAACTGCTTGAATGATAGCCTCTGGATGACTGCTGCAAAACAAACTGAAAATAGCTTTGATGCAATAATTTGCTTATTACTCAAGCACTGCAGCACTTGATAGTTTAAAAACACCTGCATACCTAGCTCTCAGCTCTACAGGAGAGAAGGAAACACCTCATGCTCTTTATAAATGAACCAGGAAAACAAAGAGATGTTAATCCTCAAAATCCTGAAGCTCCAGACATCTGAAAGTCAAACTCAACCCATGCAACCAAAAATTCAAGCCTATTATATAAACAGGCACTGGGGATAATGTAAATAATAAGTGGGGTAGAGGTTTATTTTGGTTTTTTTTTGCTCTTGGTTTTGTGTGAGAAGTTGTCAGAGATTGTTCTGAATATTTCTGTCACTGAATTTGTGTTTGAAGTGGAATGGTGTCTGTAAATGTCGGGAATCACTGGTTCCCAGTTCAGCATTTGGCCCCAGAGTATGAACATGAATTAAAGCACTCTGAAAGCATTGCCTGGCCAGGAAAATACAAATCAAATATATCCTGTGAAAGTTTTGCACAATCCAGTGAAACTTTTGAAGTGACAGAAAAATGTGCTTTCAGTAAATAAGAAGTGAACTTTCTTTTGCAGTCCAGAAACTTATGGAAGAAAAAGATACCATGATATACTAGGAAAAATGCACTTTGTATCATGTATTTGCAAGCCTACGATGAGATTGTAGTTGTGAGATTTCACAGGCTTCTCATTTTTAATTTTCACAGGGAGGGGAGATGTTGACAGACGATGTTGAACCACAGTTACTTTTGTGCTTATACAGACAGAAGATTTTTGTTTCTTTGTCGAGTTTCTGAGAACATGTTGGCACCAGGGAAGAGCCAAAGACCAAAAACTTCAAGTTAACCTCTGGAATTTCAGCTACACCAAAAAGCTGAAGGTGTGTTATATTTATTTTTATCCAAATCTCACCCAGGTAATACCCGGAATTTGCAGTAATATCTACCTATTCTAAAACCAGTGGAAGGGCTTTGGAGCTCACTCATTCCAAAGAATTCTTGTAGCACCTCATGGGACAAGAAAAGGCAGGAAAACAAGTGGGGGTAATTTTTCTGCCCTTCCTTTGGTGAATATATTCCCTTGGTGAATATATTCCACTTTTCTAACTTGCAAAACCTGTTGTTGCCCCTAAATGGTAACATTTTTTAATAACAAGAGCATAAAGCCTATGTTCACTTTATTGATCTGTCTAAGTTTCAAAAATGGACATATAATGAGTTCATTATATCAAACTGATTCCAAGTAAGTATCACTAATGTGTTTCTGAGAATATTTTCCACGTAGTACTTTCTTCTGTCAAGATTCATTCTTTTTCATTTCATAGCAGGAGCTGAACAATAGATCTGTGGTGGCATTGATATTTGTGAAAAATTAATTTCTAAATTACAAGTTTCAAATGTGGCAAAGCATGTCTGTGTAATTTTCCAGCAAGGAAGGTGACGCAACCATGGTGCTTGCCTGACAAAGCAGAGAAAAGAGAAATATCTATGTTTTAAATATCAACTGGTATCCACTTAGGAATAACTCCTTATTTGATTCATATAGAAAATTGTAGAACAAATTGAAGTAATCATGAATACATTTCAGAAAAGATGTCTGCTTACAGGAAAAGCTTTTTAATTATGTAAATGTTTCTTTGCAGTTATTCATAAAAATATGCTCAGGATGTTAGCACTGAAACTGGATTCACGAAGCTATATTTCCAGTCCAGTCTTCACTGAAATAAGAAACAGATCAAAGATATTACATTTTTATAGTGAATTGTACCTTTTTATATAATTATTCATCTGCCTTTAATAAAGATATGAAAAGTCTAGGAGTCTGTTCTTAATAATAGAAAAGTCTCCCAGTAGATGGAGGGAGACTTGAAATTAGATCCAAAATTTATTTACGAACACTGTGCAAGTTACCAACCACAGGCCTCATTTATGGAAATCTGGAAAATTGAACTCAGTGAAAATATCTGGGCAAATATTTAAAATTACGGAAAAGCTATCCAATTAAAGATGCATGTCCTAATCCCACAACCCTTCAGGCAGATATATTTTCCTATTCAAATAGACTCTATTAAATTCCAGTAAATTAAAATACCTGTTAACCTATTTGTTCATTTGCCTCATTGTTTTCTGGTGTTCTCACTCTAGATTATACATAATTGGCTATATTTGCAAAGGTTTATTGTCTCCCAGAACTGGAAAGTAGTGAAATTAAGTTATCAGGTGTTTTGCTTTGGTTTTGTTTGATTCTTTTGTTTACAGTGAGAAAAATAAGCAAGCCAGGTGTTAATAAAGAGTCAATCCATGCACTGCAAGAGGAGGTTACTTGCCAACCCAATACTTTTTAAAAGAAAAAAGTGACATTTTTCTTCAGGCTAAGGAGAGGAGTTTTTTTTACATAATACTTAGAACCAAATTGTCTTTTCAAAATAGGGACAAAATATGTTTCCTGTGGTACAATTGACAACAAAACTCCTATTGCAAATTCCAAAACACTGGATGATGAAAGACTTGCAGAATCAGGATGCAGCATTGCAGAGGAGTGAAAAAATACATAATATCTTGAATAGTTTCCAGAAAACATGTTTCATTTATTTACCTTCAAAAATATCCCTTCCATGAGAGCTCTTAAATCAGTGATGTGGCAGAGAGGTAAAAAAAAAAAAAAAAAAAAAAAAAAAAAAAAAAAAAAAAAAGAAAATAAACAAAACTGAATGTAATGAACAGCCATGGCCAAGGAATGGCTTCAGATACATCCTGATTTCATTCAGTGTTTGGAGAAACTGAAACATATTTCCATTTATACAGACTCAGGCAATGGTACTGGAACATGCTGTGTTTTGGAAGATAGTGTGATTAAGTGTTTGTTGTAAAAGTTTCCTTATTTATTGTTTAATCACTGTCTGAGTGGTTAAGCAATAGTGTGATTAAGAGCTATGTGTAACAGTGTAATGGGTATCCACAGAGTTATAATTTTAATATAAAAACTTGCAGGATAACTAGAAGTAGGTGGGATATCCAATAATGGCCAATATGGTCTCTGTTTTTCCTTAACTCCATCCCCAAACTCTTTCTGAATATAGACTTCCAAATGATGTAAATAACACAATGTAAATAATTCCTATATCATATAACTGTTTTATATGGTATATACCATTTACTTTCTCAATAGTATTTTTACCATGAATGAATGATAATTCATCCATGTATGGTAGTTTCTAATGAAAATATTTCCTGGTCTATTTTTTGATTGCTAGGCATTTTCTACAAATGGTTTTCTTATAAAATGCTTTCATTTCAACCAGATTAAACACTGATATTCTCTAATGTGGATCAATACATGTAACTGTTAGAACAATTTAACTTTCTGGCACAAATTCTGCCTGTTACTCATTACCATCTTTCTGTGAGTATATTCTAAGATCTGCTTGAAATCCCTTTGGTGACCATGGCTGTGCACTTTAATAGTGCTGCAGGCTTCTGACAATAGGTGCAGAATGGTGGTATAAAAAAAGGAGAATTGGCTGAGGGTGGGGAAAGCTAAAAGCCTCACTTCTCCAGCTGAGGCTCTGACATTGAAGCTGTGCTTGGCAGTGCCCTTTTCCCCCAGATGATTCCATCCTTTCTATCCCTCGTGAGCTAAATCTGCATCCCAGAATCGTGGAACCTCTCTGAATTTTGGGCTCCCACTGGCAGAAGTTTGAGTAAGGAAGAGTTAGTGAAAGGATTTAGGATTTCCTCACCTTTTAAAAAAGTCGAGGGAAAATTGGCCTCTTGTTCACCTCTAGTTTTCTATGTGTAACTCATCTGAAGTTGGAATAGTTCCCTTATTGCCTCTGTCTTTACCAGTACAATTGTGCATGTGTGTTTATTTATTATTTGCCGCTGCACACCTACTTGCAGCACTATCTTTCTTCCTCTGCTTCTGGTTTAAATTTATGTTTATCTCATTTTAAAAGTACATGTAGAACTGTCCACAATTATCTTCTGTCCTCTTTTGGTGATGAAATTAGGCATTTTCAGACCCGGAAATAGAAATATAAAACTGAGTCTGAAAGACAGTTCAGGTACACAGCTGTGCAGTATTTCTGACAGAATTTTTGCACAAAGATAATTCTGTTCTAATGAAAGGGGTTAGATCTGTGATTCTAGAATACCAAAAGCTCATCTCTCACTGAAATACCTTTTAAAAATTAAATACACACACTGACTGGAAAAATGCAGCCTATATTTGAAAGGGAAAGTGTGCTCTGTGGAAAGCAATGTACACAACAACAACAAAAAACGCAACTTCATGTAACTGATTATAATTGTTTGGTTATTTGATAACAACTGAGATTCTTACACGAGCGCATCAAAAATGTACAGAATTCAACACTAACTTTGTAGTGGAAAGTTTTTCCATCTGATACAGTAGCTTGCCATCCTAAAAGTGAAATTACAAAAATTGCCTTAAATGCAGCAACTCAGCGGCTGACTGTTCTATTTCTTTCTGATTAAACAGAAACTCGATGAGTGTGATTTTACGAGCACATCCCTCTGGGGACGTGTAGCTGCCATACAGCACAAAATGCACTTGTGTCCCTACCTGGAAATGGGCAAACTCTCAGCAGTGCACATCCCAGTGAAGCTGAAGTTGCATTGAAGGTCAGTAAACCTCAGGAGGCAAAAGGCAAAGCTCCTGCCTTTGAGCAAGTTTGAGTCCGTCACTGTTTTTGGGTCCCTAAACCATGGACATCTTCCTCTGGGGTTTTTAATACTTTTAATTTTTTGTGTGCCAGCTTTGGACAATTCCCACTAAGCAGCTGATGTTGTTGCAGGGCAGCTCCCACATTACTTTTGAAAGCCAGTGGTGGCTGCCAAAACTTTCTAGTATGAACTTAATAGATAAGAGTGACTTTTGCAATAAATAAGTGCACACTCCAACAGGTAGTATCTGTATTGAAACAGAAAAAAGAAGTTAGTGCATGCACATTTACTTAAAGAACATTTCCTAAAGTCTTATGTGTCAAAAATATTTCAGATTTGCATTTCCAATATAAATGTGATTCGAGAGAAGCCATTTGCCTCATTAAGGCCTACTTCATCAAGGAATGTAAATCAAAGTGTCTTTACATGCAACAGTGTAAGAACGACACCAATGAGCTGTTCCAAATCACGAAATCAACCACTTGCATTTCATGTTATTTTGGAGAAAGGCACGATTTAAACACAATTTCATCTCCTGCATTATAATTATGACCAAGTGGGAGCAAAGTTCCCGTTCTCAAACTTTGGAAAGGAATCCTGGTCTCGAGTTCCACTGTGCACACTGCTAAGGACAAAGTCCAACTCCTACTGAAATCAGCAGGAATCAGCTCAGCCAGCCAGTGCAGCTGAGGGGGTTGTCTTTACACATAATTCAGGGGGAGTTAAATTAATGACAACAGATGTGGCTGAACAGCATTACATTATTGTCTCATAGCCATATGATTCTTGAAGTTCAGTGAATCACTCTGTTAAATTACATACATGTTATGATTATGTCTTTATTATTTCTACAAAGGAACTAATCTAGGCTGCAATTAGGGTGTTTAAAAGGCTGTTATTTTTTTGGCCTCTCTAATAAGCAATTTTTTGTCTTTTAGGAATAATGACCATATATTTTATACTAAGACAACATGAAATACTTTTTATATAAAGAACTGATCTTCCTCGGGCACATAGGCACAACTTCCAGCTATGCAAATGAATGAGCAACTTCAAAACAAAAATGAGTCACATTAGTCTAAAAAGGGACGTTGTGTATGTAAAATGCACCGAGACACAAAGTATCTTGGAAATGTGACTTTGATCTTTAAATGATGCAAGTACTGACATGCTTTGTTTTGTAGAGAGGAAACATGAGTGCTTAGCCATGTACTAATATGAAAATTACCATTTATCTTCAAATAGATGTACATTTTGTATGTGTGTGCATTTGTAAACACACATAATGTACATGGTGTGAATGTGTATCTGTCTTACATGTCTGTAAAACTGTTTTCTAACTGAAGCAAGCACACTATGAAGAAAACTTGTTGTGAGTTGAAAGGAACTAACAAGTTTCTTTCAAGCCTGGCAAAATTAAAGAATGATCAGTCTAGAAGCTCGGCAAAAATAATTACAGTGGAACAGTTTAGAGAATATCATTTGTTCAGCTCTTTTTCTCGTGATACAGAGTGCAGGGAAGGGCTGTGCTTGCATTGGACATCTGTATGATGCCTAGCCAAAATAAAAAGGCACCTAAAGTGCAAGAACTGGACAGGAGGGAAAATATCTGAAGAAGCTGCTCTTCCTTTAGCCTTCTAACAAGCTTGTTATCTTGGATTAACCAGTCCCTGAAGTCTCCAGAGATTGTCTTAAATAAATAGATGCAATGTCTAGTCATTTATTACCTGCCTATTTTCAAACCAAGCCGAGCATGTGTTCTAATGCACATTTATAGGTTTCTGACTTTAATTGAAAACAAACGTGGGTAAACAATGAAACCACATGTTTATCAAGTGCCTATTTCCTGACAATCAAGAGATATGGTAATTGCAGCACTACAAGGGCTGTTTATAAGGATGCTTCATTGTTGAGTGTTTATGTACATCTCCTCCCAGTCCTTGTTCCCATAAAATACAAGCAGTGCTGGCAACAGTGAAAAAAATGTCCCTCCTGAGGCCATCAAGGTAGGGCAGCAATGGTAAAAATGTTCCTCTGGAGGCCAGCAAGGCATTCTGTTCCACAAGGCCTTATTGAAGAGACATGATTAGAAAAATGCCCAGACCTGTCTCAGGGAAGCAGTTCCAGAGACTGGAAAAGGAAAACAGTAGTGGGAGTAAATTAGCATTTTTTATATGTTAACCAATGCAAATAATATATCTTCTAATAAGCAAAAATCTGTGTAAAGCTCCCCAAAGGACTTATGGCCATATTTTGAGACACACGCTCAGGTGTAGACCATAGAACTCAGAAGGCTCCTACAGCAGAGGTTTCAGGAGAATATTTCGTGTCAAAAGGAAAAGCTGGCCAAGATGCACTGGGTAGGGCTTTCACAGTGATACAGCTACAGTTTAGGGGAAAATGCTCTATTGTAGAGCTTGGATATTTTCGTACAGGAATTGAAATCCTTTCCAAAAGTTTATTTCCTGCATCATTGCAGTGACATTTGCTGAAAGCAGACAAATAAATGATTAAGTAACAGGAGAACAAGCTGAATGACAAGTAATGCACTTTGATAAGTGAGTGTGTCAGAAGAAATCACTGTGCATAAAGCTATGGCAGAGCTGTATTGGGTCTTCATTAAGATCCTGTTTCTTTAAGAATTGGACTCCACGATAATTAGAGTGTTGCAACTCTTTTGTGTCTCTTACTTATAAGCTATGCTGTGATAAATGTACCTGATGTTGGTGTACTTATCTGTGGGCATGAAGAAGAGGATAATTATGCTGGTTTGAAATGTCCTTTCAGTGGCTTAATGACATTCAGAAATGGTTGTTGATCTGACGTTGCTTTAAAAAGTAAATGAAAAGTAAATATTATTGACCCAGTAAATATAATTCTTTCAAAAAAATTTCCCACTCTTGACTACACATCACTTATTCACCCTTTTGTCCCTTCCCCCCCTTATCCATACACCTAAAAATGTCACAATTCTCTGTTTCCTGAAGTTTTCCAATTAATTTCTTTACATTCTAGACGTGGAACAACATCTGTTCCTCTTATTTTTCTCTCAGCTCAAGAAATACATTTGCTATACAACCAGAGAATTAATTCTGCTCTTACCTCTGCAAGCATCACTCACACAATCCTTTGATGTCAAACCAGTGGCTCTCATACCTGACTGCAAAGCTAGAAGACGGATTGACTCTTTAAAATTTCCTAGCCAATACTATCTTTTTTTCTTTTTTATCTATTTATTTTTCAAGTAATTATAGAGACCGGGTGTTCAACTGACATAAACCTATCACGTTCCATTCCTCTTCTGTGTTTCCTCATTGTTTTATACCTAATGAAGATTTAGCCCTGCTGTTCTGTAAGAACAAAAGCTAATGTGATTCTGTTTGTTAACCTGCTTGAGCATGCAGCAGCAGTGCTGGTGGCATTAGCAGAAATGAGCACACCTTGGGAATAGCAGTTTTTACTTAATTACTGCTATACAACCAGCTGGGAAAACTCAGTTTGTTTTTATTAAACTTCTAAAAGTTGTGTGCATGTAAGGAATGCTTAGGGGTCTGACAACACACACAGTGCAAAGAGGAGGTTATATGGTGCAGGGAAATAAATATAAAAACATCAAAACACACAAAAAGGGTGAAAAGCAGTCTGCCAGAACAAGTGTTATGACACCAAAGCCATGGGGAACCTCATATTTTGTACCCAGCTAAGAAGAGTTACATGAATGAAGGACAAATTCACAAAACATAGTGAGATAATCCTCTAATATAAGTAACAGCCAGTTACCAACTGGCCATTGTCTCTGCCTGAGACTTGTTCTTGTTAGGATTTCTACAGTTTCAATAAACTCCCTTAGAAAATATTTTTCCTTACCAAATATTTTTTCCAAATTCTTGTGTCCCGGGCAGGTCAACTCCACATGGTGTTCCAAACATCCAGGAGCTTACCAAAATTAGTCTCCTCATGTAGCAGTAGGTCTTGCAAAGCTGGGGAAACACATCTGGGTGCCTGTGTGATCTGCAGGTCCCACAGAAATAGAAGTCAATTTTAAAAAGAAGCAATACTTTTCTTGTGGCTGTGGCCAACTCACGTGATCTTTAATGGGCTCTTCAGACAAAGGAGTGAGGTTTTTCCTTGGACAAATGGATGAAAAGATTCTCTTTTAGGATACCATGAGCTGAGATGCAGTGGCTGAAATGTGCATTATTTACCATTTAATGCCTCCCAAGCCAAACATGACAGAGGTAACAGATAAAAAAATCTGCACTTACAAATATCTACTTTAATTTCTAAAGCTTTACATAATGTGAATTTTCTATAAATATCTATCACTATTGCTACCACCATTATTATCTTTATGCTTTTCAATTTCTGGGAAAATACATTTCTCAGATTGAAGCAAAGTCAGTTGAAGTTCATTCTGGTGACAGACCTATTTCTCTATTTTTAAAAACTTCATTGTCTTCCCTTCACTATCTTTATTGAAGCATTTACTTGTATTTTATTTTCATTTAAGTCTTAATAAATAATAATTATTAATAAATAATTTTATTTTCATTTAAAAAAAGCTGAATTGGTAACTTGCTACAACTATTAAGAAAAACAAGGTATTATTCCCCTACTTAACATTCTTCAATCATTTTTTGAAATATTTTCACGACCAGGATTGGTGAAATTTAAACACCATCTTTCTTGTGATCTTTCAAGTGGAGAACTCTACTCTCTCTTGGATGAAACAGAAGTTAAATGAGCTGAATTTAAAGCAGGCTCAGCTCCGGCCATGACTTACTGTAATTGTTTTCCAACACCTTGATTTAAGATAACTTGCCTGAGAGCAATGCGATGTAAATGGCATTACTTTATTTTTTAAGACTAAGTTCACTTTATCTTATGACTATCTGAAAAAGCTAGATATGGTTTTATATGATCACTGAAATTTTTAAGTGCTTAGGTGAAAGGCCATAAACATGAGCAAACATCTGGTGTCAGGCACAGAGCTCTACTGAGACTGGCCAGTTTCCACTGCTCTGCCAGATTTCTCATCCTCTGTGGCTTTTACTCTGTGCAAAGACTGTAATGTTGTTGATTTCTTAATTTTGCAGAATGTAGCCAGGATTTTTAAAAGATTTCAAGAAATGAGAATTAAATCGATCATATTAATTTCTGGGGCAGAAGGAAAATAATAACTAACTTGTATAATGACTTAAAAGCTGTTTTCTGCAGAGTCCATAAGAAAAGGTTCCAGTAGAGCCAGCTAGATCAGCTCTAGATTGTGGTCTGAGATTCTGCCAGGAAAACAGACTTGGATTTGGGATGTCTAGGAAAGTTGGACATTGGTGAGGAATATTTGCCCTGTGGGACTTGTTTGGAAAGAACTTGTCAGCTGTCAGTTATGGCAGCTCCTGCAAGGCTCCAGCTGCACAGGGACAGGGAGAATCTGTTCTGCTGTCCACTGCTCCTTCACAGGGGCTGCAGGTGCCTCCTGGGACACGCTGCAGCTCCCACAGATGGTTATTCCTTAACTCAGAGATTCTGACATGTATTCACCTGAGCTTTATAGTTCCAGCAGTCCAATGGAATAACTCCGTTGGAATACAGATCTAAATCCTCCTCTTCCTATTCTTGAACGATCTAAGATGAGTTAGAGAAGCCTTTGGGCAACACTCTCAGTGCACACAATGTGATTCTCGGGGATGTCCTGGGCAGGGCTAAGAGTTGGACTTGATGATCCTTGTTGGTCCCTTCCAGCTCAGCTTGATGCCAGGATGATGTTTTGCTTTTTTCTTTTATATCCCTCTTACATACCCTTTAATATAGTTTGATGTATTCTCAGTGCTTTTAGCCCACACACTGTGACTTCCCAAGGCTGATAACTCAGCTCAGCCCCACGGCACTGTTAAACCAGGAGAGCAAACATCCTGGGAGCCCCAGACACCAAGGGCCTCTCCAGAACACATTTTGGAACCTCAGACAGGCCCAGCCAGGGGGAAGGTTCCTCACAACGAGGGCTTCACTCCAGCCTCTCACTGGGGGATCTTTGATAGATATGCTAATTTTTAACGCCTATAATTGGGTGTATTTCGGTGTGTGGGGGGCAGTGTGTGCATTTTGGGGCATTCCACTGGACAAAGAGATGCACCCAAGGATCCTTAAATAAATACCGAAGTAAAAACCCCTTTTCCCCATAAAATACGTTTTAGTTTTAATTTTAAGACCAGAAAAAGGCAACAAGATGATTCTGTGATTCTGTGAGGATACACCAGGGGATGATTCCATTCCTGGCTAACCCTTGTTTAACACAAAAAGAGTATTTCAACAGGGAGAAAACTTGGAATTTTTGCATCAAAATATTGATTTTGGCTACAAAATAGGAACAACTTAATCTGAAATTTGTTCAGACATAGCAGTATGGGGCTAAAATGATAATAATCAGTAGAGAGAACTTACAGACTGGTGCAAAACTAAGAAAAATCACATATTCTAATGATGCTAGTTACCAAGTTTTGCTATAGCCTGGCAATAGTTGCTTGTTAATATGAGAATTTCTTTCATGATATTGGGAATCTAAGAAATTCTGGGGTACTGGTTCTTCATTTTTCTTATTGTAGGTGAGTTTAAATATAGAATATCTTTTATTTGAAGCCTTATAAAAGAAGAAATTGCAGGATTGGCACTAATGTCTGCCGACTTTGTGCTCTTATGGCACAACTCTGTGGTACTTGAAGAGGTGAGCGTTCAGAGGTATTCAGAAATCTCTATCTCTTCTTAACAATTCCACTGTTGGCATTTTTAAGTGCATTTTAGAGAATTCTACTGCTTTGGCAAATCAGTCAGTTCAAGTGAGGTTTTAGGGCACCATTAGAATGAATTTTCATTAAACAAAAACCTAATCAGCAACAGAGTTTCTGGTTTACTTTTACATTCTGAAGTTTGTGAACAATTATAGTATCTGAAAAAGTTAATTTAGTCTTCAATCCAGGACTGGTTTTGGGGTTCACCAATCTGAACAGTGAATAACACATCCCACATTAATTATTGCCATGAGAAAAATGTTTTCTTCCAGTTGTTTTACAACAGAAAATAAAGTCAGGGACCGTTTACATGGAAAAAAAACAAAGCTGCAGCTATGTCAAAATTATTAAGAGTTACATACACCTCCGTGTGTCTGGTTCAGGTAAAACAGTGGCAGGATGAATAATTGAGGTTTTGTCTACCATAAAAGTTCAATATGCCTAAAGTGCTGACTCTTCATTTTCCTGCAAACATCATATTTCCTCTTAGGTGATGTAATTTGTCATTATAAAAAAAAAGATACACAAAGATCTTAAAAGGATGCCTAATATTTTTGCTATTCTTGGTCTGGTGCATACACAGAATTGAAAAAATATAGCATTTTTGTTTTGAGTAGAATGCCAACACTTTTTAAACAAATAAAGACTAACAAAAAAATTGTAATATTTTGAACCACTCTTTAGATCTTTTTTTCCTTAGTGACAGTATGAAACAGTAGCAATCTTGGCTGATCTCCTTGACTGAGGTTTATTTATGACATATGCTTGGGTGTTTATTTCCATCTGTAGGCACTTTGTTCTTCTTGAGCACTGTATGCACCTTAAAATTTGTAACCATGTTTCCTCGAACTATAAATCAGAATAGGAGACTGTTTTTTGTGAATTTAACTAACCTGCAAATTCACACACTGAATTACTTTTTCTTGAGCTGGTATTCATGGGGTTTTAAAAAATCGATTCAAAGGGGAACATTCTTTAATTTTTTGTAGAGTAACAAATGTGTTTATTTATGTATCTCAATATGCTGTGCCCTATTGACTCTGAAAGTCTTCTAAAGATTTACAAAACTTTATTTTGGTTGTTGCTGAAATCCCGATAATTATTTTTATACGAGAGGTTACAAGAGCAGGATCTATTTAAGAGTCCCAGTCACTGTGCTCTTTTAAACTGTTTGCTTTGTTAAGCTTGGGGTTGGTTATTTTTTTCATTTTATTTCCTTTTCTCCTTTTTATTTTAATTTTTTTTTTAAACTATCACATCTACTACCTGCTAGCATTGCTGTCATAGGTGGTTACGACTTCAAAGTGTGATTTTGCACCGGGAAGAGCTTTCTGACACTTGCAGGTTAGAATGCTGAGCTGTTTTTGATGCTGAGAATGTTCTGAAAAGCAATCACAAGAAAAGCACTTGCCAAATGGTGTGTTGGAACTACAAATCTTAAAGCACCTTGTGCCTGTGAGAACACTGCCAAAACCTTTCTGATTAATTTGCTGAAGCATTTTGTTCCTGCTATCTCAGCAAATATTTACCTTGCAGAAGTCCCTGGTGCTCTGGCGCGGCTGTTGGGGATCTCTGTGAAGTTTGAATGTGTTTCCCCTTCTGCTTCTGTAAATGCTGCACAGTAAGCAGGCACTCAGATGCTGTAAGAGCACGTATTTCTGAAAGTCTTTCTTTGTTTCTCCGAGTTTTGTAAGGCTGATTGTTCAGGTCTTGTATAAACCAGTTTCAGGCTCAGTTTTGCCACAGCAGAGGAGCTGAATTCCTGATTCAGCATGGCTCCATACCTGCTGAGTGGTGGTATCCTGGAAATTGCTGATAAAGGTTACCATTTGCAATAGTGGTACCTAGTAACACGTTATTAATTATTGGTTTGCCTTTTCGTCAGAGAAAGCTTGCTTATCTCTGGCTCTCACCTTCCAAAAGAATAGCCTGTGTGGGGAAATCTAATTGCCCAACAACCAGCTCTTCCATGGAATAAACTAATTACCATCGTATTTGATTTCTTGAATTGTCTTAAACAGTTTGGTGCACTCAGGTACACATTGTGAGCAGGGCTTGGCACAGCTGTGTGATCAGCACTGTCACCATGCTGAGCTGGATTCAGTTCCCTGGCATTGTATTTCCATTGGATTCTGGGTCCCCACTGGCCTGAGGGCTCAATTTCATAGTGATGCTCTTTAGAAACACTTGTCATGATGCAAAAACCACTGGTTATTAATATCGCTGTGCCATGGGAATCACTGAATGAGTAGCATGGCAGAGTCTTTCTTCCCAAGGAACACTGGGAACTTGATTGTTATGAACCAGGATTGACCCAACAGCGAGTTCCTTTTCAGATTTCGCTTTAGATTTTGGAAAACAAATTAAAAATCCATACTGTAATATAAAGGAAGTTATCACAAATTGTCCTTAAAAACACCTCAGCAAAAAAAAACCAAAAACCTACTCGTCTTTTCTTACACACCTTCAAAAATATTTTTAATAAGAGGATAATAATTTTTTAAATCAACATTTCTTACATTGGCCAGGCAATCTCAGAAGACCTTACCAATGCAATGCATTTCCTTTATTATAAAAATGTGCATACTTATTAAGCTTGAAGTCTGAAAGGGACAAAGAACTTCAGAGTGTGAGTCCACATGTCCCTCTTACACAAATATCTGCCTTTGCTTCCTCAAAACCATGCTATATTTGAGGATACTTTATTAACGTGCAGAATAAATAAATATTATATGTACAACTGCAAAAATTATCTTTCATTGATATTATTGCCTAATTTTGTGTTCCTTTCCTTGATAGTGAGAGAGGGTTTTTCGTGTTATTTTATTATCTTTATGTTGAGTAGCCTTTCTGCTGAGTTTAAGGGCAGCTGTGTGTTTGGTCCATGCAGAGCAGCTTCAGGACATATAAAGTAATAGGTGTGAGCACTGCCAGCATGTAAGTAAAACTAAACTCTGTGGGTATTATTTTCTCACCCACTGAAAAATTTTTTAGAACTGCATTTGTGTCTGTGTTTGTGTGAGCAGAGATTCCAATTCACACGGACTAGTTACAATCCAGTTTCGAGAGTGGAATTCTGAGGGACTCAGCTCCTTGGGACGGTAGCCTACATGTGAGATGTGGAGCACTTTCACCATATTGGGGATAAAAACAGACTCTGAAATGAGACCACAGACAGAAACATCTCAGTCCTTTGATATTTTCGCTAGGTTGTTCAGTAGTTTGCATCCCTGAAGTAATACAATTATCTTCTGAGTTTCTTCTTGCTAACACATTGCTGTGTCCTAATTACAGGCTGGGTTTTGGACCCTCAGCTGTGATTGAGACACAACGGTGAGATTAATTGTATATCATGATTTTTAATCTTTTTTCAATGTGGTCAGCATGCAAAAAAAAAAAAAAAAATTCTTATTGCTGCCAACCAGGAAAATACCACAGTGTGAGTAGAGTTTCAATATTTAGGGGTCTTTCAAATTACAGTTAAAAAGTATTGTTTAAAGACCCTTAGCAACACTTTTCCTGAGTTTAGTTACTGTTCCATTTTCAAGCAGACTGGAAAGAGTTGTGGTACTGTTGATTTTTTTATGATTTCTCTGATTCCTACAAAATGGAAGAACTCAGTTTCAATATTCCTACAGTTTTGCAGAGATAAGACTTTTCTTGCCCGTGTGCTGGATGCACAAGAGATCTGTGGCATAAATTCATGCATTTTCTCCATCCATACAGAAATGAAACACCAAGTGCTGTGTGTTGAGCACTAGAGAGAAACTAGCTCTGCTTGGACATTTCCCCAAGAAAATGATAATTGCCTTCAAACTGCAACAGCTCAGACAGGGTGTCCATTAGGCTTAAAATGGCTCAGTTTGGTAAGTATTTTTTAAGTTTTATGTCCCAAGGAATTCGAAGGGTTGACAGATTTACAAAGTGCCGGGATGCAACTAATGCCACAAATTTGTTCAACTCATAGCAAGGCCGTGCTTGAATATGGCAGCAAGTCAAAGGGATAGAAAATTCTGGTAATGTTTATTATTTGTATTACAGGAGTGCCCAGAGGCTCTGATTGGGAATGGCATCCTTTACGCTGGAGGCTGTGCATATCTGCATGAAGCTAATCTCTGCTTGAAAGAGCATACAGTATGAGGCAACAAATAAAATAAATAGAAACAAGGGTAACTAGAGATTTAAAGGATTAGGAACAGGGAAACAATAAGCACATGTGTCCGTACAGGATCTCTGTACAGTTACTCTTATTTTTTTTAAATTGTAATTGCACCAAAGTAACATTCTGTGGGAAAAAAAAGATTGTTTCTGGACCAACATGCATGAAAGAAATAATTTAACTCTTCATTCTGCTACAGTTTAGCTGTTATACTTTGGAAGACAGAGAATTTGAATGGTAATGGGAATGAAAATATAGATAAATATCCCACGAGAAGTAAAAATGACTTTCAGAATGTCACATTTTTCAGAGTTGAATAGTAAAAAATTATAGAAACTTTGATGTAGTTGCTATGAGTATTAAGTTTATTTAATTTTAAATCAGTCTTCAGTGGATGAATTGGAAAGTATGGTGCATGATGGGATTAGCAAAACTGGATTTGAAAATGAAATTCCACTCACTGTGAGAGAGAAGTTATAGGCAAAGAAAGAAATGAAAAATAGCAATGATTGGAAGACCCATAATATAACATTAATTTAAAGTGTGGTGAGTGGACATTAAATGTATTCAATATAAACTTTCTGAGTTTATTCAGTTCCCTTTTAACAAAAGGATAATTCTGTACCTCCAGTAATAATGGTTTCTACAGATTAAAAGATACCAGAGCTCTTCTCAAAATAAAATATATATTGAGATCAGACAAGAGTGAAGGGATACAACAATTGACTCATAAGACTAAAGGAAAAAGTAATTAGTCATTTATAGAGAAGGGATAATATAATATATGATTAAAATATGCTAAAATCAATGGGAATTTTTAATTCAAAATAATGTATAGTTATAATTGCTTTCAATGGGGAAGTGAGTTTATTCAGATGTATGAATCTGTGTGAATGTCTCTGTCTGTCTGTCTGTCTGTCTATCCATCCATCTATCCATACAGCAAAGTTAAATTCAAGAATATCACCCCAGTTGGCAAAAATAACCATTGGGAATACCTGTCAAGTCAAGAAATATTTCTACTGAAGACGTCAAAAATATTTCCCCACAGCACTCTCTACTGGGAGGAGTAACGAGGCAGTAAAAGATTGTACAAACCAGAAAATCACAGCACTCTCTTAAAAGAAATTTTACTCTCATTTCAGGGTTCAAAGAGTTCTAAAGAGAAATGTAGCTTTGGAAACCCATGAAGAATGTTAGAAAAGAATTAAATAACTTCTTAACTTTCTGTAGCGTAGGATTAAACACCAAATTCCTTAGTTATGGGGTGATAGGTGTGGGAATCTGTAATTTCTGCCATTGAGTCTGTAATGTAGGCCTTTGTGGAATAATCTAAATGGTTTGTCCTGTGTCTGAGGGAGAGGCAGAGGCTCCAAATGCCTGAAGTTTACCCTTCCTTAATAGCCAGAATAGATGTCTGGCTGCATGTATGGGCAACTGCCTGACTTTGAAAAATCAGATCTCTTCAAAAGGCAATTACATTCCTAAATCAACTAGTTGATATTACTGGAATGAAGGGCTGAATCAAAGCATAAGTGTGTGGTTTTTTTTAAATGAAGTGTGGTGATTTGCAGTTCACATTTTGTAACAGAGCAGCACTGGGATTTTATCTCCACCTGTTACCCAAAGTCAGAACTAAGGTTGTTCTTTATCTACTAATTAATTTAGGTAATGTGAGATAAGAGTAATTGTGAAACGATAATCATGCCTTGAAAGTGTTTGGGATTTTCCCCCCATTTAATAGTGAGGTAATAATCCTCAGAATTTATATATATATATTTGTATATATTTTCCCAGTAGTTTTAATCAAGGGCTGCTACGGATATTTCACAAAGCAAATAGCAGTACTGAAGAGGATATTTCATAGAGACTCGCTTCCTTCCCTCTTCTCTCCCCGAGTAGATAAACAGCCACGTGGTTGCACTAAATGTCAGTGGGAGTTTTGTAATGTATTCCCTCTCAGTGTCCTTTGAAGAGTATTACCAGTTCCCAAGCTACTCCAAAATCACTACAATTTATGAACTCATCGCTGCAACTTTGGATGTTCAGTGTAGTTTTGAGCAGTAAAAATTCAATGAGTTCACCTAAAATCTCCTGTTGTCATCACAGAGCAATGGGAAATGTGACCTGCTGGGAAAGATTGCTCACCTGCACTCCAACTCTGCTGTAAGGATGGATAATTGCTGAAGCACTTTCTTACTTGAGGGATCAGGAAACACCTGTTAAACTCACACAGTAAGATCATACAAATTTACACAAAGCTTTACTGTGTGCTATCTTCCTAAACTCCCCAATCTTTGGTCTCTAACCTGGTCCTAACTCATGAGGTTCAGAGATTAATTTCCCCCACCAATGCCCCATGTGACCAATTGGATCTCTCTTTGTTGAAGACAGCTGCTACAGTCCTTTGTATTTTTGGCAAGCAGAGGTCCCAGATGATAGTAGAGATGAGTTAAAAACTTTAGCAAGTTGATTGCTCTTCAGACCAATCTAGTGCTTACTCTGATCCAAGTGTGAGTTTCTATTTCTGAGGGCCCTCTGTGAGCTGAAACACCCTCTGGTCACTTCCCAGAACGTTTCTGTTACTGTGACAGAGAGTGACATTCACATCTTCCCGTGACTTGGCTCTTTAGTGTGGAG
The DNA here is from genome assembly GCA_013396875.1 of Vireo altiloquus. Taxonomy (NCBI): domain Eukaryota; kingdom Metazoa; phylum Chordata; class Aves; order Passeriformes; family Vireonidae; genus Vireo; species Vireo altiloquus. The sequence continues at coordinate 236,281 of VZRF01010021.1, forward strand.
ATGGGTCATTTTTCTTCCTCTGGCTAGATTATGTTAATGTATTTTCTAAACATGGCCCTCCCTGTGACCATCTGCACCCTGCAGGCACTTGGAGTGGCTGCAGTGGCCTATTACCGAGAGGATGCACAAAATCACACTGGAGTGCTTTGGCTGAAGCTGAAAACTCATGCCACTTTCCTCTTTTATTTATGCTCCTTCATTGCAGGGTGAGGATTAGTTTGCATTTGCCACTTCCTTCAGCTGCACATGAAAATAGCAAACAGTTTTTATCTCATGCACAAGGCAACAACTTGATGTGTGACTGACCCAGAGCTTCAGAGCAGTAGCAGCTCTTTTTATGGAATATATCATCATTATCCTTCTTCCAGAAATATATGCCAGCCAGAACCATCATGTTCTGATCTGTGCTTCTTAAATTTCAAAACAGAAAACAGTGGGTTTGTTAGGGGTATTTTTTTGGTAGTGATTCGTTCCTTATGGAATATAGCAAATGGAATTGAGGAGATTTCTGTCGTTGTCCCTTGTACTACCACGCTGTAATACACAGAAGAACAGAGTGGAAACAGGCTTTTGAACCTCCTTTGCCCCTGGCAATTGGGCAACAATTGCCTGGTCCTCTCACATTATAAAGGGCAAGGCATCATATTTTGTGATGGTCCTCTGAGTAACAAGAAGGGAAGTGACTCATCAGGAGTGGACACAGAAATGCACTATTCCAGAGCCTAGGGAAATAAAAACACGATGATATACTTTAGATACAGATACAGTGCATAACAGACCATTACCTAAACCACACAATAAAGGGTGATGAAATTATGGCCTTCAGCTCCTACTACAGTCTTCTACATCTCCAGCTAAATGAATAGCAACTTAATTTGAAAACCATTGGATTAGAAAGTCAGACTTTGCTTTGCACCGAATGAAAATACTGAAAATCTAGATGCATCTAGTAACAGGCAGGAGTACTGGCTCAAGTTCTACAAATAAATTGCAGACATATATAATTAATATCATTTATATCCATAAAATTTCCCTTTTAGAAGGATATTGCTTTGATTTACTGACTCTGTAACACAGTTCTGGACAAGGGAAATAGGAATGACCCCTCAGGTCACCCGAGTCCCCCATTCTGCAGGAGCAGGTTTTATAGCACGATCCCTTCACACACCACTGAACTGCAGCCACTTCCCCTCCCACCGGGCAATTAATCTGCCATACACCCACCCATAATATCACTGTCCTAAAAAAGGGCAAATTAAAGTATGGGAAAATCAGTATGTCCTTGGAAATTACCTCTAACCTTGACAGTTTGGTAGGCAGATAACCTGCTGAGAGAAGCCACTTTATAATTGCTTTCATACACTCTACATGAGCTGAGAATCCAGGTAAGAGAATTTAGGGAGGTTTAGGACAACCAGAGGTCATCTTTACTAGAAGAAAACTAAAGGAAAGTGCTTTTTACAACATGAGGGTATTTTGGCTTTTTCCTTTTTAGATTAAAACATTCACTTTTTCTTCCAAAGAGGAATTGCCAAGCCTGATACAAGCTGGTTAATAACAAGTTATTATTTTCTGAATTGTGTCCATTCATTCATAACAGACAACAGCAAAATTAAGTTGATCATAATTATTTCAAAATACTATAGGAAATTATGGGATATTCTATAAATATTCATTACTATCAGTATCTCATAGCTAGTATGAGGATTTTTCATTGAGATGGAATAAAAACTGACTGAACAGTCAAGCTCAGAGCATGGTGATCAGTTGTGCATTTGCTACTGCTAGGTTCTTGTATTTTTTTTTCCTATTTCACAGGCTGTATGTCGATTTCTTTTTCTTAATTATTATAAAATCCAAATATTAAATGACTGTGTATGATGTAGCATAGTATAGAACTGTCATGGGAATGTCTTTAATTAGTGCAATATGTTTTTGGTCTTCCTGTGATCATTGGCCATTTTTCTGGGATTTCTAGACATCTGCAGACCCATCAGAACTAACTACTTCTTTCAGTGCACCCTTGATAATTCAGGAATCCTAGGCAAATGACCAAAACCCTCCAATTCCATCTGGCACCATTTCTGGAGAGGAAAATGGAGCATGTTAGAAGCCCATACATATTGTAACCCTAATATTCCTAAAGGAAATGGAGCAGAAGTTAAAGCAAGAATGGTTTTTAGGATTATTAGTCACTGTTCCTTAAAAATCTAAGCTTCTACATTTTTAAAACTTGCCTAGTGGAGATAACAGATGAAAACAGAACACAGGTTATTGTCTATCTCATTTGCACTTGCGCTTCATTAATACAATGGGAATCCCAATGGGAAATTAAGAATGCATTTCATTAAAATATTATCACTTCAGAATTCTGAGATAAAGTATTCTCTAATATTCAGTGATATAAAATATAATTTACTGATATATTTTCTTTGTTTTAGAGCCAAGAACACATCTTTTCCAATTTTGATGTTTACTGATAAATGTCAAGGACTAATAATTATTCATGACAAAAGAAGACTTTCTTGGGGAAATCGTGTAGAAGACGTGGAAGAAATATGAAGGATATTACTGAAGACAGGAGGCTTTTTAAGTCCTGTTCAAGCACTGTGTAGTGACATCTCAGCATTCCCCAGTATGGATCCAAGCCACAGCAGTGCTGTTCTTGCTGTGCTGCTGGGAATGGCACTGAAGGTGTATCATTGGGGTTGCAATTAACCTTCATCCTCTATCAACACAGAAAAAATGTTTCATTTCTGCTGCACATGTGAAAAAAAACTAAACAACAAAACCAAGAGGAAGACATTCTCATTTAATGCAATAAAAGGTAGATTCGGGCAGGCTCTGGGCTACTTTTCTGATAATGCTTTATAAATTAGGAATGGAAACGAGTGGTTAAACCAGGCAACCACTGTTCTGACAGGAAAGATGAGCAGTGGGAGATCAGGGCCTGGAGTCTCCTGAGCAATCTTCAGGATAACATTTCAGTGCATGTTCCTGAAGCAGAAGCTTAAAATCAGTTCTTGAAATCAGAGGAGTGGAAGAGAGGATGTGAGCTTTCATCTGCTAGAGGTAGCTGTAGAAAAGAGAGGGAAGCCAGTGGTAGCATTTCACTCCTGTGAATGATAAGGTCTCCATTCCCCATTTTTCGTTGAGTTTGCTGCTAAACAGGACATGAGAGCCAGAAAGTGCAATCTGTCCTGAAGGTAACCCTGATGCATCTGGTCTGTGGTACTTTGGAAAGTCACAATTATGGTTTTCACAGGCCTCCCTCTCCCAGCACTTGCACTGAGCAGTTCTTCGCCTGCTGCAGCTCTCTGGTGTGTCAGTGCTCTGTGTCTCTTCATATTCTATTGCAATCACATTTCAAGATCTTATGTTGTTTCTTTAAAAACACATTGTTTTTAAAGATCACACCACCTCTAGGACAAACCTCTAGGATTGTATTTCTCTCTGCTTCTGACAGCACATTCCTTTTGCTCTGAGGAGTGCAAGCTGACACAGTCGATCTAAACACAACACAATCCTTTGATTTCACAAAACTTGAGCGATATTAGAAGAAAGTGCCCACACGATCCCTCATGGGATTGCAGTCAGGAGGGGAAATTGCAAGGAGCAATTGTGTGCAGCTCAGGCCTTTGACTGATCATGGCAGGCCACTGCAGAGTACACTGCTTGCCTTGACCTCACAGCTCTCCTGCTCTTCCATCAAGGCTGAAAACTTGCCAGTCGCCAGGTACACCATAATTCTAAATTTAGCAAGTTGGCTCTGGACCTAAATGGGAGGTAGGAGCAGTTGTGCATGAAGTGGGAGGCTTCATGATGGGGGAGCTTGTGGCAGGCTAATAGAGTCATGATGGAACAACAGCACTAAAACTCACACAGGCTGTACAGCAACAAAAAGGCATTATTTCATCACTAAGAAATGACATCTGCCCAAAATAGTACCAAAAGTGTGCTTTGGTCTCTTCCCTGGGAAGCAGCTTTGGTGATTCCAGAATGTGCTTCTATTCCTCTTTATCTGTAATGAATCAACAATGCAGCAGGATTCCAGTGGCCATTCTGCTGCTCTGAAAGCCATCTCTCAGGTGAGATACTTAAAGAATTTTTGTCCCTTTTGTAAAAGAGGGAGAGCTGAATGTATATTTCTAGGCCATCACAGTCTGCCTTCCAAATTTTCATGCTCTTCTCGTCTTGTTTAAACTTCACAGGGTATTAGTTGAGATTTTATGCTAAACTCTTCTGATTTTGTTACAGATATGGCAAAACAGCTGCAGTGCTGCTTTCTGGAGGCAAGTGCATTTCATTAGTGATAGAGTGACCCAAATAGATCCACTGGCTGTCACACAGGAGATTAATAAGTTTCTTGTGTAGTGATTAAGAAACTGCCTGCCCCTTCATCTAAGGCTTACAATATTTTTTTCTAAAGAGTTTAAAAATAATATATTCCTCCAAAAACATGTGTTCGTCAAAAACAGGTTCAAGGCAACTTGAAGAAAATGTGAGATCTTTGAGCAATCACCAAAATTTTTATAAATGACATGAATCATTTTACAAATAAAGTATATTGGAAAACCTCTTTTCACTTTTGGTGTTTTGACAGTGCTGAAAAACAATCCCTCTTAATTTCTAATTTGCACTTAAAAGGACTTACACTTGAAAGCAAGTTTAAGTGTGATCCAATCCTGGTAGGATGTTATAAATATGTTGTCTCTGCATACAGCCAGACTGTTGTTCAAGCATACATCTGCTAGATGCTTGTGTGGGCCTTGCTGCTAAGTACATCTGTCCATGAGTTATCTGCTCCAGACACCTGCCCAGGTCACAGATTTATCACACACTGGAAAGCCAAGGTGAACAAAGCTAAACCAGACATCTGCAACACATAAAGAGATGTCCCACTGCCCAATGTCCGCCTTTAATTAGTAGTCTTTAAATAACAATGTGTTTTATTTGTTGTAAGGTGCAATTAAATTGTCTAAAGGCTTCCAGGATTCTTCAAAGAGCACTCACTCATTTGTAATTCAAAATATATTTGAGCAGTTGCTCAAAATGTATCATAACTGTTACTTAAAGAAGATAAGCATTTATGGAATGTCTTTCTTTTACTTCAAGAAATTAATAGTATAGAGCACTGAATATATTTGCCTTCTGGTGACTTAAAGTGATGTTGTTTGTTTATGCAGAACTTGATGTTCATAACACATCTCATTCAAACAGGAATATGATTTAAAAAGCACATTGGAGGCAACAGAAATGCAGAGACATGGATGGTGACAAGGAATCCCTGATAGAATAACTACTAAATACTGAATTAAAGCAAGACCAAAAAATTATGTCAATAAACCACTGAGGAGCATTCCAGAATCAGAAACCCTATGGAGAAATATTGCTTCCCCACTAACACATTGGAATCTGATACTGCATGACACAAAAAGTAGCCTCTAAGGAATACTGCATTCTAAATATATTCCTGACACCAATGCACAACTACTTCAATCTGTAAATTTAGTTAGGTTTTTTTTTTCTGCGCTAGAGGACATGATTGTGCTTGAATGGGAATTGAAGTCACTTCTGATGCTTCAATTCATGTATGCAGTTGATATATTTTTTGCTACCATGATCTAGTAATAGACTTTTATCTTTTATTGGTTATTGTTTGTAGTAGCTTCATATTTGCGTTTTGTATTTTCACTTGAAACAATCAAAAGCAATGGGAGAAATCTTGCATCTGAATTTAATTTCCTCTTCTCGCCTATTAATATTCATGTTTCATGCCATGCACGAGCATTAAAGAGAAAATCCTCTTGGCTATGTGCAGTGAGACTTAAAGAAAGATCAAGGAAGATTCACTTCATGGGATTCTGCTTGGGTCGTACAGAAGGGTAAAGTTAAAAAAGCAATAGCATGGCTTTTTGGCAGGAAGTCTGTTCTAAATTGTGTCAAATGCTATTCCAATACAAAAATGCTTCCATACTGCTGCTGTTAATTAAAAACAAAAGGTTGGTTACTGGCAATCTTGCTGATCAAGGGGAAAACCAGGCAGGACTGCAAGAACTATTTAGTGAGTTCCGTGCTCAGGAAAACAATGTTGGCACTTAGGTAATGCAGGAGGCAGTGCCTCAGCAAAGGCAGGAGGAAGGAGGAGAGAGCAGCCCAGGAGAGGTGGCAGGAATGGCCAAAGGGACGATCCTGTTTGCTGCAGCTCAGAGCTGCAGTCACTGAGCTGGCTGAAGCATCTGCATTGCTCAGATTTGTAGGCAGAAAAGCAGTTTTATATAACCGGTTTTTTAATTTATGTTCTGTCTTCCCCAGTAATCATCTGTTGTCTGATTAAAAAGTTAATTATTCAGTTTTTATATTTGAATAAAAGCTGTTGGTGTTTTCTTTTTAATGCAAAAGCTTCCTGGCCTCTGGGGAGTTCCTCTGCCTAGACTTAGAGGAGAAGGTCTGGGCACATCCACTGCAAAGCTCTGCCTGCTTCAAAGCCTTATCAAAGAGATTTTACAGCTCTTTTACTGAGTGAGGCAGTAGCAGTGAACTCTCTCGGGTATATTATCACGGAGGTTTCTTCTTTATTTCTGGTCTAAATATGTTAATGACTCAGATGACAGTTATCTGTCAGAATACCTGCATTAGGAACACAGGTATTAAGTTTCTTAAGGTCTCTGATATCATATTTGAATAGCAGAATACTCAACAAAACCTTTGTGGGGAAAGTGAAGATTTCCCTGCTCTACCCTTCCTGAATATGTTTCCATTCTGCTCTTATTCAACATGATGCCTGCTACTCTTCATTTAAACTCTCTTCAGCAAATTCCATTAGTTTCACCAGCTCTGACAAAGCTGAGGTGAGGTGCCAGCATTTTTCTGACATCCTATTTCAACCAATTTCCTTTTCATCATCTTTTTGGTCTCGTTCACAAGGTTTCCTTTCCTGAGATGCACACACTGGTGAGGCAGTCCTTGCTTAATACTTACTACAGCCAACAATTACCCATGAGCTGCCTAATCTCAGGGCTGTTCCTTTTGAAAGAAGTGTGCTCGCTTTATAGACAGTTTTCTGACTGGGAAATGAAGTGACAACTGATTTTTACCCCTTATTACCTGCTCCCTCCAGTGTGCCCCCAGCCTTCCTGCTTTTGGTGCTCTGTGAGTTTGTGCCTGCCCTGCATCATTGTGTTAGGCAAGGCAGAAAATAGTGCAGTCCCCAAAAGTACAGGAGGAAGATTTGTTCATATAGGGAGATCTGAATATCTTGAAAAATCAGGACAGTCATTTACTCAGATTTTTAGATTAAAAGAAGATAATTCTCAGGTAACACACATAATAATACACAATAAAGGGCTATAATTCACATGCTGGACTTCTGGTGGATTTAGTTAAATCAATCTTTTCCTTGCAGCTTTTCTGAAAGTATTTGTAGAAAATGAGAGATTTGGGATTTCTTGTTACGGATTGCCCCCTACAGATAAACTGGGTGATGACAACAACCTGAGTGTAGAAGGGGAGAACATGTGACTGTACTGCAGACCAGCACAAGTTCAGCTTTTACGGATTTAAAATTAACTTCCGAAAAATCATGTTGTCTATGTTAATGAGGCTTTAGCTCAATTTTTTATTTTTAAATTGAACCCTGGTCATAGAAAAAAACCAAACTTGAAAACAAAGAAAAGCAAGCAAACCAACACATCAGACTGTGCTGATTTGCAGTCTAGCAATGATATCTTGAATGCTGCTGCGTTTCTTAAACCCTTTTCCTCCATTGCAAATAGAAAATATTAAATCATCTCTTCGACTTCTCATGAAATCTATGCAAACCAATATCTATCAACATTTTTTTCTAACATAAAGGAGAGTTAAAAATAAATAGATAAAACTTGTTTGACAGGGAAAATTATCATGCATGAAAATTTATCACTGAAACAACTTTTAAACCTGATGTTCTACACACCTATTGCATGAATATAAAGGGGTAAATTAAGCACAAGAATGTGGGCACTAACAGATGCTCTCATTTGCAGAAACCCATTTTTTATAAACCTGGACAAACCTGATGAAGACCTAAAGAAATTACTTTCTTTTCTATGAATTAAAAGTTTGATGAAATAACATCAAAGGGTTGCTTGCCCCTTTCTGTCTTTTTTTTATTTATTTCATAGGAATAGATTGTACCGTCCATTTATGGGACTTTCAGTGGGTGGGCTGTGAATGCTCACACCAGCATCACTTTTGAACAGGTGACTTTGAATCACAGAAACTTTGCTGTAAGGGACAATAGTTGAGTAGGATCAACCTCCCTTAAGACCCCTTGGCAGTTTGGAGGGTGAGGATCCAGAAATCCATGTGAAATGCCTTCAGATACTGTCTCTGCTGCAGTGTAAGATCTACTTAAATAGGAAAAATGCAGAGTGTCAAGGCCCAGATGAGACTGGGAGGAGGAGGAGAGTTAATAACTGGTTTTGTAAATCCCAGCCTTGAAGCAATCTGCAATCATAAGAACTCTATTTGTCTAAATTAAAGACCTACTTATGCAGGCTCCTGTTCATGGAAATTGCTATATGCACATGATTTTCTCTCTGGAAAGTGTTGAAAAGAGTCTGACATACAGATTGCTGAAATGAAATATGGAATTTTAACAGAAAAATTGGGAAAATATAACAAGAAAAGTAATACTTCTATTTTATGTTCCTGACAACCGGTTAACTAATTACCAATTATCAATAAATACAAATCTGGTTTCTGGTTTGAATTTGAAAGACACATACCTCCTCATTTGAAATTCATGGCAGGAATTTCATATCACATTAGAAATTATCCTTAATGTATTCATCATATACCATCATAAAATACATAATCACAGGAAAGATTACTGAGTGCTTTACTTGGTCTGTACTCTTAAAGAGGTAAAAGGATTATGCTTAATTCCATTGAATTATTTTTCCCTCTGAAAAGATGCATTCGGAACTTCTATTAACATGAATAATGTTCTTTCTCATTACAGAGGGAAGATAAAGGGCATTGCTGGAAATCTTGCAGGTGAGGAGGCAAGAAACACAGGTCCTTCTTCCCTTTGAGGGAGACATCAGTGCTCTGAGGCCCTTTCTCCTGGATTATCTGCAGTGGCTGCTAAACTGCACCACTCCAGGACTATTTACCCTTTTCTGTAGTTTCCAGGAGATTCCACAGTCTGCAGATATCCTAAACGACCAGGCAGCATTCTGTATGCTACATATGAAACACAGAATATTACACTGCAAGAGATTATTTTTTTAGTCTGCTGATTTTTGGTGCCTCTGAAAAGAATTAGGCTCTCAGTCAATAAGAGAGCTTGATTATCTTTAGACTGAGTATTCTGTGTGGCAGATGCCAATAGCTTCACTAAGTAATTCAGAAAGGAAAAGTTCACCTGGTATAATTAAAGTAAAATTTTGTTATAGAAGCGGTCACACTTTTTATTTCTGGGTTGAAAATGCTTGTGAGGATGTGAGTGAGGGACAAATCTGCGTCTACTCCAAGATAGGACTGGGGTAGGAAATAGCGGCACAAACTGAGATAATGCAAAAAAGACTTCACGTAAAATCTGGTTTAGACCTTCTTCACATAAATTTGTGTAGCTATCTATTTTGTACTGGAGAATGTAATGATAGAGGAAATTTGGCTTCTATTCTCTTTATTTCTTCTGCAGGAGCTCTATCCTTCCCACCCTTTTTTCTCAGGTTATATCTGTCTTATCCATGTAAGTGATAAAAAGGTCCAAAAATTTCACTTCCCACTTCTCACAGAAACAAACACAGAGGGCAAGAGAGCCTCTAGGTGGTACTGTGCTATAAAAAATAATTTGGAACAGCAAGAAAAAAGTATGCTCACTTCTTATTCACAGTTCAAGATTTCACTTAGATTGCAAAGACAATATTTACAGAAGAGAACCTTCTTCCTGTTAGGTGAAATTCACTCCAGCAAGCTGACATTCAAAAAAATTCTGTGTTTTAGCTGTGTCAAACCTCATTGCTTTGCTATTCCCACATTTCTAACTGAGCTCTGCAGGGTCTTATTTTATAACCATTTTCACAGAGTTAAATGTTTAACACTACTAGATCATAATTTGATTGAAGATTGATTCTTGCCTAGGTATAGCAGAAACCCTTCTGCCAAATTTGTTAAATGGCTTTCACATTAGCTAGGATATAGTCAAAGCTCTTACAGGAGAAGCAGAACACTAGATTTCTTGTAGGGATCTTTGCAGAACACATATATCAGAACCAAAATGTGGTGCAAATCTTAGTGTAGAAGAAGATAAATTCTCGAGGTGACTTGCAATTTGAAGTCAACACCAAGGAAAAGAACGAGTCATTCCATAAGAACTAAATTCTCTTTCAGGAAATAATTAGAAACAAAAATAGATGAAAATAAAAGAGATAAAACTGAAATTACTTTTTATTATTTTTTTTTTTTCAAATGAGCAGAAGAGAGGAAGGTCTTGACACAAGAAACAGTATCCCTTAGCTGCCTGATGGGTGTCTGCAGCTCAAATTTCACCCTAGGATAAGGATATTGTTGCTCCTCTCTTACAAGTGAAGAGGATCCCCCCATTCATGACACATGGCAAGAATCTGCTGCTCCTGACACATCTCGGTCTTTTTGTTCAGCTCCTTCCATTTGTTTCGTTCCTTTCTCTTCATCTGCACTGTGAGATCTCTTCTCCTCCCCTTCTTTGCACCTCTTCAAAGTGTTCTGCCTCTCTTCACCCCGATACCACTCTGTCTTTTGTGCCAGAGGCTGCAATGATAGAGCTGAAGACTCATTATGGATCGTAATCTCCTTTATTCTTGTCAGAATTCCTGTCAGAAGCAGTGGATTAAGATAGTGTCAGGTCACAGTGGATTAAGATAATGGGAGATACAATACAGGTAGAGAGGTACTGCAGAAATATTTTCTCATTTGGCCGTGTCTGTTGTGGGATTAAATTTGAAACACCTACCAGCCATATATTCTCCTACCCAGAAAGCTTTTTACTGTTCTCCTCATGCAAACAAAGGAAAAAGAGGAGATGAGGAGCATGATCAGTGGGAATTTCTAGTCTGTTCACAACAAGTACCCAGCAGATAGGTTGCAGTAAAGCCTTCTTTTACTTTCTGAACTGTGGTTTTACCAGTAAAGTCAAACAGAAGTAAAAAACACTTTTCCATTCTGCAGCCTTTTGGGCAACACGATTATTTCTTATATAACACTTTGCAGTCCTGTATTCTGTATCCCTCTGAGCAGGATATTAGTTCTGTTAAATCATCTGATCAGACCTATTATCATAATTATACTTATTAATACAGGTACCTTAGACTAGATTGATTAGCATGTGATTCCAGATACTGAGTCTGTTTCACAGCAGTAATGTATTATGTGACTTGTTTTTTTAATCACAGTTTTAGTGATCCCATCTATCAGGTAAAGTGCAGCTTTGAAAGTTGTGAAATGGAATGCAAAAAACTCCCCCATTTAGGTTACATAATTCTTTCTGGCAAGGCCAAAGAATCTGTGTACAAATGTCATTTCAAAGCAAGTAATTAGCTTAATCCAATCATCCTATTTCATTACTTAATAACTTATCCTCAGAACAACAGGTCACTGCATTAACTAAATGGCAGAGGAACAATTCATGGAGGGCACTTTTACTGTGCCTTGGTGAATTGCTGATGAGTTTTTGTCTAAGTTTTCGGCCTCTACTTTATAGAGAGCGTAGATCAAAATTCACAAAGACAACAGATCTCCCTCACCTGGGGAGTGTATAGTCTATAACAGAGATTGTGTAAATGAAAATGGCAAGTTTTCTCTTAAATGCTTTATTTTCGCAACTTTTAGTCCTGTATGCCTGTAACTGAAGTAGATGTACACGTTTTGTCTGATGGATATTGGTTGCTGTAAAGTGACAGCTACTCAGTCAAGCATTATTAAGAGAATGCTTTTTAACTTGTACAAAGAACAGATCGAAAGGCTGACTGGCCCATCAGAAAGCAGTTATCAGAAAAAAAGTTATCATCATTTAAAAAACTAAATTCTACTTATGTGACCTCCCGACCTTATTTCTCAATTGGTTAAAAGTTTTCACAAATGCTGGTAAACTGACAACAACAATTAGGGCACCTTCAGGCCACGAAGATGATTAAAAGGGTTGGAGTGCCTCTGCTACTGATGCCTTAGGGTTTAACTTTTATGTTTTTCCAACCCTGCAGTGCCCAGTGTAACTCTGCAGTTCCCTGGAGCTCGTTCAGTGCTGTTCTCTCATGCTCACACTGACATAACAAAGCCTCTCCAGCTCGCTCTCCAAGGACACCCAGACCCTCCTGGGCCCAACAACTGCAAACCTTCATCTTGGCGAGAGGGGGGCAAGCTTGGGCAAATTCCATCCTTGCCTGGCTTCTGCTTGGGCAATTGATGCTGATATCAAAGTGTGAAGAACTCGGGAGCTGTCATTGTCCATTTTGGGATGCACTGAGGCAGGAGCCTCTGGAGCACAGAGTGTGACCTCTGTAGGCCTTTCAAATAAATCCCTCCTTTATTCCTTTATTTCTGTCTAGTCTCTGTTTCTAGGTAGCCATTTAAGGCATCACTACAAGGAAAGACTGAGTGAATTGGAATTGGACAGCTTGGAGAAGACCTTTCAGTACCTACAGGGAGCCTACAAGAAACAGGGAGAGAGACTTTTTACAAGAGTAGGTAGTGACAGGACAAGGGGGAATGGCTTCAAGCTGACAGAGGGGAGTTTTACATCATGTATTAGGAATAAATTCTTCCCTGTGAAGGTGGTGAGGCCCTAGCACAGGCTGTCCAGAGGAGCTGTGTCTGCCGAATTCTGGAAATGTTTCAGTTCTGGTTGGATGGGGATATGAAGTGGTCCAGGATTATTTTGCCCCAAAAAAACATGGAAACACTCAGCAGCTTTGGAAACTAACGGAGATTATTTTAGGTTCCTCAAATTAATTTCAGGTTTTATTTTTATATGCTCTCATTTTACAAAGCTAATCTCTGGTTTTCTTTAACTATTACCTATAATGAGGGCCAGCAACCAGTGATTAATCCAAAATTATCCAGAAATTACTCCCTCCATCGAAAAATAAATCAAAAGAAAGATGTAAGCCATTTAAAACAAACCCATACAACCAACACATCGTTTTGGCTTAAAAAAAAATCTATTTACAAATCCACATAAATACATATCAGCTATGAATTTTTCATTTTCACTTTTGAAAAACGCTGCATTCTTCTTCTAAATGTTTTGATTACAATATGACAGTAAAGAAAAAACCTGTACCCAAATTGTCATGCTTTTTCAGCTTGTTCCTCCTTCCATTTGACATTCAGAAGAAGGCAGTGATTGACAGTGGGTTTGCAGTCCTGCACTCATCTTTTCCTGTGCTTTTTTCCACTCCAGGACCCTCTGCAGGCTGGCTCAGCAGTGAGCTGGCTGTCCCAGGAGAGGGCAGAGCAAGAACACAGAAAAACGCAGCCTGAACCCATCACAGCCCATTCCTGAGCAGAGCTGCCGCCTTTGGTTAAGACTATTTTGTAAAGAATAGAAACATCCAGTTATTTTAGAGTTTTTGAGTCGATTCTAAGTGACTGGAGTGCAGAGAGCCTCCCTGTATTTCAGCACTGAAAACCCGGAAAAGTTTGAGTTCCTGGTGATTTTCCATGTAGGGTTGTTGCAAAAGAAACACTGATTTGCTGCAGGTCAAAAGTAACTCCTTTGTGAGTAACTCGTGTTTTGGGGGCTCTTGCTAGATTTCAGTATTTTTGTGAAATAGTGAATTGAATGAGCAAAAAAATAAGAAAAGAAATTGCTGAAACTGAAAGCCTGTAGTTTAAAGGTTTGCTCTTCCTCTTACGTCTAAAACTGTATCACATCAGTGCTTCATAAGCTGTTCTACATATATATATATCTATGTATATATATAGATAAAATCTGGACAGCCCTATATGCTTTTCTGGGAATAATGAAGTCTCTCAGTTTCAAGATTTTTCTGTTTTCCCTGGTAAAACATTATGTCATCCCCACAGAGCAGTGGTGTTAATTTGGTCAGTATGGGTACAGATATAACGAAGGAAATTGGCCCCCATATCCAAGCCAATGCTCATTCTGCTTTGTGGGTGACAGACAACGATAAACAGAAGGTGATAATGATAAATAGAGTTGGCAGAGCAAAAAGAGAGCGTACAGAATTTCCTGTATATCTGAGATGCCCCTCCATACACACAGCACTTGGTGCAAACACACACAGACCTAGAAAGGCACTTTGGCACCCATTCAGTCCAGGTACTTTCAGTTCCATTTCTCTTTCTCTTAAGTTTTTTACAAGGAATAAAACCCCATGACCCCAACGTATTTATTTTATATTAACACCTGGTAGCAAAAGTAGTTGGCTGCAGCCTTTGAATGGATGCAGCCTTTGAATGGATGCTTTAGAAAGCAGCCAAGAGTCAGAGATGAACAACTGAGGAGGAGTTCTTGCTAAAATCTTACCCAAGCCATGGACTTTGTTCACATTCATTTGCCGAGGTCAATGTGCTGAGCTGAAAAAGACCCTTTAAAAGAAATACAGCCCTTACTGATGAAACCCACATAATCAATAATGGTTCTTGGCTTATTTGTTTTGATAACCCTCTACCTTGCTGATTATCGAGTTTAAGCTTCACCTAGTCTGAGTTTCTGTGTTTAAATCTCAGACATATATGCCCTTCCCAGTGAAATACATCCCAGAATGTCCTGAGAGAGCACTGGAGGAGGAGTTCAGGTAAGACAGTGCAAGTGTTCACGGTACAGCTTGAATGTTTCTGTGCTACTTCATTGAACCATACTGACATTTTCTCTATTTCCTGTATGAATTAATGCATGAATGTATGAATTTTGTCTCATTCCTCTATTTATGCACACTTCAGGACAAAGTTTTAAGTCCACTGTGCATTTCTTAGCATGCTTCTTATAAAATTTATCTGCTAGAACTGCTATCTAATAACCTAACGAATTTATGCATGAATTAATCAGTGTACAGTGAATAGCTCATCACTTGTTTGGCTGGTTTGAGGCCAGAGTGCTCAGTCACTTGCAGGATAAAACATTCTTGATAAATGTCACCTTGTTATGTATCTTGGCCTAATTTACAGGTATTTGCAGGCCATTTTTCTTACCAGGAGAGGTATTTTTCTTCTGGATATCAAAAAAATAGTCTTTAAAAGCAACATTACTGCACTAAACTCTTGGGATGTTTTTTAATGAAACTTGCAAGTGATAAATAACATTAAAAAATGATCTCAGAAAAGGCAAGGCCCATGCTTTTTGATTTGAACTTATCTTTTATGTTAAGGTGAGAAACATATATAAGTAGGAGAAAATTGTTCATATTATAATGAAACATTTCAGTATTACAATATATGTCTCTTTCTAGTGTAACCTCTAGGTTAAATTTCAGGTGTAGTTGCTTTTTCACCTTTGAATGTTTTGAAATTTAAAATTTTACTGTAATTCTACATGAACTTTTACCCCAAAAAAACTCAAAAAGTTTGATCTCACAAGAACATAGTTTTCTGTTATCATACATTTAACTTCTTTTTTCTAAGAAAAGCACTGTAGAATATAGACTATAACATTATAAATAATGAAGACCATAATTTAAAAGAATCTTTAACATTGTAAAGATGGGAATAATTAAAAGATAAATTAAAAACAACTAGAAACATTATTTTTTAAATTGATGTTTAAGGCTTTGAAAAACCTGTTCTATCCATTTCGTTATAATTTGCACCTATTTCCACTAGATTTTTCTTTAAGAGTTAGGAACACAAAAATGATTTCAAACATATATCAACTCATCCCACAGAAGTATCAAAGTAACACTTAGTCTTGCTTCATAGCCAAAAAAATTGCCAGAGCCGGAATTAATGACTGGTATTGATCTTCCATAACAGAGTCCCACCATAAAGGCATCCATTAGGTAATAAAAAGCACAATCAATAAACACATAACAAGAAAGGTCATCCTTACTCGTCAGTATTTCCAAGTTTTATGTGCCATTCAATGAAGAAAGTCAATTTGGGATGTGCCTGTCCCTATATTACATTTATTGCACGGATTTGGTAGCACGAGGTTGGATCCTGCCCTACAAAAGGCTTGATTGGAGATTGTTTGATTGCCCTCCACACAAGGGCCTGAAAAATGTGGCATATTTTCAATATACACACAGGCATCTCGTGTACTGTGTCTTGCTCAGCTGATAAAGCTGGGCAGCATCTTCTTCGCAATCAAAGTGTTGTACTTTGCATCATCAATTCTTTCTGGATTTGTGTAGCTCTAGGCAGACGTTTTCAATTCTTGTTAACGTTAATGGGAAAGAGGTTGAGTGTACCTATGAAATATGTAAATATTTCTTTAAAAATGCACAAGAATAGTGGAAGACAGAAGGGTATTTTCCAGTCAAAATTTAAAAACTACCTAATACTCTCTATATAGTAACAGATTAGCCAGATTACACACACACACAAAAAAAATGTTAAATTACATTCACTCTATTTCAGCTTGAAATTTTACCTGTTTCCCAGGAGAACTAGCCAATTTCTGACTTGTCATTAATTTTTAAGAGTTCACTAGGAAGAAATAGAGTTTATAATGAGATTATGAAGTCACTTAACGATAGATTCCATGAGAAATGGGGATGGGAAGTGAGATGACAAACCATTGAGGCCAAACTCTAATCAACATGCACACAGCGAGCTCAAGAACGTGACTTACATGGCTGAGTACCCAGAGACTGCAATCCCATGGATGGTGCTCTGCTGATCTCTGACCACTGTCTTCAGTAAACTTGGAACAAAGTCATGGCAAATCCTCAGGGCTGATGCTCCCAAGGAGCCCATGCAAGAGTCAATGCAGCTTCATGGACAGAGCTCAATTTGCTGTGGCTCTGCTGCTGCTGCTCTATAAAAGGATTCACTGTAGGGCCTTCAGCAGCTGCAAAGATCACCTTCACTCTTAAAATTCCTCTTGAACTGTAGATTCAAGGTTTTGAGGCAAAAATACTTATGGTCAGAGTCTTTCCTTTAGTTTGTGCATCTAATTGCTTCTCAGGATGCACAACTTCTCTGAAACTGCAAAAGAATTAATGACTGGTGACACAAATGAAACAGTAATTCTTATGCAAGCAGTATTCTGGACAAAAAGTGAATATTTGTACATGCCAGTTTCAAGAAAGTCTGTCAGCACTCTGGATTTTGTGCATCTGCCAAAATGTCTTTCCATGAAGTGTGTATTTAAACCCTTTGCTGAGCTGGCGTGTCAGCAGCAAAATGTTTTGCTGGAATTGAAAACCAAGGGGGTCAAAATTCCCTAAGAACACAAGAAAAATTCCATCTACCTGCCTTGGACAAGCCAGCAGAGCTGCCTGGTTTAGGGGTTCTGACTTCCAGTTGTGTGAGACTGGATTTTGCATTGTAGAAGTTGCACTGCCACAGGGCAAACAAATGGCCCAAACTCTGAGTGCTTTGCACACCTCAGAGCATTGGGCAGTGAGCTGATTGTGACCATATCATCTCTGACAGACAGATGGGCCTGTATGAGGCTGCAGCAGCTGCAATTAGTAGGACTATCTCTAATTACTAGGACTATCTGGTGTCAGCAGCAATTACCAGTCACATCTTCAAGGATCTCCCCCTGGCTCCATTACTGTTCCCCTGGCTTCCTTTCAGAGCTACTAGATTAATTTCTTAGTCTGTCTCCTTTTATCTTTGGAGAAGTAAAACTTTGTCTTGCCCAGAGAACTGAGCTGCCTTGAGATGAATATGACCTGACAACTATCACTTGAATGTTGTAAAACCTAAATGAACAATGCCCAAGATGAGTGAGGATTATTAGCTGATAAGTATTGCGTGTGGAAATGCTAATAATTGGGGTTGGTACTTTAAAATCATAACTAGGGATGAAATATGGGATTCAGGAGCATAATTTACCGCTGAGTGAAACATCATCTGGATTTCTTTCTAATTAGCTGGATTAGACAACTGCAGTTTACATGGCAAGGATGAAATACTATTAATGACTCCTATGAAAACCTTCAGTACAATCAGCACTCATGAAAGTAAAACAACTGGTCAATAAGTTGTTGAATTTATTTTTATGGGTTTTTGTGTTTTTTTTTTTAGTTTGTTTCTTTGTGAGAAAAGGTGTGGGAAGGACCACAAGTTGTGACTGTATTTTTAGAATCTTTTTACACCTCTTCAGTCTCAACTATTGACCCCTGCCCTGATATTTGCCCCTCATTCTTGTGTGCCCTACAGACTGAACCACAGGGACATACAAATGCACAGATATTTAAGAGGCCATGTATAAATGGGTATATATAAGTATATATAGGCCCTGCAATAGACAAACAAGTTCGAGAAGCATTATTGCTGAGATTGTGCAATGAAAATAAAATCAGAATGTCTGCTTAACTTCCCTGTTTATCCATGCTGGACACTTATGCAGTATAATGCAGATACATTTCCATAGCTATAAGTAGCAGAAATAAGAAAGCACTCTGGTAGACACTGTGTCACACAACTAAAGTAACTGTCTAAAAATAAGTTAAAAGTCATAAAACTCTAAAACTGTGTAAGGAGCATCATAGTCAGTGAGCTGTGAACTGTGCAAAACCACTGCTTCTGTCTCTATGGTAGGAAAACTACCATAACTATTAGCCTAAAATAAATCTGTGCAAGACAAGGAAAGTTTCTGTCTGATTTCCTGCTGCTTATCTGCACATTTTCTCTGGCTCTGTCAAACACACCTTTAGGTTTGTGCATGTTTGGATGCTTCTGTGTTTTCTTTTCCAGAATCTTCACTCCCAATTTATGTTTCTTGTTCAGGTTTTCTTCTTCCTAAAACCCTTGTCTAGCTTTATTTACTTTTTTTACACTAAAGGTGTTAGTTTGATCTTTATCCCTTAAAGACTTGGATATCAAAGGAACTTCTATTCAGTTTGATATATATGAAAAAGACCAAGATGCCTTCCAGGCAAGTGGTCATATCAGAAAGCTATCAGAGCCCAGCTCTTGGTGGTGGGTAGGATATCTGAAAGAAAATTTTCCCCATGGATTTCACTCAACTTCTACAAACCAAGCAAGTGCAAGCAAAAAAAAGAGAACAAGATATGGGCTCAAATATGTCATTTCTGCAAGTTTCAATTGCAGAATGCAAATAGCTGCATCCTTTAACCTGTTGGCCAATAAACTTGTGATTTATTGAATAAGCATAACTTCTTTGTTAGAATTCCTAGATGTCCTGTCTTAGATTTTATTGCAGGTAATTTTAAACACTGAACTTTGCATAAGATTGGTGGAAAATTCAGAAACTTATTAGGTCCCCAACATAAAGCTAAAGACACTTTTTCTTACCATATATTTCATGTTGGTATCCACAAAAAAAAAAAAATCCAAATATGTTTAAACTTTTTTAGCATGGTAAATGATTGGCACTTTCTTATGTATAATTTTATTACTAAATGCATAGTAGAGGTTTTTAGTGACCATCCTAAGGGATTGACAAATCTGCATTTTGTGTGATGAACTTGCTTTTGATGGGGAGCATTCTGTTTGTATCACAGTCATTGAATTTCTACTGCTGTCAGTGTGATCAGAACTGGATCCCAATTAATATTGTCAGAAGTATAAGAGGGATGGCATAGGAAGGGCCAGCTGAGTCCTGTTGGCTGTGCCCTGTTAAAATGGACAGAGATTTTTCCTGAATGACTCTTTCACACTCTCTGCTGCACATCATTAATTAATGGCTCAGCACGTGCTGAGACTGAGAATAATCTCTCAGCACTGGGTGCTCAGAAGAAAAGATTTATTTTCAAGTACCTAAGGTAGGATTCAAACCACAGGCCAGGAGAACAGCAATTCCATCACTACTCCACAAGTTTTTCCTGACAGCATATTTAAATAACCATGAGGCAAGTTCCCTCTAACCCTTTCCTGACCTATGGCCTCGTGTTTCAGCACAGAACCCACATTCTCAAGGGAAGATTGTTTTCCTTGAACAAATCTGAACTCATATTCTTCAAAGATTCCCATTTTTCCAGCCATTCCTTGTGCTACATGAAACATGTTCCAATTGTGGTTTTTTTATTGTAGTAAATTCAGCGGTAACTGCAGCCTATTTAAAATCATTTTAGCTAAACATACATTGCTGCTTCTACAAGCAGAGCCTGAAATTTTCAGAAGTGCTCTCCTCTCTTTTCAGTGCCAGGGGGAACGGAAGGTAAAATATAGTGCTTTAAAAGTGATCCTCTTCCATCTGGTTAGCTACCCTTAGACCTACTTCAGTCTGCCAGGAATATCCTAAAATTGTTTCTATTTTTCATCTGTAGTTAAAACACTAACAGGCATAATGAGAACAGGAGCTTTTATAAAATTACTGACTGCCAGGATGATGAATTTATTCTCTTCTGTTAAAATGAGGCTGTGTTTTAGCTTTGATGTCATCATATGCTGTTTGGCTATTACTCTGCTTTTAAAGTAGCTAAATGAACTTTTTCTTAATACTCAGGAGCACTATTCCTGCTGCTATATTTCAGGTTCTTGAAGAATTTTCATTTTAATACTTTATTTTCAAGAGTCTGTGACTTCACTGCAGAAAAATCCTCCAGGCAAAAAAAATAATTGGATCACAGAGTCTGAGCTTGGGAGTAAGTAAAGAATGGCTTATTTAAGGTGATTTAAAAAACATAGTATGAATTTTCATGATTTTTTTTTCACTATATTATTTATACACATTAAAAAATATGTCTTCCAGAATTATCCTTGGTGACTAGACCAGCTCTCAGTCTTTAAGCAAGCATGAAAGATTGATTTGTGTTTAAAAGTACAATCCAGTGCTATTAAATATGTTTATGTTAAACCTGGAATTTTCTGAACTCATGATCTTTTGCTGAGGGGTTTGGGGGTTTGGGGGTTTGGGATTCTTAGAGATTTTTGGTTTGGTTTGTTTTCTGTTTGTTTATTTATTTATTTATTTAAGGTGTATTTAAATGTGTCTGTGTGATTATATACTTCATCATCTTGTTTCATAAACTCTAAGTCTATTTATATTGCACCACAGCACAGCACATCAAGCCCATGGTTTCATAGCTAAAATCCCCATCAGGATGCCTAAGCAGGGGCTGAACATCACTCCAGAATCCCACTGAGATGCTGGGGTTCTCCACCCTCCATCCCACTAGCAGTAGTTCCAGGAAGAGTCCCTATATCTCCTCTCCCCTCCTCCTTATTTCCAGGAATGGTGACGACATGTTAGGGTCTCTGGTGCTTGTGGGGGAGGGATGATATTTTGCTTTAGGAAAAAAGGAGATCTCAGTGGTCACAGGTTAGCCCAGTGACAGCCAGACAGGAACAGCTTTGATGCCTTTTCCTGCACAGGTTTTCTTCATGATCTCTCCTTGACAACACACATTTTTCTGTGGTTTTCTTCCCCATCTCTGTATTAGTTTGTGCTATGAGGAGCTCCCTGGCTAAGTATTTAATAAAGGCTGTTTTTAACTGGCGCTCTGAGGATGCAAAGGTCTGTAGCCATGCCAGCGCTGGGAAGATGCTGTGTGATCTTGTTGATCTGCAGCAGTTCACTGTCAGAGGACAGGATATAATCTGCTTGAGTTTCCCAGCCCTAGTGCCTTAAAGGGTCAGTGAAGATGAATGGAGTTGTCTTGATAAACTATTTGTTCCTTTTTCTTTCACTTAAGGGGTGAAACCATGTTTTCTGACCGAATACAATTCTTTCCTTGAACTGTGAATATTCTTTATGCTTACTTTTGTGTAGGACATGTTTGGTTTTACTGAGGTCCATGTGGGCAGTGTGGAAAATTTCTGGGTTAAATGCATTAACACTCATATCATTCTTAGGTTAATTTGTTGTGCTTTTTAAAGTGTTGTGTCTGTTTACATGTGTGCCCTCATTTTAAAACCCCCCAGACAGCAATTGCACATGCAGACTGTGCAGACTTCTATCAATGGCTCTGTGAAGGTCAGTGATGCATAACCTGAGGAATAATCCTTCACTGTAATGCCTTTATGATGAAGCTTCACCACTGTTTATCATCCTTACAGCAAATCTATTTATAGGTATTGAAGCCTGAAGTGGAGATTTTCAGGATTAATTTAGGCAATGAAAATAAGTGCATGCATTTGCATTGCTAAAAAATATTCCAGTTCTGAAAACTGACAATAGATTAAATTAAGAATATCCTTGTTATGGATCAAATACTACTTTTCTGTGCAGATCTGCATTTAACAATCAGGTGTTAAGTCAGCTAAAAGACATTTTATTTATTGTGGTTTTTGGAGTTACAGAGTAGATGAAAATGTCCATGTAAACACTGCAGTTAGGTGCTTCATAAAATTGTTCTGCTGATACACACCAAAGGACACGAGGCTGTCCACGGTCTCTTTAGCACCAAGCATGCTGGAGGTGTTTAATTCTGTCACTATTTGTCTGCACACTTTGGGGAAATCGGTTAATAAACAGAACATGTCCAAATATAATTCTCTCTTCCAGTCCACAGTGATATTTTGTTTTAAAGTTATATCTGTAAGAATCAAACAGTTCAATGGTTGCTATTCATGTAACAATTTAATTCCACTAGTGTGAAAAGAAGCTCACCTTATTTAGAATCTTAAATTATTGCATAGGAAAAATGTGAGAAAAGCAGAGCTCCTTACCTCCTCCTTACTACAAATCTAAAAGCAGGGAAGCCTCAAGAGCATTGGATGAAAATCTGGCTGTCGAATATCCTCAGCTTTTAGTAAGACTGAGGACTTCTTGCTATGGGCACATCAACCTTATAATAACGACTTTCACTGTGAATAATCCTGGACAAATGAAAGGGACAAATGAAAGGGGAACTCCAGGATCACCTTGTAGCTAAAAACACATGGATGTAGTCCCTCAGTACCTCAGCATCTTTCTGTTGAACTGTGCATCACTTCTATGATTAATATTCCACAACTGCTTCATCTAAACAGAGAAAGAGCTTAACTCTGTCCCATTTATCCATTGTGTTCTCTGAAGTTCTGAGTTCTTGTAGCTTAATACGTGCAGCATTGCCAACATATAAAAATTTGGATATCATTTCATGTCTGCAATTAAAATTTCAGTAGTGTGCCTTCACTTCATACAGAATAAACATTAACTTTAGCAAGAAGATTTTAACTTTCTAAAATATCATATGCAGAC
The DNA here is from genome assembly GCA_013396875.1 of Vireo altiloquus. NCBI lineage: Eukaryota > Metazoa > Chordata > Aves > Passeriformes > Vireonidae > Vireo > Vireo altiloquus. Next base: position 259,529 of record VZRF01010021.1, read on the forward strand.
TTTGTAATCCCTGTTTTGCATGTTCAAGTGTTAAGAAAAGTTTAGGTCGAAAATAGGTAGAAGATGGATAATACCATCAAAGAGAAGGGAAATGGCCCAAGATTCAATTAAATTTAGGTAGTTTGCACTGGAAACATTTTCTTCCTATTGGCAAGGGGCAGTCAGAGAGTTAACTGGGAGTATTTTCAAATCGGTACCATTGCACAACTCATGTTAGGAGAGAGTGATGAGCAAAGTGATATAATAAATAAGGATATCTTTTGTTGGCCAAGAGAAGATTTGCAGGGACTGGTGTAGGACTCAGGGACTCAAATCATTATCAGAGTAAATTAAATAAGAAGTAATGGGGATATGCTTCATGCGGTTGCAGCAGCAAATTCAATTAAATTTAAAGTTTAAAATCAAAGTTTCAGTTTTCAGTGGCTAGATCTAATGGAAATGCAGGCTTCCTGAGTACAGTCTTCCTTTGCTAGTGAAGGGCACTGTGATATAAGAATATTAGCCTTTAATATCTTTTCTCATTATAGTTATTTTAAAGCTTGCAAGATAACTAATTGGTACAGTGCTTGGGGTTATTTTCCCTATGTTGATAAAAATTAAGAGATACATAATTTTTATCCATATTGACAATATCTGAGGGAAATTAATTTCTGATGGTGTTGACATTGCTGAAGACTAGAAGGCAGATGAGAGGAAGAGGAAGGAGGACATTTGAAATATAACTGAGAACATAATTGTAGAGAGCAGACCTAGAAGGTGCTAGTCTAAAGAGATCATTATCACTATTGTTTTATTATTTTGTTTCATTTTTTATACTTTTCTGTCTAAAGGATTTAGGATTCCTCAGTTTCAAAGTACTTATATTTGCCTCAGTTTTTAAAATGTTGATTTTTACCCATGGAATTTTTTGACATGTGTTTGTTTGAGCATAATATTAGATTTTGAATTTTCCATGAAATTGGAAAAATCAGTCTGAAAGAACTGAATCGTTAAATATTATTTCAAATTTACTGATTTTGAATATTTTTATTTGAACATGGCATTCATGCTTTTAGCTTTTAATATTGTATCCAAACATTGCACAATGGAATGCTTTGTCCTGAAATACCATTTTACGCAATTAATATAAACCAGTACGGTTTTATCTTTGACAGTAATCTTACTGAAATAAAACCTGTGAAAGTTTAGATTTAATTTCTGCATGTCTGCTAAAACTGTCTTAAAGGAATAGCTAACAGACGACTGTGCAAGATCAGGCACTAGAAATTATTGGTTGGGTTTTGTGAGCAAAGTAATTCCCCTGAGTTAGTGTGGGAGAGGCCTCCAATTAAATTCCTTAAAAGAGATTATTCCTTCCTAAATTTTAAAGTGTTGGGCAGATGTAGCAGGTTGCCTACCCTTGCTTTTTTAATAATTTTTTTTTCCCCTCTCCCCATACCTGTGTAGAGTGTTTTTTGTCTCTGTTGGATGTAGTTCCCTTGGAATGAGTCAGTATTTCAAACATTAAACCTGTCCTCTGGAAAGAGGGTATGCAGAAGAGATAAACCATCCCAGGCCTCTTTTATTGCAGGTTAAAGATAGTAATGCGTGTGTATCCTCACAGCCCTCAGTCTTCAAAGCACTCCCTCCTGGTGAGTAAAATATAAATGACTTGGAAGATATTATTTGATGTGTTTTGACACTGCCTGTTTAAGGCATCCTATGATGACTGATAAGTTAGGTAATACAAGACAACACTTTTAAAGTAAATTTCTAGCCTTAACATTTTAAAGTTGTATTACACTGCTGATATTTTCTAAGCTCTCTTTAGCACAGTGCAGAGGAGCTATTTCTTCGCTTAAATTTAATGTGTGTACAAGAGGAAATATGCTAAAAAGATTTTATTGCAGTTTAGGGGTTTTTTCTCACTTTAAAGTGTCTGCTCTGAGTTAGCTGTGAAAAAGGCTGAGATATAATCAGTCCTGTGCATGATTTATCTGCATAAAAAAGTTACCTTAACGATGAAATTTAGCATTATTTAAACTTCTCCTTAGTATTCTAATTGTGATTCAAGCTCTACAATCATAATTCAAATCCACTTTAGACAAAAAAGGATCAAAACAGCTAAAAATACAAATTTTGAGATAGGGCAAGACCGTCATGCTTTATGACAATATTCAGCATTCATGTGATTATTATGACCCTTAAAGATATTTTTTAAGTGATGGAATTTTATTTGTCAGGTTCTGAAATGTCATTTTTGTAGATAAATGGCCAATTCTTGCTTTTGCTGCTTCTTCTGTTGTCAGGTTGAGATTGCACCTACTTCTTCCATTCTTTGCACCCAACTTGGTCTGGGTTTCAGCAATGTAAACACTTCTGAAATCAAGTGGAAGCCAAAAGAAATATACAAAAATATTTGAGCAGTACTCTGTTCTTTTGTGGAACTACTGTTTACAAAGTCTGTCTCAGACATTCTTTTAATTAGGAGAAAATAGTAAAGGAAATCTTTTTGGTTTTAATTAAACTTATTTGCCATGTAACTGATAAACATTTTAAATTAAAACAGGGTCAGCAGGCTTATTTTGGGGAAATAAGTGAGAATCTTTGAGGGGTAGGATTTTGTACCTCAGTCCAAAGAGGTGGAGAATGTTATGAAGCAGACTGAATTACTGAAGCATATAAGAGGCAAAAATTTTCTGATGGGAAACAATTGCTTAAAATCTAAGAAGCAGATAGGACCACAAAGGAGTTATTTTTCTTAATATTTTTTCAATCAAATTAATTGCTGCCATATAAAGACTGATTTCCTATTGTAAGGATTCCTAATGTTTCTTGATTATTAATCACACAGTATCATTGCTAGGTAGTCCAAGGAATGTATTCTCCTTGAGAGTCTGCTTTGGAATTTTCAGATCATTAATACTATTTAGCTGCTGGAGGCCTATCTGGCCTCCCACTGAGGCAGATTCTCTGTCAGGGGAGTTATTTCTGATTTATTCTTTTATTGGTACTGGTGACTTAAATGTGCCTTTGTGTCTGAAACTGGTATATTATGTGTTTAGAGAATTTTCATTATGTCAAAGGATAAGCAAGTATTGAAGAAAAGATAATAGCTCCTATTTTTCTCTACAAGGTCCTTTTCTATTGATTGGATGTTGGCATATTTTTGCACTCTGTGATCTAGTTTTGTGGTTGCTATTCTTCCACGACTACACAGCTTTTCATCTATGAAGTCACTGTTAAGAAACATCATTAATAAGAAAAAGCAGGTGGATTCTTTTTTCATTTCTTTTGGTAAGACATTAGAACAAGTTCTGAATAATGTATTCTGTTCCACAGAGAAGTGGAAGAAGTTTCTCACTGACTTGCAACTGAATATGAACTAAGGCACCTAAGGTGGCACTGGTTAGGAAAAGCTTCATTAAATATTTGTAAGGAATATATTCCTTTAGTTGTGTAATAAAGGGGGATGAGAGAAGAGAAAGGGCCTTAACTACAGCAGTATATTACACAGTCAAACTTTGGGAAGGTAATCCTAGTACTGGGAAGGGAAAGAAGCATGAGAGACAAACAAGTCATTGCAAAACTTAAGTTGTCCTAACAACCTTAGTTGCTTTTGTTTACACTGAGATATAATTTCATGTTTATGTTGATGAAATTTCAATATCTAAGTCAAATCTTATTTCTGTCAAATGCAGATTATATAATTGACTCAGAAAAGAGCCAGAAGGCAGTATTATGTCAATGTAAAATCTTAATGGTAGGAAATTGATAATTTGGCATTGAAGAAAAATGGGTTTTGTTTCTGTTCATTTTATTGTCTTGCAAATGATCACTACAAATGCCCCTGGCTAAAATTGTAAATTAATTGTGCTCAGGAACATTTAATGTTCTAATTCTTCTAACTTGCTTTGTAAGTAAAAGTATGTTTATGACTTGTGGGCAACTAAAAGCCTCATTTCCATTCTTAAATGAAATCAGCTGAATCTATTTTAATTGTAAACTATTTACTCTGCTTATTTTGAAATGGCCACATTTTAGCATATTAAAATCATAATAACTCACATGAGCCAAAAATAATTAAATTAACATTTGACAAATGTTAAACGTTTGCCAAAGGTTCACCTCGTAAGAATGATTCTGACAGTATTTCAAAATACTGCTTAGCCAAATCATGAAGTCATTGGTGGGAAACAACAATCAAGTTTTGATTTCACAGGCTGAAATTTATTGTCAATATATTAAATTTTAAAATGTTTTCACACATAAGGAGAAACAACCAGTTGTTCAGATAGTGTAGCCTTTCTTAAGGTGTGTGGAGCAATGGTGATTCGTGGCAGCCTTGGATGTGACAATATTTTAAGCATTAGAATGAGCTCTCCCCTGACCTTCTCTTACAATCAGCCTGAAGGACAAATGGATTTGTCTGGTTCATAGCCCTGCAGAAAATTATGTAGCCAAAAAAATATAAATATTAGGTATGGATTTTGTGGTTACAAGGCTCCCCTTTAGGCTGCAGTCTGAGCTTTCTGGTCAAGTTGAATTCTCCTACATCTTAGAGGACATTAATGTCTCTGGAGCTTTAGTTATTTTTCCTTTCTGTCTTTTATTCTCTCTACCTCTTCCTGAGGTGTGTGGCACTGGTACAAATGCACAAGTTTTTAAAGGGAAGGGGGATTTAGTTTCTTGTTTACGAAAACAGGTATCTCAAAGAGAAAGCTTGAATAAAGATTCACATCTTTTTTCCTTTCTTACCCCTTACAACAGATTTTAAGGGGACAGCTGTAAATTCTTGTGGTGATTAAGTCCTCTAGGATACTGTATTATGGAGTCTGCTCTAGAACTGTGCCAGCAGAGTTCTTCCTTTTTCTTAGAGGTAATGAGTGCAGAGAATGGCTTCAGAAATTGTGAATCATCTCAGCGCAATGAAAAGCCTCAGACTACTTTGATGGAAGACAACAACCTGACTGTCCATCTTCCAGTCTCCAAAGTCTGAAAAGTTTCTAAGATCATCCTTTCTAGATAGAAGCCAGCAAAAGTGAATGCGGTGTTTTGATTTCTTTCCTTTCAATGGGAATTTCTGAAGGAGCTCTGGAATGTATTTAGTGTTTTAATTCCTGAAGGAGACATGGAACTTAAAAATCTGTGAATCTGTAAATAACTATGTAATAATTATGAAGAAAAGCAATTCCAATCTCTCCAGCACTGTCTTAATAGAGGAAATGCCTCAAATATCAGCTGCAAAGAGCCTACTTAAGAATATTGTTCCAGAAATAATTTGAAACAAGTTATTCTTTTCAAAAGTCAAGGCATTTTATCTAGTTTCTTATGCTCAATCCCACATTTTGCTCACGGCAGCATTTCATGTAGGAAAGAACATGTCGAGCTTTGTTCATTCAAAGTAGGGCATTACCAGTGACTCCTTTAGAGCTTCTCAAGTTGGTTACAAGGCACAGGACTGGTTAGGGAGGGCTGATGCAGCCTGCCTTGGCCAGAAAACTCTGCAATCTGGGTTGGGGGGGTTGGTTAATCATGATGGATTATTCTCTAGCAAGGCTACCAATGTGCACACTCCCAAAGGTTGCCTCTGTGTTAATAAAAACAGTCATTTTGTGAGGACCCTGTGTGGAAAAGAAGTATAGAGATTTAAGTGAAAAATTGCTGGTTTCCTAGCAAGTAGTTCTAGCTCTTAGCAGTTATTTATGGGAGGGAGGTCTCCTTTGTGCCCCTTTCCTCCTGCAGAAACTGGAAGATAACTTTAGCGTGAATTTTTCTGTGATGATTTGTAACAGGACAATGTTAAGTGTTGTCATAAAATCTGCCTTCAGGCTGAATGTAAATACTCTTACTTTCTGTAGATTTTTATGAATCCTAATAACAGTGATCTGCGCCATAGAACTACCACTCCTCTAGTTTTCTTTCCCTGGCATTCCCTCTAATTTTTGGAATACGTATTGGATAAAATGTAATCAAACACAGACATTAAGTTTTGAAGATTTTCTAAACCTCTTTCTGCTACTTCAGTCTCTGATGCCTTGAATTTCAGATAGGACCTACAGACCTACAGTATTTATTACTTGGCCTTTCCAGATGCAAATTGGGATTTTGCTGGTGTTTTTAATCATTTGCTCAGTTCTTCTCATCTCCTACCAGAACTTGAATCTCTATTAGCAAAGTCAAAGGTCATATAGAAAATAATTAAGTAGACAAAGCTGCATGTACTTCTGAGAGTGCTTGTTCTATTCTATTCACTCAGATCATTCAGCATCAGGCAGGATCAAAACAGTTTAAAAAAATTATTTGAACTCATGAGCATACAAAAATCATTACAGTTGAAGTTGACTTTCAAATTTAGTAGTTATATTATTACATTATTTTTTCATCCTAATAAAACGTCCACTTTTCCACATAGAATAAAAACAATGCAGCGGAAGGTAATGTATTGAATTTACCTCTATAAGACCTTCTTTTCAGGCCTTTCACTGAATATATATTTTTTGAAAGAAATAAATTGTTCAGACTTGTGCATTTTATGGATGTTTTTCTTAAGCACATCTCTTTTAGTTCTGCCTTGCATTTCATTGAGCTTCAGGAAGAGAATTTGGTCTACAAGGATATATGTAATTGTCCATATCAGCTGAGCAGCACAATTGCATTGAGTGGCTTTGGAAGCCTTTCCTTAGATGAGTGATGAAGTGTCAGATGCTGGACAATAGCTCTCCCAGAGGTTCCAAATGGCATGCAATCAAATCTTTGCTAATGTTTGAAAATGAGCACACAAAGACACACAAACCAGTAGGAGAGTTGTTTAAAAATGATGCCAGTCACAGAATTATCTTTGTTGTACAGACATTCAAGACAGCTGTGGTATGTGCATTTTAATCCTTTTTCTTCATTCAGCAAGCTGCAGATGCTACAGGTGTAAACTAAGACATTGAGGTGTTCTGTCTACTTGGAGGAGATACAAATTTATAAGGTCATAAAAGTAAATTCAAGGGGAAAGCAGATGCAGTGGGCCAAGAACAGGTAGCATGGGAGAGCTCCCTATTATAATCTATCCAATAATATAATATATTCTATATTATAATGTATCCAATAAGTGCCACGGTTTTGTGCTGACTGACACAATGGTGAAAAAGTTGAGGTACTTGAAGACTTGAAAGCAAGCTAGTAATACCTAAAACCTGCTTAGTCCTAGTTTTTGGTTATCTGGTAATATGATTTCAGTGCATATAAATGTTTGCATGAATAAGTTGTTCTCTTAAGGGTCAAATTATGTTTTTGAAGTGTGGAATTACACAAAAAAAAGGAGAAAGGATAAAACTTTTGGTACAGTTGCTCCTCTGGCACCACATTTTGATGTATTCTTCATCATAATACCATGCCTGGTAAATGGTTTCATAGAAACCAAATAGGCTTTTTCTGTAGAGTGTCATGACTAATTTGTCTCTGACTAATTTGGCAGAACACATTATCAAATATTGATGTGGATAGCCTAGCTCCTTCCTCATAAATACAGCAAGGTTTTACAGTGAATTATTTTGAATCAAAAAATGTTATTTTGCCAATGAATTTTAAAGGTCAAAATATGTGTCAGGAAAGGTTGTGCTGATTGACAAATTGAAAGGACATGGAAGGCAGGGAAGTAAGGAAGGGGATGTATCCATTAAAGAAGGAGGAAGAAATGGGCAAGGAAAAGGACTGTGGTGGGTTTCCCATGGCTGAGCATCAGGTGTCCACCACCAGACCACCCTCTCACCCTCCTTACGCAGCTGAGCAGGGGAGAGAAAAAATGCTGAAAGGTATTTTGTCCTTCTATTGTGTTTATGTGACAAGATTTTGTACGGGGGGGGGCTGCAGTGTAGACATGAGCACAGCCTGGGGGAGGAACCCATTGGGAGCAGCCCTGAGGAGAAGGACCTGGGGGTGCTGCTGGATGAGAGGCTGGACAGGAGACTTTCCTGGGCTGTATCCAAATCCTGGGACAGCAAGGCATGAGAGGGGATCCTTCCCTCTCCTCTGCTCTGGTGAGGGCCCACCTGCAGTGCCCTCAGGGCAGGGACCCCCAGCAGGACATGAACCTGTTGTGGATTCTTGTCCTTGCAAGCACTAGCCAACTGAATGAGAAAGTGGTTGATAAAATTGTTCTTCAGCTTAACAGAGTCTATCCCCAAATTCTTACCAATGAAGAAGCAGAAAAGTTCAGGGATCCACTTGTGTTTCAGTGTAAACAAAGGCAAGAAAGGATGCAGAAGAACAATCCCTTTTTTTTTTAAGTCAGAAGCTCTACCAGCAGAGGCAATGAAGTGTGAGCTCTTAGTCTCAGCACGGTCTCAGATGCCTCCTTACTTTGAGCTACATTTTTCCTTTATCCCTAGCCTGGCATCTTGCTTTTCCACCACTCCCATTCAGCTCGATTGTGTGCTTTAAACACGCACAGTGTGTGCTTGTTTGCCTTTCCTCAGATGCAGCATCAGGTGAACACCAGAAAGTTCTACTCTGCACTGCAGGCACCAAAGCAATCAGGTAACACACACAAGTTTCCAGTTTTCCTGTGAGCACTCTGGGTCATAATTTGAAAATTGCTTATTACATCTCCTAATTACCGTGTGCTATTACAGTCGTGGGCGATGACTGGGTGGATAACATGGAGAGTGCTTTCAGAATCCATACACCAAAACATTACTGCTCTAGATATCCTTCAGGATTGGGATGATATTGGAAAATGCAAAGCCTGTGGGTGGGAATTAGAACAATTGTATTCTGTACTGTGCATCTCCAAAGGCCATGTGATTCCTCTCTTTTGTTTTCTCATTCTTTAGCAGTCTATGAAAGCTCATATAAATACAGATTGCACTGCAATAGTGATATTTGCCCACCAAATATAAAGCCTATTTTGGGTCCTGAGCACCATGGACCCAAATTTTCCAATCACCTTCCCAGCACTGTTAAAGTGAATAAAAATCAAGGAGCAGAGGTTGTGTCTTGTTGCAAAGCTACAAGTGACTATAAAAAGGAGTCAAACTGTAACCAGTTGGGGACCAATAGCTGAACTCCAAATAATTCCATTTTATGACAAATAATCCATGTGGTTAATTTTCAATTATGTAGTTTATTTGCTTTTTATGTAATGCAATCATAGACATGCAGTGTATTTTTTCAAATCTGAATAAATTATTTCAAATGAGACACTAAAATCCATGATTAATGAGATTATAATGCTCACATCAGATTCTGCTTTGTGGCCAGTCAAAAATACAGTTTCATTACAAGATTACAAACCTTTTAAAATTGAGTAGCAAAAGGCATCCATAGATGCACAAGCTAACACTAATGCAGTTAAGGATGTATGATTACTAAACAATATCCTCAGAGGATTATGCCTTGACCACAAAGCTCTATCTTGTTTTATATTCCATAGAACAGGATCTTAGCCACAAGGTGAACTGAGATGGTTTGGTTTTGTTTTTATATTTTNNNNTTTTTTTGTAAAATAGAAAATATATTTTCCGGAATTTTGTCCTTTAGTCTGAAGAGTTGAATCTGAAAACATTTGGCTTGTGTTTTTTTGTTGACCTATCTTAACTTTTTCTTTCTCCTGTCAGTTTTAGTGATTAGTATAAGGAGATCCAAAATGAGCAGCTAGGACATAATGAAATCCTGTGCTGGCTTCTTACCTTTGCATCTGTCTATTATTGTTTCAGATGAAGACTTTAGCATGTCTCTTTTAGGAAGATTGAAAAAAGGCTTCCTGTTTTCAATAGAAAAATCAACGACATTCATGCAGAGATGTCTCCTAATTTTCCTATTGTCTTTCCATTCATATTTCAATGTTAAAGTGATTAAATAATACCAGCCCAAATCTTAGTAATTTTTTTTTTCTCCATTAAATCATATGATACCTAAACTGAATAAAAAACTTGCATTCTCTACAGGCAATGACTTTGAAATAATATTTACTATGAATCTCCCAAGATGGTGCAATGGGATCTGGATTTGTTGCTCACAGTTGGTACTATTCTAATTCATTTTTAAATCATTGAAAACTTGAGTGTGGCTACTATGATTTATAAACGTTTAAGTTGTATATATCAAGAAATGTGGTAATGCAGGAAGCAACCAAAGAACAATTGAAAATAGCCACAATTTCACCAATAAAGGAGTACTTGAAAAATAAAAAACCTTTCCTAGATGAAGTGGAGTTGAATGACTGGGATGGAAACCCAGAAACAGGATTAGTTGAATGAAGCCATAAATTGACTAAAGCAAGAGAGAAAAGACTCCTAGATTTAATTAAAAAGCTTTTCTTTTCTGTCAATAATCTTTTTAAGTTTTCAAGTGGTCTTGTGCAGTCTGCTACCTCCAGTAACCTCTGGCTTTTCTCATCCACTCTGTCACAGGTTATAAATGAGGTGCTGCTGGGTTATGGGATGGAGGTGCTGGGGTGTCTCCTCAACGAGACCCAGGCTTAGCAGGGCAAGATCACTGCCATGGGAAAACCACCGAGGGCTGATGGCTCTGCAGAGTTTGTCCTTTTGTTCACATCCTGAGCTCTCATCCTGAGCACCCCAAGTCACACAGGGAAGCCCAGAGGTGTCCCTGCCTTTCTTGCCCTTTTCCAGGTACGTTTGGATTGTTTAGGGAATTTCCTGTGCTCTGCTTGTGTTATTGATGACTTTAGACTCTCTAGGACTGACAGACAAAAAGATACAAAGCTCAGTCTCATTCAGGTAAAATCATGCTTGTTCTTGAAGGATTTAGGAAGGCAGTGTAAAGGTTATTGGCTAATCTTCCTCCCATTTCTTCCTAATAAAAGTGCCTGAGCAGTGATCTCTGCACAGACACTATTGCTGTTGTGTCACTTGGACTGTGCTAAGAATTTTACCAAATACCAACACTTTATTTTGTCTATCACTGATCAGATCCTGACAAAAATAATTAATGACTTGAGCAAGGGGATTAAACCAAAACAAAATGAACATTTAGGCAGTTTCACTGTGCTATACTAACCTTCAACTCCCCCCAACAAACCCAAATGTCATCTGGTACATCTGTGTTCTCTCCATGGTGCCTGCAGAATATTTTACTTTAACCCAAAGAGAAGATACATTACTACTGCTTTAGAACCTGTTTGTTTCACCTCAGCCACAAGGAAGTCTTAGTTCTTTTATGGATACTTAAATTTCCCTGACAATAAACACAGGGAGGTTACTTTGCTCTATCGCACAAATGTCCTTTCTTCTCCTCAAAATTTCTTAAAGTAACAGTTTAGCTTAATATTGTCACTGGTTTGCTAAATTTTATTTGCTTACTGTGAGATGAAGTCAGCAAAATAGAGAATTTTGAAGCTACCTAAAGAGCTTTTCTCTTAATAGTGCAATTCTGACCAAGGTAGAATGCTTCTTCTTGATCTAATCATTGATAATTTCTCTATCTCCAGCTGGAAAAACTAACTTGAAAGTTGAAAGACATGACATATTCTAGAAGCAAGGAAAAACAAACACACAGTCTTAATTGATGTCAATCTAAAGAGCCCAGCTAGAGCAGTCTGTTGTCTATATCCTGGATAGCTTTAAATTTAATATAACATGATTTACAGGAATTGTCTTGCCTCCAATTTACCGAACATGTCACTCTTCCTAATGTATTTTTGATTGTTTTCAGATACCTCTTCCTGATAGAGAAATCGTATCTTGAACCTGTTTGGTTTTGTTTTTTTCTGAATTTCTCAACATCAAAAGAGCTGGTGTAACCACATCTGTGGTTATGCCATTGTGAATTTTTAAAACGTGTAATAGTCAAAGGGGGAGCACATAAAAGTAAAGTTCCTGTTTCTCTGACTATGATCAATATTTTTATGCATGCACTAAAATTCAGATTAAAAATCAAGATGAGTGCTGATCAAAAAAAAAAAAAAACCAAAACCAAAAGTCTAGTTAAGAAGAAGAAATGGCTTGGCGGTTGGGGCAAAGTGTCTGAATTCAGAGATGTCTTGTGCTGCCTGAATATATTTATTTTTTATGGTATCTTAGATTTGTTTTTTTTTGAATGAGTGAGATAATCTGAAGGCAGTTTTCACTGAGCATGAGTAGGAGAATGTGGTCATATGACCTGATGGTGGAAAGCATTCTCTCAAACTTTTTACTGGTTTTTCAGATCTTTGAGAGTGTTTTTCTTAAGGTAAAGATTTAGGGTGATTATTTTTTTTTCCCCTTTTGAATTTAAAGACTCTAGAATGCATTTAAAGGATATAAAACTCTTAAGTGAGTGCAAAAAACTTTTGAAACATTAGGAAAGAAAGTAAAGGAATAGGAGAAGGTAAAAGAAGGAAAATAAAAGACCTCACAGAAAGAAGATACCTCACTTTGAAAACTCCTTTAAAATCTTTCCTATGTTTTATAGATCTTTGAATGTCTTTGAAAAATCCAGCCTTCATTGACTGAGGAATATTGAATACAGTAATCAAGGGGGGAAAACTTTCCAGGAGCCACTTTCTCTATATATGGACAAGCAGTGCTGATGGATATGTCCTGCCTTAAGATATCTTACTGACTGTATGGAGAACAAAGACATTTTGGCTTACATGAGCTGTAGTAATCCAAGCAGATCAAGACACTGAAGCAGTGGTCCTGATGGTCAGTGAAGATCTACTCTCAGGCTGCTCCATCTTTGTGGCTCTGGTTACCCCAGCTGGCACAAAAACCCCAAAATCACAGTTTATGATGTAGGCAGATACTTAATTTAACTTTTCCCAGTCCTCAGTGGGGTTTTTGGACATTTTCCTGTGCCATTGATAAAGCTCTTTTTCCTACACTCAAACTTCATTGTTTTGGGGGCTGAGGGGTGTTTGTGATATGTTTTTTGCCTCTGGCTTACCAGAGCAATGTGCTGAAATCAGGATCCCTGAGGGAATTGCCATCCCCTGGAGGCTGAGGTGCAAATCAGCACAACTGTATGGAACATACTGAAGTGATATTGAGCATGTATATTATTGGTCTGGGCAGAGCATCTCATCATGACAGATGCAGTGTTTCAAATCCAAGTTTATGTTCAAAGCTAGCTGGGGTACTTTTCAGTGACCTTTTATTTCATCAGAGAGCAAGTTTCAGAGTGCCATTCGCACACTGGGAGAAGGAACATTGCGTCTAATTTGGCACATAATCTTTTATCCTTTCTGTTGTATGCCTGCTGGGAGCACTAAATAAACCAAAAAGCAATTTAATAGCTATTCATGATGTGATGTCAAGCAGGCCTCAGGGAAAGAGGCTTCTATTTTCCGGGCTAACCAACTTGCCACAGTACCACTTTGCAGCATGAGTACAATGTGTCACATCACATCTCCCAACTCTTGGTGGCAGATCTAGCTGTGCTCCTCCTACAGTCTAGTCAGGAGCAGAATCCTGTCCTTGTCTGAATCCACACTGCATTAGGTATGATCACCGGGACGAGCCATTTTACAAAAAAGTAATTTTCTTCCTGCTGAGATAACAAATTCGTGGGTCTGTGATAAGCGTCTACAGCACTTGAGATAACAATACCCCCCACCTGAACAAATTATCCAGCCTTCAAACCTTTACCTGTAACAAAAGACTTAGGTTGTGGCTTTTTTAGACCTGCTGTGTCGAGGTTTAAGGGGATTCTACACAGTCCAACTCCTCTGAAATCCTCACAGAAAGAGCACTCTGTCAGCTGCCTTACAGCAAAGACCATTCCATTAAAAATGGAAGTGTACATACCTACACGTTTGTGAAGAAATATGTGCTACAAAAGGAATGGTCTGGAACAACTGATGATCTGGTACCTGAAGACTGAACTGGGTGTTTCTTGCTGATCAGTCCCCTGTTCCAATATACATTCATTCTGTGATTGCATTTAGCCCAGAAATTGAAAAAGGTTTTGTAACAAACCAGTGATAGACATGAAAATTGGAGTTCCATTGTATTTTTCTAGGTCATGCAAGGAACGTGGCTAATGAACCTGTGACTCACTTGCATTTATTGGGAGGTCACAGCAAAATTGAGTCTCCCGAACTGACAAGGTGGTAACCCATTAAGTGAGACAAATTATTTTTCATTCCTGAGTATGTACTAAACTACCATTAATCATGATAAAATCTCTATGTATTAATGGAGCTATGCTGTATAATTTTAGAAGATTTTCAATTTATTCTAGCACCATTCAACATCCACCATAAAATATCGAAGCTATCTTTAGTGACTTCTGTACACAGAATCAGTAGTGTTTCTGCTTTGATTATAAAATAAGTTTTCTTTTTACAAAAATAAAACAAAATACTGCTTATTATTTTAGAATAAAACTGTAGACAGTAGCATGAATAATATACCACTAAAAGATTGGAAAAACTCAGTACAGCCAAATGAACTTTACATGGACAGTAATTTTCCATTTCCTTTTAAATAGGAAGTTTTTCATTGTCAATACCCTGGATTTTTTTTTTTTTTGAGAACTTTAAGTGTTTTACAGATAACTGCAAATGTTGTAGATTAAATGTCCTTAATTAAAAGACAATTTAAGCAGCCTTCTGAGAGAGGAAAAATCTATCATCTTAGGTTTGTTGCTATTAAAAGGTCAGAATTTATCCACATATCTTGCAGCAGATTATCAGGAGTGTTTCTTTCCTTTTGGATGTTAATGTCTTTTGAATACACAGTCAAATACTGTGTTATCATAGGATGCCACAGTGTGGTAGCTGCTGGTAAATGCTGCAGGTTTAATAATAATTTTTGAAATTTGTTTTAATATGTTTGTTTGTCACCTTGAATTTTTAAATATTACTGTCCTTTTCCTAAAATAGACCTTTTTTTTCTTTTTTGCCCTGAGAGTGAATTTTAAGACTTTTCATTATGCTTGTTCATGTTTTTTTTTTCCTAATATTGCTGGGCTTCTTTTCCATGGTCCTCATAATGTGTCATTTAAAGACACACAAGTTGAGCACAAAATATTGCTGTTAGGCAGGAGGGCAGAGTTCAGCTGTGTTCTAAAGCAGACTCTCTTCCTCACTAGGAAACATTCTGCAACAGATTATGGATGGCAATTCCTTGACTGTTTCTCAATCTGAGTGATGTTTAAGCAATCAATAAGGAGCCTGTCACAGTCAGAGTGGATTTTACTGAGCTGAAGGAGCAGTTGAGGCACAGAAGGGACAGTACCAGGCACATCAGGAAGTTCAACTGCTTTATAGGGAATATTTGTCACTGTACTTTAATTAAATTTTTAATTACTGAAATCAAAATTTGCAATAATTAATGCTGGTAACCAGTAAGAAGCTTGCAAAAATCTGGGATCTCCTTGTCTTTGTTTCCCCATAAAGATTTGCTGCTGTGGTTATGTTGCTGCTGATAGTTTTTTTTCTGTTGCAGAGAGATTTAAAAAAAAATTTAGGGCTAGGAAAACCAAAGTAGAGAGGGGTTTTTATACCAATCTGTTTGATAGAGGTTTAGGATATAGAGCTATTTTATTTATTAGCCTGTCAATCTGTTTTCTGTGTTTAGAGCTCCTTACTTTCTGGTTATGATCCGTTACCCTGACTGATCACTTTCATCTCAGGACATGGGCAGTGGAGAGAAATGAAACAGTGCTTTGTCAAGAGAATCATCTCCTGCTCCTTCAGGAGATGGAAAGCATGTGATAGGCTGTGACTCCAGAGCTGCAGATGAGAATGACACTATCCCCATCATAACTGGTGACGATAAGTCAGATTTATCCTTTCTTTTATTTCTCCCCTGAAACTAGTAGTAATACACTTGGACAGAACCTTTTCCATTCCCTGAGGCTCTGGTAGGATAATGGAAACCAAATTCTGTTCTGCCTATTAGGTAGGAGTTTGGGGAAAAGATAAGCCCTGACTACAGCAGAGCCACTGCAGCTGGGACAACACCTTAACAAGTGACCTGGAGGTTTTATTAGGCTGCTCTTTTCAAGCAGAACTACTTCCCTTCCAGCGAAACAACTGAAGAGACTCTGCTTGAATTAAATCTTGATATGAAACTCTACTTAACTGCTTTGTTTGCTCGAATAAGATATCACAGGAAGTTTCACCAAGACAGACCTGTTCATTGCCCCTAAGATTTTGAGCCTAGGTCAAAATGTTTTCTACCTCTGGGGGCTTTTGTGAGTTTGGCTTTTTGTGGTGGATTTTTGTTCTAGGCTTTTTTCCCCTCCTTTTCTTGCTGCTGCTTCCCACACAGCTTGTCAGTGTTTTGCAAGGAGCGAGACAAAAGAGTGGAAGAATAAACTGAATGTCTTCTCAACACAATAAAAGTAAGAGAGTGACAGCCACTGACTGAGAATTAGGACTAAAAATACTTCTCTCTATTCTGAAGGTGAATCTTTGAGATAAGACTAATTTTGCTAATAAAAACCCCCTGATGTCTCACTTCAATAGACTCAATGCAGCATATTCTGGCAGGAGTTCCCACTCCCATGTAGGTTTTGGTTTTGCTTAGAAAAAAACTTTAAGCACGGCTGAGCATTTGTGAGCAAACCAATTCTGGCAGTTCAGTCTTTATTTTTTTTGTTTATGATTGCTGCAGGTAAGTTGGTGACACGTGGCGGAGGCAAACAACCATTTCAACAGCCCCAAAATGTGTTTTGTCTCTCTTCACACAGTATAGTTTTTCCTACTGACCTACAGAAAGGACAACTGACCCAACAGTAACCATGTGAAAAGATGAACATCAGTGCCTCCTCTGAAATGTCAGTTCTGAAGATAGGTAAGTAGAGGGAGCTGTACAACAAGAGAGACGTGCACAGTTCTAGGGTCCAACTGTTAATTTTAATAAACTTAGCTGTGATCTGGAAGGAAGTAACTTGCTTATTTGTTATTCTCTTTTTATTTGGTACCCAAAAAAAGTCCTTCAGGAGGCACTATGGTTTTTTTTTTTTCTTTTTCTCCTGAGAAACTTTGATTTGATGCTAGAGATGGAAAAGTTGAGAAGAAACAACTTTGGAAAACAAAAGGGGAATAGTAATTAAGAGCAGATTTGCAAAAATATCTAGACAACTAGAGATACACTTACAAAAGAAAATGTGACGGTTTCTTGTGCTGGGATGTACAGAGTTAGCTGGGAGAAGTGGTATGATTGCTTTCAGGAGGTTGTTTGGTTTTCTTTTGTGCTATTCAGGGCATAAATACTTTTCTGCTGGGAGATGGAGGGACTTCAGAGCCTGATTCTGTTTATAGAGACTGTTCTTGACCTGAGATATAGCAAGTCTCACACTAGACCCAATGTACCTAAAAGGTCTAAGGGCCTGATAGAGAGCAAAAATGAAAGGTCTTGGAAGTTCAAGCACATTGGCTGCTGTTTCTCAAGCCAGGCAGGACTCTGAATGCCTTAGAAGAAAGAACCAGCCCTGGGTCTGGAGTACACAAATTGTACTGTGAGTATTCTTTTGCATTCACTGAGTCCCATCGGCTCCTATTCTGTAAACAAAATATAATGTTTTTCCACAGCTTTCTTTGAGAACCTGAGCACACTTAGACCTTTGAGTACCAAATCCCAAGTGAATATCAAGGAAAAAAGAAAATAAATCCTAAGATGCTGAACAAATGCAATGTGCCTAAGACATGCTGCCAGCCACACTTCCACTGTTGAAGCTGTCTATTGTTAGCAATTGTTTAATTACATATTCAAGTTTTTATTATATTGTTTTATTTATGATGAATGGGCAAATGATAAAGATACCAGCTGGAAAGATAACAAATTTCCAAGTAAGCTGAAATATTTTTATTTTTTTTAAATACCATTAAAAACCTAATTTCTTTTATTATTTAGGAACATAAACGAGAGAGAAGTCCTAGGAACATTTTTTCCCTAGGAAAGTAAGATGCTTTCCATTAAGGAAAAGAACAAAATACTGTGACAGTCTTCCACCTAATTATATTTATATTTACCCCTTGGCCCCTAAAGACTCATATCTCTCGATTTTGCTTTTTTATAAAATATCAGCAGTAACTCTTACCAGTGTGATTGTGATAAAATATAACAGGGTGTGCTTACTGACTTCATGCAGGTACCAGAGTTTTCTAGCCTTAATAAGGTCTCAGGAGATTGCTTTTTCAAGGTAAAGCATTCTTGTGTATGACTTTTCAATTAATTTTTTTTATTGCACCCAGTTTTACTGGACTTTGTCTCACATAATCTTCTAAATGGTTTCACGTTTACTGTAGAAACAGAATTCTCTCAGTGATAAATGAGGCAAGCATTTTCCTGTCATTTATTCTAATTGTCTTATGCTCAAAAGGCACGTGGGAACACATTTTATAACTTGCCTTTGATTACATGTTTTGGATATTTTCACCTCAGTAACTAAGCTGCTGAAAAATGTCATACTATTGTTAAATTACTCATAATTAGGATTTTTTAGAAGGTCTTGATGCTAGATGGATTTGGAGTGACTGATATTGAGTAATTTGCTTTTGAAATATTCCTAACAAAACAGGCTGTGCACTTCATAGTCTTCTACTGGATTTTTGGATTGAGTGGAACAACACTGCCCAACACTTTTGGAAAATGGAATACTTAAAACCCAAAAAAACCCCAAACTACTCTAATCTAGTCTTCTCTACAGCATTGTGATCATATTTACTGCTTTTAGAGTTTTATCTACACAGTAGGTCCAACTGACTTAAGAAGCAGCAGTTTAATGAAGTTCAAATTTCATCAAAATTCTATGCAGTTCAGTAATTTCCATTCTTTTAAAAGAAATATGATGTACTCCTGTAATCCCAGGCCAACATTTGGGTGTAAAGAGAATCTTATTCACCATTTTGAGACTTGGATATGTTCCTAAATACAGTGGCTCTGCTTGGGATGATCCAGATTCTTAACCTCCCTATCATCCACCTTTTGAAATCTGAGGAGCATGCAGTGCAGATTTTTCATTCATCCACTGACTGTCACATGATAAACTCTTAGTTCTGCTGTGTGAGACATTTCTTTTCAGAAAGTAAACCATGGCCTTTGAGAGCTCTTGCTAAAGGACCAGAGCCTGAGAGCAGATGGATATATACACCTTTCCAGTAAAAATCAGGAATATGCAGAGCTCCCTAAAAATTAAAATCCCTATGGGGTTCATATCCTATTTTAAAGACAGCATATATAGGTAGTGGAGCTGTTCAGCACACAAGGCAAATAGTATCTGTGCCTTCATTAGCTGTTCTATGCCATGCTTAGCAAATCTAAGTATCACAACACTGAGCTGCCTCAGACACCTGCAGCTATGCTAAATTAAAAAAAAAAATCACCAATTTAATTCATCAATGCTGAAAACAAGATCTGAGTGCTGAATTATGAGTGAAAATGTTCTGCACAATATACTGGGGTTCAAATAACTTTTATAACACTCAAATTTGCTTTAATAATTTGCTACTCCTTAACAAAGAATCGGATTTTAAAAATGTTCACAATTTACATTTGAGGAGCTCTGCTCAGAGCAATAATGTCAGGAAGATGATATATGTAACTGAGAGTAGACCTCATGATACAGTTTTAAAAATTACTTCTACTAAATCCTCTGCTCTGAACAACTGTAATAGATTTTACTGTGGCTCAAGCTCTCTTTCTAGCCAAGCTGACAGAAATCTGTTGCTGTTTTTAGGGAGGACCAAAACGTACAAAATTACCTCAAGTACACTTGGAGGTAATTTTACAAAAATATCTTTTGCTCAGAATTAAGAGATGTTCCTTCATTTGCAAACTCTGGTAACGCCTTTCCCCTGTCCTGTTGGTGCATCTGTGCTCAGAAGGGTCTGAGAACAGGTGGAGGATGCACTGAAATGGGTGAAGCTGCTGCCTGCCCTGTATGGCACAGCAGTGGAGAGAGGTCCCTCCTTCTGGAGGCAATCTCCAGCCTCTGAGATGAAGTTTGGGATAATTTGCCACCACATCAAATGTATTTATTCTGTGATCATAGTTTGCTGTGTGTGAAATGAGGTTTGCTGCACTTCCAGGCTCAGTTTGAAAACATTAATCCAGCAATTTCTCCGTTTCTGGGGTTGTCAGTAGAATGTTGAGGGGTGTTTTGAGCAAGAAGAAAGGAGCAGATTTTCCTTCAGGTTTTAATGAACTCTTTCTAATGAAATGAGAATTCTTGTTGGCAAGGGAAGTGAGGAATCATTTCTGTTTCCTTTGTGGACAAATTGTTCAAGGGACAGCAAAAGAGTGTCTGCAAAAGGAGGTGAGCTGGGAGCCAAGGGCAGCACCAAGACAGGCAGAGCAGTGCTGTCAGTGACCAGCGATGCAGCTGGTGGACCCAAAAATGCCAATAAAGTCCATCTGCACTCAGGTCAAGAAGCTAAAGAGAGAGAGAGGTAGCTACCTACACCTAAGCATACTTATAGCATGGCTGAGGTAAAGGACAGCTCCTGAGATCTTGGAGGGAGGTTTGTGCCATTGGGGGCCCCCAGATGAGGATTTTTACTGCTCTTTCTCACAATTGCACTCACCTGATCTGCTCTGAGGTTACACAACTCCTGCTCTGGAGCAGACTTTGAGCTGTTGAGCTTTTGGGGCCAGGATAGGTGAGGATGCAGAGGCTTACACAGAAGGGAGGTTACAGGTTCTTTAGGGTGGTCAGTCTGCAGGTGCGCTACTGACATGAGGAACGTGTGTCACACCCTTGCCTTATTGGCTGTAGGTCCATTAGTGGAAAATGAGTTAAATTAGCTTGGCTGTTAATGTGTATTTATCTGTCAACGTGATCTTACAGCTTATTGCAGCTCTGCTTCTTCAGAGCACTTGGCCACAATTAAGAATAAAATCACCTGTCAGAAATCACAACAACTACTCAACTGTATTTTGGTAGATAATGGAAAATGCTTTCACCCTCTATTTGTTTGAATTTCAAAGTCCTAAGAGTTTCCTGATGAGGAAGTTTCTAAAAATGGTTTGTGAACTTTGAGATATAGGAATGCCAGTCTTAAAAAAAAATCAAGGTGAAGATGTACCTCTACAAGAGGACACAATACAGGTTAGTACAAGGAGGTGAGTTAATTCGCTGAGAAGTCTCCCAGTCGTTAAACAGTGTCAGATCCCCAGGGTACAACAGTCCTCTTTGGAATCCCTATTTTCCTGCAGTAGAATACTGTCTTTAATAACATACCAAAAAGGGATGTACTTTTCAATCTTGACCAGAACTGGAAAAAAAAATTTGACCTTTCTCAGATTAGCTTTTCTGGGATTTACTCTTTTGTCATGGTACTTTTTAACTTAGATTTTTTTTTTTTAAATCAATCTGTAGACTGAAAAAATTGGGGGAGTATTTAAATGCTTATAGTATGTGCAGTCATTGGATAATAACTTTGTTTAGTCTCTATTTTTCTACAGAGGTATTAAATATAACTATCTAAAGTTTCAAGTGGATGACATTAGAAATATTTCACAGGGGTCCTGCCAGAAATTTATATTTAGACATATAAATCTAAGTCAAATCAGATTTGCAGGAGACATCTGGGAGTAGCTCATTTTCAGCAGCTTGCTTTTAATCAGTCTCTGTATTCGCTTGACCACATCAGTCTTCTGTAAGACTTCTGAAGGAGAAGAATTTCTAGCAAGTGGTGCAGCATATAGCCTTGTAAAGTTCTGCTACCATTGAAATAAAAAGCTTTTTGTTTTAATATTTAAAAGACTGCGGGTAAAAATAAGACTGACTTTAATACCTCTTAAAATCGAGTTAAGCATGGGATGTAGTGTGCTACAAAAAGTGTCTTCTTTTAATAGCAGAAGAGAAAAGATTCAGAAATTAAGCAGCCCTAATGGAAAATAATACTCTTTGGGTTTTGTTTTTTGATGAAGATATTGCTATTTACTATTCAACTTCATAAATTTTAGAGTAAAAAAAGATAAATATGTCAAAGAACATTTTATCTGTATAATTAGCAATGATAGGGGGTGCTGCTTAAATCTGCGGAGTCCTGACTGTGCACTGTATATATTTCCTCTGCCATCTTGGGTCCTGTGGGACAACCATTCCAAAACTGAAATAATGGAGCACAATGGTCATTTGATGTGTTCAGTTTTGATGTAGCCATCGGGTGTCTTTGATGATTTTTCCCAATGTACAAGTTTCATCTGCTAGGCAATCAGATCATCAGAAAATAACATCCTGGGAGCTGTTGGGAGAGGTGAGGAGCACATGGCAGCACAAAGGAGCACGTGGTGGCTCAGAGAGGTTTGTCTCCACCAGACCCTGTGGAGAGGAGCTGCTGGAAGCTGCAGGATGGGTGAACAGTGTGTGATCACCTCATAGATGGACATTTAGAAAGCATGCTGCTGATGTGGCAACGTGGGGTAAGTTGTTTAGTGAGAATTACCACATGAGGAAATAGAGTGCCTTGAAGAAATGTATAAAAACCNTGGACATTCAGAAAGCATGCTGCTGACGTGGCAACGTGGGGTAGGTTGCTCAGGGAGAATTACCACATGAGAAAATACAGAGCCTTGAAGAAATGTATAAAAACCAGCTCATTTCTTTGAATAAACAATTCAGGTTCCCTGCCTGGGTCTGTGTCTCAGTCGTTACAGGAAACTTTGTCTGTTTTTGAGAAGTGTTTGGTTTTTTCTGCTTTTTCCCTTCCAAGAAAAAGATGCAATTTTCAAACTTCAACCCTTTCTTAATTTGATGGATCTTCCAGAGAGGCATGATTTTTTGAACTCCATGATGCTTATACTGGATTCAAATTGTTCTTTCCCACACACGGTGCCTGTCTGCCTGCTGTCCTCATCCATCACTTGCCCTGTGCATCCACAAAGCAGGCTCAGGCTGTCAGCTGCACAAACTGTGCCATTGCCCGGGAAGGGGAGAGCATCTCTTCATCCAGATGTGCTCAATCATTTCTGAGTGACTGCCCTGGGGATCCTTA
Organism: Vireo altiloquus; assembly: GCA_013396875.1. NCBI lineage: Eukaryota > Metazoa > Chordata > Aves > Passeriformes > Vireonidae > Vireo > Vireo altiloquus. The sequence continues at coordinate 282,393 of VZRF01010021.1, forward strand.
CACTCCTCCTGGGAGTGAGGGGAGGTGCTGCACAACACATTTGGGCTCTTGCTGAAGCGCTCGAGGGAGCTGTGACTCCCTTGGATCACAGGAGTGTGCTTGAACAGCACCTTCACTTCACTTTTGAACTCCCTGTTCAAAAACAAGGCCAGCAAGATGATGTGGCAGCTTGGTGTCCCTGTAAACAACAGCCTGCCCTCAGAAAAAGGACAGGAAATAGGGGTCACCAGCTTGAATTAAGTCCTGTGAAAGGAAGGCTCACCCCACTCTTTACAGAGCATGAAGTTATTAGGAGTATTACTGGGTAATACAGAGAAGTCCCATTGCAACCAGTTAGACATTTTTCTATTACCCAAATTTTTTTTAAATTACCCAAAGATGTTCCATATTATAGTCCAAATTTAGCCAATAAACTCTCTGGCCAAAGACACTTTTATTTCACTTTATGGTGGTCGAGGTCATAGCAGGATATGGTCTTGGTTCAGGCTCTGCTCGTGGCTGTCACATCAACAATGAAATTCTCTGCTGGAGCTGTTCAGATTACTCCTAAATGTTCAGCATAGGCTAATTTAAATGAAATAGGTCTCTGACTGACATTTTTTTCCCCATTATTCTACTTTAGAAAAGAGGATAGGAAGTTAGAAAGGACATAAACATTGTTACTAATGCTTCAAGTTCTCTCTAACAGTGTCTAATAAATCCTCATCAATCTAAGTATTGTTCAATCTTTCCAAACTAAAATTTACAGTGAAAAGCACAGAGAAGGACATGTATGTTTCTTTCTTTATTTCTTCTGAGATAAAATCTTGTTAGCTCTAAGGAGAAGCTGCAAAATGAAGTGATTGTGTTATTTCATTAACCTTTGGTTGTAGCCAATTTTGCCTTAATGGCAACATGTAAATTTTCCCTCAATTTGGATGTCATTCTACTGGCATATGGAATATTGTTCATAGGATTTTTACTGGGTCAGTAGACGTTTCTTCTGTCAGTGGTATTTGCGAAAGCAGAATCTTACTGCCAATAAAGAGTGTGCTGTAACATCTTTAATATGCAAACATATGTTCATCTTAAAACTGCCCTTGTTGCTAATAGCTGCAAGCTGACATCTGCTTCTGTGAGCCTTGTTGAGGTCTCCAATAGCTATTTGAAGAGAAGAGCTTGTGCTGAGTTGCAGAGCTCAAACTATGAAGGAATTTCAGCTATAAGATCTAGAAGTCTTTAAGAAAATATTTATTCAAAATATAAAATCTTTCTGGAAATAACTGGAGTAGCTTGAACTGGTCTAGCAATATGATAGACTGGGGAGCACTTTCCAAACTCATCATGGAAGTGGTTCAGTTGAACATGATTAATGAGTTTAATAACTGGATTGCCCAATAATTTTCTTTCCTAGTATGTCAGCGTTGTGTACAGCTGTATCTCATTTGCTCCACTCAAATAAATATTAGCTAACTTCTAAGGGCACCCAGAGTGAAGCCATCAGTTCAGAGATATCCTTGCTGGCAGCCCTGTCAGTACAACACCAGTGCCATTGGCTCCAAAGCCTTTCCCACACTGCTTTCTCAGTCATGCAGTGCCTCAAAAGCCTGAATTAAAGTACAGTACAGCATGATAGACCAGACAAAAGCTTTCTGTTCTGCCTTTAAGGAACACCATTTTACTCTTCAACCTGCACATTTGAGGAAGAGGCAGGGTACAGAAAGGAGGAGAAGTGACAAAGCAAGGATGATATAAAGGGTGTCTGTCTGATAGCAGACAACAGCACTTCTCGTTTCCTTTAACATCTGCTGCTGCAGAAGTTTAGGCTCAAAATGCTGGTATGGGGATATGTTTTGGATTTGTGCTGAAAATTGCTTTAATAATAAAGGGATGTTTCTGTTATACCTGAGCAGAGCTTACCCAGAGCCAAGGACTTTTCTGCTCCTCCCCCTAAACGCTGGAGAGGAGGCCAGAGGTGCACAAGGATCCAGGACAGCTGACCCCAAATGACCCAAGGATATCCCAGACCATATGGTATCATGCTTAACAAGAAAAAAACCCTGGGTGATAAGGACTGAATGGGAGGAACATTTGGATTGGTTTGGCATTTCCCAAGGCAGCATTAGGCAGGAAGGAGCCCAGCTTTCCTGGGGATGGCTGAGGACCTGTCCCCTCGTAAAAAATGGGGAAGGAATTCCTTGTTTTGCTTTTTTCAAGAAAATTAATCCAAAAACATCTGAGGTTTATGTCCAAAAAGGAGACAGATGAGTCCTTTTACTTTATTTGAATAAAAGGAGAGGCCATGGGGCGTTCCCATGGGATGTCTCAAATTTTTAGAGGACGCAGCCTCCTTTTTATCCTAATTTCCTGGCCACATTTCCCTCTCTCTTTCTCCATTGCCTGAGGTACTTGAGAGGTACAGACTTCCCGGAACACTTAATAGCTAAGATTCCCCTCTAATGTATAATCCCTCCCCTTTAATTATTAATTATTTATGGAATTCATGGTTTTTCCCCATTTTTTCTTTCATCTTTCAATATCCAATTTCATTTATCAGCAGACTTACACCATGTTTGTGAAGGCAAACATCTTTTTCCACTCATCAATCAGTGGAATCCTTCCCATTGTTTCTTAGTTATCTCTCAGGGCTGATCTTGTCTACCAGCAGACCCAGAGTTTGTTGGTAAAGACAAATCCTGTCATTCCTCTCACTTTGATTATTCACAAGGTTTTTGCTTTACTTGCTAAACTGACTTTATCTCAGCCCATGATTTTTCTAGCTTTACACTTCTTGTTCTCTCCCCCACCCCACTGCAGGGAGTGAGGGAGTGGCTGCATGGGGCTAAGCTGCCTACAGGGGTTAACCCATGACATTACCTTAAGACAGGGAGGATTTCTCCTATTTTTATTTCAGAGGCTTTTTTTCAGCATCAACATTTCAACTACTCTCTGATATTCCTGCTGTGACATCAGAGAAAAAAGAGCCTGTCAACAGTACAATTTAAAATTTTATTTTTTACACTTGTAAGGGAATACTGATAGTAATTTCCCTCTTTTCTATATTAAACTATTTAAAAGATGTCTCTGTGGGTTCCATCTGGGAGCTGATGCATCTGAAATTTGCAGCAGCAATGCCGGAGAGAGGCTTGGCTGTTCTCTGCACTGAGCTGCATGTTTTCTGTGTGCAGATCCAAAATTCCTGCAGTTTCTACTGTATTTGTTCTTAAAGGACATCTACAAAGGACATTGAGACCATCTACAGCCACCAAAGCTGCACCTCCTGAAGAGGAGCATGGCTGAGGGTCAGGGTTTGCCATCCTGTGCTGGGACACAGCCTCTTGGAAGAAACAGATTATTTGGGGGAAGAACAGACAAGATGATAAATGGACCAAGAATTAATTAGCAATTAATGACTCCAGAGGGAGGACAGACAGCTTGAAAGCAATTTGTAGGCTTAGTCTGGGAAATGGTTTCCCCTCAGCAGTGCTCCAAAGGAGAGCTTGTGGCCTTGGAGAGGAGGAGGAGGAGGTGGGCAAGCTGCTCAGCTGGGCATGACACCCTCTGAAGCTGAACTGCAGCTCGTGAAATGTTTTCCCTGCATTTGACTCTATTTGTTACATCAGATTAACGGGTGCTAAATCAAATCTATGCAAGGTTTTTCCTGACTAGTACTGAATTCCTGGAATTTACAGGAATCTGTTAGTCACTAATTGCACTTACTGCCCCAGCTCAAAGTACACATTAGTACAAGTCAAGTTTGTGGTCCATAAAAGGATTTTACTGTAGGCTGAGTGAAGGTGGCTGTGCATATTCACTCTACTTTTATTTGGAAAAATAATGATCTTTCAGCATGTTCCTGTTGCTCTGGATTTTTGCACCCTGGGGTGTGATTAGGCGCAGAGGATGGTGTGCATGTTTCATAACAGGGGCCATAAGAGAGTACAATACTAAATGTAATGCTGGATTTCTGCAGTGAAGCCCTGCTACTCATATATTTGTCTTTCTTGCTCCTGCAGCTATTTTAAACAACATTCATAAACTGAAAAACTCACAGTATGTCAGTGGATTAATAAATTTAGAAGGATAGTTCTGATTATCAACAGTTTCTTCACAAGACATTACAAAGTTACCACTGTTAGCTATGGTGCCCTGCTTCAATGGAGAAAAACCACAACCTCAAGCGGGGTCACTTGTTTAGTACAGTGGAATATTATTTATATTCAATATTCCTATTTATTTCTTGTTTAAATTCTTTGTTTTTCTATTTTGGTTCCTCTTTAAAATACCACATGAATGTTTGGGTTTGTTCCTCCCACCCTAGCAGGGATCACTGTGCTCAGATTTAAAGCTGTTGCGGCTGGTTTGGGAATAAGACCAGTAATTTTATTGGATTGTGGCCCCTTTGGGCAGCACCAAATTTTGCTGGTACATTAAGAAGGAATTTGGTAATGAGACGAAGAGTGCCATAAAATGAAAGTACCTGTTAAACGAGATTTGCCTAGTTATCTTGTTTCCTCTGTAGAATAGACCAGCTGACACTCCAAATCTCACTCATGAAGAGCCCACTGTAGGATTCAGGAATTGTGTAAGGAAGTTATGGAATATTTCTTTCCTCCTTTGCAGCTCTGGATTGCTGGATTAGACTGACTCTTCCATCAGGAGTTTGGGCTTGCAGGGCAGAGCCAATGTGCTGTGGGTATCCCTGACTGGAAGGGGGAGCACACCAGTTTCTGGTTTATTCCAAAATAAAACTGGGACCACAGCAGTGCCCAGTGATGGAAGCTCCAAAGCAACCTCAGACTTTTGTAATGTCTCTCTAATGGAGGAAACTTTAAAAAAAAAATCAGTATTTTATCAGGAGTTTAAATGGGGGAGGAGAAACCCCTACAGTTTTGTGAATATGTCCAGTGACAGAAATCAAGGGAAAATAAAGAAAATTTCTATTTCAATAAGGGAATGAACCTCACAAGGTCTACCTGACTTTCATTAACAACTTCTGAAATGTAGTGTCACAGAGGGAAATTGCTGTTGTTTGTATTCTTTTATCGTAGAACATAACTAAGCAGAGGCCTAAAAAAATTAATTCTCAAAGAGGTAATTAAAATTAATGTCTATGATGGATGGAGGAGAGGGGGGAAAGCTTAACCACAGCTTGTGGTTAAGTAAATCATAATACTGGGAAAAAAACATGAGATGGTGTGTGATGTGTAATTGGAGAATAGTGGGGGAGAGTGTTGCACTCTTCTGAAGAGACAGAAGCTTACCTGACAGCTGATAAGTGGTTTTTACTCTCTGCTCTGGAATCTAAATTAGGTAGAAATATTCTGCTCTCAAGGTCTCCTGCCTTGGTTGTTCCCTTGAGCACTGAAAGTACTATATATTCATCTACTGTACTGTAGTGACCCAATATGCTGCCCAGCTTCTCCTAGTTATCTTTTGAAGGACAAAAATCTATTTTACCCCTTTCTTGTTATTTAGGGAAGTTTCTTGTTTGTCTTAAATGAATAAGGCTCCCAGAAAGTCTCTGTATTAACCAGCATAAAGCAAGTCCTCAAAGCCTGTGAGCAAGAGTATGGAATTTAATTGTTTTACTACAATTCAGCATATATTAATTTTATGTATGTATTTAATAGCATTTATTTTACATATACTGTATCTCCAACATAACTTTAGGGGGAAAATTAGCCTATGTGGAGAAATTAACTTTAAGTCACAGGTGCCCTTCAGTTCAGGAGCAGTACTAAGGCTCCCTAGGCCAGATTTCAAGGGGAGCCTTCCTGATGCAGGTTTGTGTTTTGCACAGGGCATCATCCAGGGCATCCTCCTTTGTGTCCTGGCAGCAGGGCATCCTCCTTGCTTGATGGGTGAGATTCTGAAGTGCCAAGATCTCCTTTTCATGCTTTTTTATTTGCTCCCTTCAGGCCTGGTGTCTGTGATATTGCCCATCACAAGTACTGACTGATCCCTTAGTTTCTTCCAGTGCAGCAGACAAAACTCTTTTCATCTCCTAGTATTAGCAAGGTGAGCTTATTTATAAAACCTGAATCAGGCAATTTAGGGAGCAAGACCTTGAAATAAAGAAGCCTGGTTGTTTTGGGATTTTATAATTAATCTGAACTTCATAATTAGCATGTGGACCTATAGTAATCTGAATTTAATCTCTTCATATTCTGCATCAATCTCTTTCTCAACAAAATGCTGTTTTAAGGCTTCTTTTTAAATTATTTTAATTAAAACCTCCTTATGAAGCTGATTTGTGAAAGTCCAGAATAATTCCCTTTTAAATTAAAAATAATATTTTATTCTCTTAGCCAGCAATTAATGTGTTTGTGGTCTCTTTCCAATTGTCTGGGAAATGGAAGAGTGCAAAATTCTTGCCTTTTTGCGTTAGTTTCCTAGATGGCATCATTTTTCTAAAAAGAAGATGCCTGCAAAGCAACCTGTTGTTCCATAGAGGATATATACATGCTGGTTTTTAGTTAAAAAAGAGCTGCTATGAATGTCAAAACAAAACAATTAGGGAAAGATTAATTGCATTTTTCAGGAAGCTAATCTTTGTTAAAAAAAAAAAACAACAAAAAAAACCCTGCCAGATTTTTGCTATCTTAGTATTTTTTCTTGCTTAGTTTATGTATTGTTGTGAGGCCTTGGGTTTTAGGATGGGTTTTTTTTCATATTAACTTCTGCCACCTCACTTGCAGAAAGCAGAAGATAGTGCATGGAGTAGGGATTGTAGAAGGAAAAAAGGAGAGTCCTATGATTAAGATAATGAAATTATATAGAGATTTTTCCTTTTTCTTTCCCCTGCAGGTTTCCTTTTCATGCTAGGGTGGCCTTGCTATGAGCAGTCCTGTGTGGAGACTCTCTATAACTCTCATTTTGAGAACATATTAACACTGTGCTGTGCCTGCTAAAGCCTTTCCCTTGAAGGAGGCACCTCTTAGCACAGGCACTCTGCTGCACCAGGGCTGCTGACAGACACCAAAGCTTTTGCTCACCAGATGATCCTGGCTCTATCTGCACTTGCCTAAAAAGACAGGATAAAATGCCCATCTTTCTCTTTTTTTTTTTTCTGGCAAATATATCTTATGCAGCCCAAGCTATTGATTATTTCAAAGCCAATAAACACTTAACACTGCTTGCCTCAGTCTTGCATCCTTAAAATGTGCAAGTAACATCACCCTTTGTCTTTGCAATGCGTGAAATTAAACAGGGGACAGGAGATTTTCACCCCTGAGAAACTCAGAAGCTCTCCTTAGCATTGAAATAAGTTCTGTGGCTACACCATGGGCAAAGAGGAGATCTTAAAGAAAAAAAAATAAATCAAAAATTACTGTTAATTATTTCCACTACCTGGACCTCATCCTATTCCTTTGGTGACCAGTGATAGGACACAAGAAAATGGGATGAGGTTTTGTCAGGAGAGGTTCAGACTGCCTTTTAGGAAAAGGTTCTTCACCCAGAGTGGTGTTTGGTCACTGGAACCTGTTCTCCAGGGGTTTAGCAGTTCAGCTTTAGGTAGCCCTGCAGGGCCCAGAGACTTGGAGTCTGTGATCCTCATGGGTCCCTTCCCACTTGAGGTACTCTGTGATTCAAAGCTGCAGTTCAAAAGTCATATTTCAATATCTACAGTGTGTGGAAATTCTCTTGTGATCCTTGGACTCACAACCCTTGGCAGGATGTAAGACTGAGTAAAAACTTCACTCTGGAAAGGAACAGGCCCTTCCCTGGGCTTTCCAAGAATAAAGGGCTGGTTGTGGGTTTGTTTTGTTTTTCTTCTAGGAAAGGACAATTTAATTTACAAAGGTAAAAAATTAACATGCAAAAGGTGAATAAAAACCTTTTTACAGCAGAGCAGGGAGGTAGGGTGCATCTTCATTTTTCCTACTCATTAAAAATTTCCCAACACTTCTTTATGGCAAAAATTTAAAGACAGCCTGTTTACTTGGCTTAAACTGGATACAAACTTTTGCAAATGATAGTGATTCAAACATGTCCTGTTCATCAGTTCTTCTGATGGAGGCAGACCCTCCACGCTACTCTGCTGTCCTGTGGCAGTCAATTGAAACTCGATTTCAAAGTAACAGGATTCCCCAGAGACACAGCACTCCAATATCCTGCATCTAATTGCAGAATCCAGGGCTTGAGGATTTCTGTCCATCTAATGAATTTCCCTGTGATCTCATTTTCCAAAGCAGCAACAGTTTATTTCTCCTTAGCTCTTGCCGATAAGAACTGGGCTGCAGGAAACTTACTTGTAGGACTTTGAAGTATTGAGTCATTCATTTATTCACAGGAATAATTAACGGATGTAGTTCTACATTAACTGTTTTTCTGTTGCACTAGATAGCAATTTAATCTAGGTTTTAAATCATCTGCAATCATTAACACCAAAAAAAAGCCAAGCAACCAAAAATAAAATAGTCTCTCTTCCTCACATTGAAAGCTAATTTCTCTTTTGTGTTCGATGACTAAGTACCTACCACCAAAAATAAAAATGGAGCATGAAAAAGCTAAGCTTAATAATACAGAGTATATAGTTAAATATGGACAGGACCAAGAAAACCCAAATAAAAACCCCAACAACAAAGAGGTAAACCCCTTCACTGGTGGGGTTACAACTGAAACAATAGCCCAAGTGTTGGGAGACTTTTGCAGTGCTTCAAAACAAATATTCCAGAGCCTGCCGGCTCCCAAAGAACATATTGAAAACAAAGTTTTAATGTCTCTGCTTCAACTCTTAAGCTTTACGGTGTTCAAGTTTTAAAAAGCTTTGATAAGTGTAATGCAAATTTTACAATAATTAAAAGATTGTTTCATTTTTTCAGGGTGTATTGTAAAGTAGGCGACACTAATGGTAGAATTTTATCCTTAAATTGTGGCATTGTTCAGGGTATGTCAGAGAGCTTGTACTTTCTGTGTTAAACTACCCTCTCACTGATGGTTGTTTTTGGGAGGTGTTGGTTGTTTTTTGCGGGGTGCTAGAGGGATTTTGTTGGTTTTTGGTTGGTTGGTTTGGGGTTTTTCTGAAGGTAGTGGGGTTTGATTGATTTCAAAATGCAATTAAAAAAGTGTTTTCCATAGCAGGTGCATAGACTTGCTCATGCAGAGTTTAATGCCCAGGTCTCACTAAATTTCAGCTAGACTGCACATGAATTAGCTTTTATACTGACATTAGAAAAAGTCTCACACTGGTTTGTAAAAATATTTCCTTCTCAGTAATGAGAGCAAGAGAAACATATTACTTGAGAGTTTTAGATCAACTCTGTCTCTAATTGTCATTACTTCCAGTGATGCTTTGAAACTCAGCTCCGAGTTTATCATATAACATTTGGTATCAGCTGTAAAATTCTCCAGTGTTTGATTGAATGGTGAATGTTATTCTCCCCCCAAAAGGTTTTAATTAAGATGTTTGGAGGCCAAACAGCTGTGCATGGAAATGCTTACTTCAGCTGAAAAAAAATCAAACTTTGGAACCCATAGTTTCAAATACTTAATTTATATGCCTTATCTTCTGCTTATTATAGAAATCCAAATTAATGGAACTAGTGTAAATTGCAGGCACACTTCTCCTGGTACAAACTGGGTAGCTGGGAATGAAAATGAGCACAGAATTCATCTCTTTGTATTTGTAGAACATCTGATTGCTACACCTTGGCACAAAAGAGTCTCTACCAGAGGACTGAGCCTGGGAGGGATAAGGCTGAAAAAACAGGAAGGTTTAAAGTGCACGATTCTGAGTGTTTCTCTAAATTAAAGACTGAAAATTCCTAGAAAATCAGTCTTATATCCATAGTATCCAAATGCAGGGCATCTAATGATCTCTTATGCTAAATGTTTTGAAATTATTTGTGGATAATTTTTTTGTTAGGGTTGTGTCTGTCCCTCACTGTTTTTATTCATGATTGAAATTGATGGGGGTATTGGTACCAAGATTTAGGAACTTATTTATTTTTGGAGGGGTAGGGAGAGATGTTGTTTTTTGTGGTTTGTTGTGGTGTTTGTTTATTTGTTTTTTTAAATCCCAGTCAGAAAATCCTACTGCCTTCCTCAAAAATGCACTGTACAATGTGCATTTTATGGCGCTGTAATTTTTTTAGAATTCAAGTTTTCTGAGGGCTTTATGGTGGTTTTTTTGGTGAAAATTCCATAGTATATAATTCTTGCAGGATAAAAATATGAATGGGAGTATAAAAATTTTCAAAGGAAAACAATCTTCTGCCTGCACTATGAAGCAGAGCAGACTGGGGGGCTCCTAGAAAGCCCAGCAACTGTTGGACAAAATTGCTTTATTTTGCTTTATTTTTTCTTTTCTTCCTGACCAAATGGCTTTGAAAATTGGGAGTAACCTTGAAGACTGAGCAGAGAAATTCAGTATTCTGAGCCCACAAAAGGAGATAGAGGTGTCCAAGAGCCAGGGACTGAACTGCCTTTTAGCTGATGCCTTGTTGCAAGGGCAGATCCTTCTTGTAGATCCTGCTAAGGTGTGACAGTGAAAGGAGATACTGAAATAGTCATCAGCACCCCTTTCCCTGTGCTTTCATCCTCTCTGTGCCTGTCTCACCTCTTTCCAGAAACAAATTACCAGAATATATGTGAAGAATTGTGTATGCTACCTCTGTAAATTAAAAAAACAATAGCTGGACCATTTTAGCAGCCTCTTTCAGGCACATCTCGTCTGTCATAGGAATCTAATTCACAGGCACAGTAGGTTTCCAGCCATTAGCAGATGTTGTAGGTTACATTCCATTCACTACCCTTGGAAAAAATACCCAGCACACATTCTAACAAAGGAGAGCTGTGCCTCTTGGGAAGAGACAGTGCTATAGCACTCCTGCTTTAAAATGTTTTCCAGAAAGGAAGAGATGCGAGAAACCTTCATATACTGGAAGGGCAGAGAAAGCAAATGTTCACACTATGTTCACTTTCCAATATGCAAGAGCAGCTTCCCAAAGTAAAAAAAAAATGAAATCAGGAGAGAATGCCAGTGTCAATAAAATACAATATTTTTTGTGCCAGCGTCTTTCAATTGAATTTCAGGGTATGCTTTCTTTGTTCCCTGCTGTGCTCCCCTGCAACTCATACAGCACTGGTTGTTATCTTGGAGATAGAAATCAAATTCGTGGGGCTATTCTCTCCTCACTTTTCTCTCGCCTGTCTCCTGTAGTGCTGATGTGATCCCTAGAAGATGGAGGAGAGAGGATTTCCCCTTCGGTTCCCTCGAATTCGGGAGGTAATGATGGCATTTACCACAACGTTCAGAAAACAGCTAAATGCTGATACTCAGGAGTCTGGAGGTGCACTGTCAGTCAAGTGTCAGTCTTGCTCTTGAGCAGGGTGTAGCAGTGACCAGGGAGGGGATTGCACCACAGCAGGAGAACAGCTCTGTTTGACAGCCCTCCCTAAAGCTGAGGAAGCCTCAAGCCACAGTAAAGCTGCCCTCACTTGCAGCATAGGGCTGAGGCTACAGTCGTTTAGTATCAAAAAAAGAAGGCTCCAGGGAGACCTTTTCTTCTCTACAAGTACCTCAAAGGTTGTGGTAAGGTGAGGGTTGGTCTTTTCTCTCAGGCAGCCACTGACAGCACAAGTGGAAAGGGCCTCAAGTTGTACCAGGGGAGGTTCAGCTTAGGTATAAGGAAAAATTTCTTCGCTGAGAGAGTGGTTAAGCACTGGAACGGTCTGCCCAGGGAAGTGGAGTCAACATCCCTGGAAGTGTCCAAAAAAAGCAGTAGGAGTGGCACTTGACAATATGGTTTAGTGGGCATGGTGGTATTGGATTGAAGGTTGATGACCTTGGAGGTCTTTTCCAGCCTCAATATTCTGTTTTCCTATAGCTGCCTTTAGTTGGAGCTGCCTGAACCGTTGCACTGATTTCAGGCACACAGAGGTGAGGTGAGAATAAAACCCTGCATGCTGCAGGATCCACAGCTCTGGGAAGCTGCTGGGAATTGCTGGAGGGCACGCTGTGCTGCTGGGAGTCCCCGAGGAGCCTCGCTGAGGCATCAGAACCCATTATATGCAAGCTATATTTCCAAACACTTGCAGCAGAAATCTCAGCGTGGCAATAACTGCGAATTATGGCCCTCGGGGTGGAAAGCAAAATGTTCTGTTGTTATGGGAGGAGGTAATGGATGCTGCCTGTGCTGCTGCCTCCCTCCAGCCGTGCCGTGCCTGGATCTCTGCAGAGCACAGGAGCAGGAGGCTCCCCGTGCTGGGGGTGCTCCCACTGAAAGGGACAAAAGGGTTCTGTTGGAAAAATATTCAACAGGAAGGGGGAGCAGGCAGACATTCCATGAGCTTTTAATTATTTATTTCATTCAGGCTATTGTACACAAGAGATGTACATGGCTCACAACTGCCGACAACCCAAGATTTCTTAGTTACAGAACATTCTTAAAAGCTTTTCAGCCAATAGCATGCTTCTAGAATTTACAGACAAGTGTTCTAACCAGTCACTTAAAAGCACACGAATACCTGTTACAAACAATACTTGCTTGTATGCTTGTAGTAACAATACACAATATTCTATTATTAAGCTTAAAACTTCAGTGTCCTTGCTAAGCACATTTTCTGCAGCTTCAATACTTCTCTGAGCCAAACCTAGGAACACTAACCCTTGTTAGTTCTAATGCCCTTGCAGTCTAGATTATTGTTCCTTCTTCTACACTCTGATTTTGCAGCTGCAGCTGAACCTAAAATCTCTGCTTTATTTCTGAAACCTTCTTTTCTTACTCAAACTAAAAGCCTTTTCACCTTTTACATTTCCCACAGGTTCTGCTTCCCTTGCTTCCCTTGGTAGCCTGGGCATGGTGTTTGTGGAGCACCTGGCAGGGAGCCAGGGGCATCCTGATGTCTGTTCTCTCTCTGCCCTGTCCCAGCCCATGCTCTCGCTGGGGTTTTGCAGAATTAAAGGGTCTAGGCTCGATCTTGGGACTTGGCAGTGATGGGAAGAACGATTGGAAAATGATGTTTGTGTAAAATTGCACTACCCGCTTTGTTAGTGCTATAGACACCACACAATATTCAGCTGAGGATTGTGCAAAGAGGAACTTAACAGAACAGACCAAATGGTCAAATATCCAGGTTTCTAAAGGCTTACTGATCAGCCAAGATAATGCAGCCAAACTACCTGAAATTAAAAATTAAAAATCCTATATTACCAAAAGTTAAAGTATATATGAAAAATACACTCATAAAAAAGTAGGATTTTCAAACCCAGAGAAAGCCATACCAGTAAGAATCATTTTCATTTTTATTGTCTGGCAGGCTGAATAGGAACTGCAAACTATTCTTTTCTGAAAGAGGTGGGACAAAAGTATTGGAATAAACTTGTCATTCTCCTCAAGTTTTTATGTGTGACTGCACCAAACTATTCTTCCAACAGAAGATAAAGGCTGTTCATTTGTCCAAGGTGGTCACCTGAATTTAAAAAAAAAAAAAGAAAAAAAGAAGTGGAAATATAGCCAAAATATTTTAACCTACAACGAAGTTGACTGTGTGGTGTCCAGTTAGCAGATCATGACAGAACAATTTGAGCCACAGATAGTAGGCTAAATAACATGTGATATTTGGCTTTCTGTCCAATTATCAAATTTGAAACTGATGCATGTAGATGAAAATCACGAGAGACCAAAATGTCTTTTTTTCCTCCCTTTTTAATAGAAAATTGATTTGAAATATCCAAAATTAGCTGTACATATTTGATATGGATGAGTTCAGTTTTCCTACAGAATTAATGTGTTTTATGTATATTTATTTTCTGAGGTTATTCTGAAGCAAAGACCTATTTTTGAGTGAGTAAAAACTTCTGCTAAACATAGGAAATATCTTTCCTCTTCTCCCTTTTATCTACAGGAATGCTTATTATGGCAGTAGCCCAATAATAAGACATTTTGAGGTGGTCTCTATTTGGGATCACATAAAGTTTAAAATTAGAGCTAAGTCAGTTTCCAGGTTTTTTTAAGATACATTTTTAAGAAGAAATCTCAAATATAGAATACCTTAAGAGCTAATTTTATACAGCAGTCTTTGTCATCTAGTTAGGCTTCTGTCCCCAATAATATCCTCTATGTTAAAGGACTGTGGCCTTCTAGTTATACACACTTTCAGCCTCATCTCCAGTTATGCACTGCTTCCTGTATGGCTTATGCATTGACAGCCCTGCCCTTTGTAGCTTTGTCTGCAGTGCTCTTAGAAGGAAATAATGAATCTGAATGTGAAAGACACTTGAGCTGGTGATGGACAGGAGGTAATGAAGGCAGAGGAGTGAGTGCTGAGGCGCCTGGGTTCTCCTCAGAGCCTTGTGGCACCAAGGGGTCAGGTGATGCCAGGATGATTTTTTTACTTTTTCTTTTATACCCCTCTCACATACTCTTTTCTAGTTTTATGTATTCTCAGTGCTTTTAGCCCACACACTGTAACTTCCCAAGGCTGATAACTCAGCTCAGCCCCACGGCACTGTTAAACCAGGAGAGCAAACACCCTGGGAGCCCCAGACACCAAGGGCCTCTCCAGAACACATTTTGGAACCTCAGACAGGCCCAGCCAGGGGGAAGGTTCCTCACAACGAGGGGTTCACTCGAGTCTCTCATTGGGGAATCTTTGATAAATATGTTAATTGTGCAAAGCCTATAATTGTGTGCATTTCAGAGTAACAGTGTGCATGCAGTTTTGGGGCATTCCACCTGGGCCAAGTGCTGTACCCAAGGATCCTAAAATAAATACCAAGGCAAAAACCCCTTTTCCCCACAAACCCTGTTTAATTTTAGGATAGGGATAGGCAACGCAGGAATGCTGGGCACAGTCAATAGGTCCCTTCTGAGTGAGCCCATTTCACTCACGCCTTTGTGAGAGGCCTCAAACATGTGCACTTGCAACACCTTCGTGCTTCAGAACCAGCATCTGGAGCTCTTTGGGTATAACAAAGGGGATGCTTGCTGATTCTGTGGCGTTGTTCCTGTTAGGGCTCTTGCAGTAAGAGATCTAAAGTAAATTGCCATGGAAGCAGCAAGAACTGAGATTTAGCTTAGCCTGGCCAACATATAATAATCATCGTCCTGTGTCTGTTAAACAATGTTATACACAATTGTATTTAAAAAGCAATAATGTCTGCTCCCAGCAATGCCCACTTTTATTGTAAACTGTGAAGACTGACATGCAACAGGCTTGATTTGCTGAATACCATTTTACTAATTTATTACCGTTTAAGATAGAGCATATTTACATTTCAGAGGATATGCCTCTAACATTAGTTGCAATAAGTATACTCTTCATGCAGTTAGTATAAGGATGACCATTTCTTGCTGTTGTGGGCACTTGCCCTCAGAATGTAATTGCTGCTCTTCCTCCTTGATGTGACATTTCTCTTGATAGGCAGAATGCTGCTGTGGATACCAAAATAGCTCATAGCCAGAAAAAACCCTATAGGTTTAATAATGAAAACATCCTTTGAAAGCTGAAGCACTGGGACAAGTGCTGCCAGGTGCAGGTGCTTCCATGCTCGTGTATTCTTAAGGTTAAACAAACCCATGTTCTCTGCTTCAGGCCCCTGATCATCTTGGCTCTGCTGCACTCACTGCATTGTGTCACTGTCTGACAAGCTCAGCTCTGGACAAAATATTCCAGCTGAAGTCTCAAGTGCCAATCAGGAGGTAATAACCCTCAATACATCAGCTACTACCCCCATTTCTGTACCATCTACAAACTGGGTGTTCCCTTGCTCACCATCCAGGTTGTTGATAAAAAACTTGAAAAATTGTGGGCCAACACAGTACTGAAGTGTCAATCCCCAAGAGGTCCCTTCACAACTGGCCACCAGCTGGACTTTGGCTTTTCACTGTCACTTTTCTTGTTTCTCTTCTTGTGATTAGAAATAGCTTTGAGGAAGACTTGTTGCACAATTTTCATGCAGATCAATGTTTCCTATAACTTCCTCCTTTGTCTTAAAAATGGGTTATATGCCTTTCTCTGGTCGTAGGGATGTCCCTGAGCACCATGCCCTATGCCCTTTCTTGGAACCTTCAGCTATCCCCCATTTGTTTGCATGGATTTGTGTATTGTTCAGTCCTGCCAATGGCCTTCTTCATTATAGAAACACAGGATTTATAGTGTGGTGGAAATGCAGTGATCCAAAACATTGTTAAAGCTTCTGATGCTGCAAATTGGAATTTTAATTTTTTTTTTAAATCACTTGTGTTGCATCAGCTTGTGCTTTGACAGATGGTTAAGTATCCCATAAGACTAAAATAGAATATTGGGAATATATCTTTACCAATACCAAAGTCTAGTAAACAACCTTCTGTTCCCTGTATCCTCTGGAAAATGTCAGGCTTAGTTTACTTATATCTTGTAATGCTGCTGCTGATAGAAATATGTGAATGACTGCTCCTGTTAATGGATAAGATAAATAGGAATGAGTGTGTGGCTAACTGACAGACATGAGAAAAGTAGCTCTGCAGAATCCTTGATCAATGCTTTTTCATGGGAAATATTTTCTGCTTGTTTTGAATGGAAGTTTGGCTGGCCCAGGGAGCTGGTAATGTTATTCCACATTTTTTCCTTAAATCACTACTTACAGGCCAGACGGGCAAAGCAGTAACTGTGAGGTTTTGCTCTCTAAAGACTGATTGATGGCCCGTGTGAAATAAGTTTGTTCTCTCAATATAGTTACTCATGGAAGAGATTCATGTCATAAAAACCAGCACCACAGTGTATTGTCTCTGTGGAAATTTGACAAGAAAGTGAGGACTGATAGAGCTTGGAAATGAATTACCTTTCTGCAGCTAGAGGGTCTTCTGTCAAAACATAAAATGGTGAAAAGGTATCAGTGGCACCTTAGTGATCATCTTTGTATTTAAAACAGGATAATCATCAGAATATTTTTACTATTTCTTCTGTTCTTTAAAAACCGTGATAAATTCATCCACATTTCAATACCAAAGGGAGAAGATTGTACCAGATGAAAAGGAAGTTAATGAACAAATGCCTCTATTCATTGCATGTGTTATTTTTAGAGCTGAGTAGAATGGGTGGTTGGGGGATATTTGTTTGTTTCAGGGGATTTTTTTTTTTCCTTTATTCTTATTGTTATCGGTAGACAGAAAATTAGGTAAAGACAAGAGATGAATTATCCCTATAACACTGCCTGATGTCCATCCTCTATTCCCAACAGCTGCACCAGTGCACACAAACTCCCAGCCCCTTCCATGACTGCTGCAGCTGGTTTCAGATGGAAATGTCTGTATTCAAGTCCATTGCAGGGCACTGATGACAGGTCCATGTTGCATTGCTGTTGAAAGAGAATGTGATTCATTGCCGTGCCTTCGGATATTACAAATCTGCTGCTGCGTAAAAGGAGATATAGTCCTGAATTCTCCCTCTCTGCTGCAAGCCCTAGTGCACCATATGCTGAAGGATACTGCATTTTAAGTTAATAATGAGATACAGTATAATAAGGTCAAAGCAGTGATGATCAAACTGAACATATGCTGTGGCATATTCATACTGAACGAAGACCTCCAACTATTGATGTTGTTGTTACCAAGGCAGAAATATTTTTTTTTTCCAGGAGATATTCCTGATATACTGCAAGAAAATCTGACATGCAGGCTCAGGAAAAGCAGGTAGCAAATGATCTGTAAGTGCCTTCAGTACTAAATAATATTTTCATCGATAAACTGGAAAAGAGGTGGAACAATAGCCTAATGGAGTTCAAAGACCTCTTGAGTCGGTCTTATAAATGTATCTGGGAAACAATGCAACTTAGTAGGGGAATGGGTAACATAAAAAGGAATCCCGAAGAAAAAAAAAAAGAAGTCTGCCAAGAACTTATTGGTGGAGAGACCAGATTTCCCCCCCTCTTTTAAACAGGAGAAAATACAACATTGCCTCTTTGATCACTGGCATGCCATATATTCAGGGGGTAAAGGAAAGAAGCAGCAAAGTGGAAATTTTACCCAACAGCATAATGTCAGCTGTATTTGGTTGTTTGACAGTTGCCCACCATATTAGAATAATTTTGTTTCAGCAAAGCCCTGCTATTAAAAAGTTACCATGAATATTGCAAAGCAGTTTGGCTCCATCAGTGCCATGTGATATGGAAAGAGTGTGGAGAGAACCTCTCTTCACAGAGCAGTTTCCTCAGGCAAGACTTCACTGCTTGCTGCATGTGTTCAGTCGGGTGTCTTCTCACCAGATGTTTCTAATTTTATTCATCCTAGTGCATTAAACACAAAGCCTTCCCTGTAACCTTTTCAGGCTATCACAGAGGACTACATAAAAGCAAGCAGAGATAAAAACCTCACGCAAATTCGATGCTGACTTATAGCTAAATCAATTACATTTCTTATGTAAGTAAAACTTGATCATTGGCTGGGACTCTCAAAGTGTTGAAGGACAGGGCAGTTACAGAAATTTGACTTAAAAATAAACAGATATTGCTTCTAAGTTACTAGACTTTTTAGGGATCTGGCCAATTTTAAATTGGGAAACTGCACGACTAAGGTAAGCAATGAAAAAATATTTCTACAAGTCTGTTAGATGCATAGAACATTCACTTTTAGATGTATTTTATTTTCAGTAGAAGTGATATTTACGCATGTCAGTTGACGCTAATCTTTTTTATATACTTATTTCCTTTAATTCAAAGTCAACATTCACAATCAGGTTCCTTTCAGTTATCCAAAGCTTCTGCCTGGAAATACACTGCTTTAAAGCTGAGGTAGCTATATGGTGGTAGGTAGGTGTGAAAGACAAATTTAACTGCAAATTTTGGAAGTCCAGCGCAGGGCCTGGAGCTGGTTCTTGTCACACGTGCTCAGGCACATCTGTGCTCTCCCGAAAGGCCAAGCGACATTTCTCTGCTTGCAATCTGAAATCTTTTGGGTGAGGAGGCTTTCTCATGCTGCCCTTTGCTCAAAAACAGCGCTGGGAATTGCCAGGTTTGGTTCTGCTGTGCTCCTTTGTGTCAGGAGAGCAAGGCTGTGGGGCAGTGGGGCTGGTGAGTGATGAACAGCTCTGCTGTCCTGGGAGTGCCATTGGCACCTCCACCTGTGGTGAGGAATCAGCAGATTAAGCATCTGCACCACAGAGGTTCCCACAGAGGCATTTTCTTTGATTTCCTCACTGTGTTTCTGTCCTGTATCTCACAGTCTGGGATTTAAAAGATCTATTCCCATTCTGCCTGCATATACTCATTTAGACGTTGCGTTATTCAAGAGTATTTTAGAATAGTGCACAAGGCGGTGCAACCAAAAGCATGAATGTGTGCCTGGACAAGTGATTGTATTGGAAAATTAATATTCATTAGCTTGAGCCACAGCTGTTTCACTGTTTTCATCTCTTGCCAATTCCAAAATAAAACATTGAGAGGGAAAATATATGTTTCTGCCAGTTTTAAAGGCCCAGATGCTTAAAAAGTACATTAAGACATGAGTACTCAATGGCTTTTAGTTGTCTCTGTATCACACTCAACATATATCCACTGTTTTCCTCACATTCA
Source organism: Vireo altiloquus (assembly GCA_013396875.1). Classification (NCBI taxonomy): domain Eukaryota; kingdom Metazoa; phylum Chordata; class Aves; order Passeriformes; family Vireonidae; genus Vireo; species Vireo altiloquus. The sequence goes on from VZRF01010021.1 coordinate 301,870, forward strand.
CCCAGGGCTGGGGGGAATTCATGCACATGCCTATTTATGCTGTTAAAACAAGATGTTTCTAGGAAGTTTTCTAATGTTTGCTACACTTGATTTTTCGCATGACGGGGTGGGGAGGGGATAAGCAAATTCTGCCTCATCTCTGTCTAATCTTGTTCCATCATGAATATCAGACATTTTGGATAATATGTCCTAAAACCATTAGCTGGTCATTTCACTTTTAAATTCTGCCACACGTTTGAATGCAGCAGATGGTTAAAACTGTGGGTCATGCTATGCAACAAGAACCTAATTGCATGTCTGTTTTCATTTCAGTGCATTGATTGATATAATTTCCTCAGGTTAATAGGGCAGCACAACACCCTTGTCTCTGCTTGATGTAAATAGTAATGTAACAGGCAGATTTCCTAACTTTTCTGAAACCATAGGAAGAGCAAGAGCTAAAGTGATGGTATCTTTATTTTGAACAATCTATGGGTTTTGTCTGCAAATATAAGCAGAAGTTTACTGCTTTCTCCTCTCTGGAACAACGATCTCCAAAGCTGGCAGATGTTGATGCTCTTTGTTGATGCCCTTTCCACACAATTAGGGCAGAAACAGGAGGAGTTGCTGATGCAGCTTTCACCACTCATCTCAAGGCACCTATCAAGAGATCATTGCCCTTGAGACACCTCATGCTCCCATTTGTATTGATCACTTGGCTCCATGAAGATAAGATTGAATTTGGTAATGTTTCAATATAGGCTTGCCTTTCAAAAACTGTAACTTAAAAAAACCCAAAAAACCAAAAAAACAAACACCCAAAAAATGTATTAATGTGCAAATTAAAAAAAAAATAATTATCTAAGACTCGAGGCACTTACGTACAAAATAGAAAGAAAAGGGCTACAAAACTATAAATTCAATCCTGAACCATATTTAACTACTCCTAGATATTTTATAGAAGAGCTTAGCCCATCACAGCTGAGACTAAAATGTTAATGATGCACTGAAGGTGGACTGTACTCATCTTTTCAATTTTACCCTCGTATGTGGATCTGAAACCAGATGTGGGAGCTGCTGACTCTGCTAACAGAGTTGAGGGCAGTCCTTTGTGAGTTCAGTCATATCCCTTCCCAAACAGGTCTGAGCTGCCACTGCTTGCAGCATAAGACAGGAGGGTATCTGAAATAAATTCTGATTTTACTTAATGTCCTNCATTGGGGAATCTTTGATAAAGATATTAATTTTGCAAGGCCTACAATTGTGTGCATTTCTGTGTGAGGGTGTGCATGCATTTTCAGGGTATTCCATCTAGACAAAGTGCTGTACCCAAGGATCTTGAAATAAATACCGAGGTAAAAACCCCTTTTCCCCAAAAACTGTTTTGATTTCAATTTTAAGACCAGGGAAAGGCAACACTTAGCTATAAATTCTGCTGTTCAGCAGCTGCTCTGCAGAGAGCTGAGCTCCAACAGAGAGGGTGGGGAGGGAACTTCCAAGAAAAGAGTGCAAGAAGCACTTCAAGGCAGCAGCTGCCACAGATATCTAAAGGTATTTCCATTAAACAGAGCCTCTACTGTAACAGTGCTCAAACTCTGCATTCAACCCCACTTCAGGAATCCTTTCCTCCCCATTCCCTCCACCAACCCAACGGAGTGCTCTGTCTGACCCACACCAACTACTGCTTGCCTTGGATTCTTTGAAAGCATTACCCCTGACGACACCTCTGTCACATTTTCAGGACCCATTGTGCTTCTCGAGGAGCCCATTCAGTGCAGGTGGGTCAGGCTGCAGCTGCAGGGTGAGCTCTGGGAGGGGGATGAGACCAGAGGCTGTGAATTGCCACCCTTTGGATGACAAAAGCTCTCCTGTGGCTCAGCTAGGTGAAGACGCTCAGAGAAAGGGAAGGAGCTGAGAACCCCAGAATTTCCTGGAATAAGGATGGTGAGGGGGTAAAATCTGAGGAGTTCCAAGTCCCTCCTCAGAGGCACCAGTTAGACCTGTTTGTTTGTTTTTTAATTTAGTTATCGCAGCAGAATTAAATTGATTGAAGGATTTGGACACCTGAGACTCTGCTACAGGAAACCTGGTAAGGAAACCTGGTCTGGCTGTGAGTGTGGGGTGAGCAGGGAGACAGATGAGGACTTTGTCAAGTCTCTGGAGCCACCACTGTGACTTTTGTCCCAGCAGTGACAGCCTGGGGTGGTGTGGGGGTGGCTGCCAAAGTGGCACAGGGAAGTGCCCTCAACAGTGATACTGCACTGTATCCAAGAATCCATGACATGTGAGGTAAAAAGGAGCTTCAGTGTGACATACTTTGCCATAACTGAGACAAATTATGAGCTGTTGTGGAAATTTAGAGAACATTATTACTCATTATCTGTGTCTGAACCCAAAATTAAAGCCACTGATTTTTTTATGAGTTAATCACATTGGAGACTTGCTTAGTGGTTTCAGGCGCTGAGAGGTTTTTGTTTGTTTCCTTCTCCCCCTTCTTCTCCCTTTCATTAAGGAAGGATAACTTCTGTAGCTTAACACCTTGTACATTACATTTTAAAGTAACAGCCTTGAATGATTTTAGTTTTTCATGGCCAAGAAATAAGACTTTGAAAGCAAAGGTCAACAGTGTAAGTGTGAATCCCTGCAACATAGCATCAGCAGCAATTTGAGCTATAAGTGACCTTCAATTTAACTTCTATTGACATCAAATTCTTCTTCTGGAGAACAAGGACAGTACACGGCCTTGTAAATATTAGTCTGAAATAAATTCACCTTTGCTGCAAGTTTTTATGTACTAACACTCAAAGTAAACAAGTGCTATTTCTTTGAGGAGTACAAGATTTTAGGACAGTGTATTTGATAAAGTGTGCAGTGAAAAAATAATAAGTTTCTTGTGTTTTTTTCCTTTTTGCTGTCTGGTTTTCTCAGTGAAAAATTATAAAAGAAGGATTTCAGATTATTAATAATTGTATTTGATGTGGATATGTATATTTTATTTCAGAGAAAATTACCAAACTGGTGCCTCTCCTTGTTCTGCATACACATTTAAAATAATTCCATGTGAATTGTTGCCCTCTTATATGTTTAAATATAATTATGTTTTCTCTTTGCACCCTCAGTTGAAGTAATAAAATTCTAGCTTTTCTTTTTAATCTAAGGATGCAGAATTGTTATCATCAGATATGGGAGAGCTTTTGAAGCGGGAAGCTGTTTTATTACTGAACGCTGGTTTTGATAATTCAGTGAGATGGAGTTCTGGCAGAATCTTTAGCTTCTTAAGCCACGTGAAGCTGCAGTGACAGAGTCAGAGATGGGAGGGATGCAGTAGAAAAACTGCAACTTCACCCATTGTAGAAAAACACATAGAGCTGGGGCAGAACTCCTGTCTGAATCACTTGGCTGTTCCTTTTCTAGGCCTAATACTTTGTATAGGGCTAAAGCACAAACACAAAACAGAGCCTATTTTGATTTTAAAGTGCCCAAGAAAGAATGTACAGCTTATACTAGAAGATACTTTCGAATTTGAAGGCACAACACATTTGAACTTTTATACTAATCCAACTTAAATTTATCGAGATTCAACTTCCAAGTCTCACTTCTGGATTTACTGTTTCCCAAATTCAGTCCACATTACATGGATTGCTTTTCCTTTTTCCAACTGTACACCTTTCCCTCTTGCCATCTAAATTGGTCACGGCCTAACCACTGATCCAAGCCAGTTTACACAACAGTTTTGTAATTGTTCACCACTCTGCTACCTTCAAAGATATTAAATAGCACAAAAGAGATGTGGGTCACTCCCAGAGCCCCAGAATACCCAACCTCAATCACTGCTGATTGCTTGTTATGTAACTTATTCTGCTCTTTCAGTTCATTCAGTGTCAAGTGAATTTTAAATTCAATAAATGCTATACTCCAACACCAAAACAAAACAATTATGTAAGTATTCAATCTATTGAAACAAGAAGCACCTGGGATAAAATTTGCTGCTCTTTTTTTCTCAGAGGCAGAGGATTGGCAAGTTTCAGAGCATCAGGTGCTTGAGATTCAAGAGGTTAAAACAACCTTGAATAAGCGTCCAGGTTTGTTTTTTGGAAGGTTGTTAAGCAGACACCTCCACTTGAGCCACACAGAGAGTTCCATACAGGATTTTGACTCTTTTGTGTCCAATATTTCAGTCCTTTACGTAGCTCAGTGTGGGATTCTGCTCCTTTGTAGTTTTCAGAGAACAAACTGGAACTGGAGAAGTTCTTAGCCCAGTTAGAGCTCAGGTGTTTCCATCCTTTGGAGACTCTACCAAACTACTTCTACTTTGGTTAGAGAGTCAAGTGCATCCATCACAGAGAGGAAATGGCCTCAGGTTGTGGCAAGGGAGGTTTAGGTTGCATATTAGGGAAAACATCTTCATAGAAAGAGCTCTCAAACATTGAATATACTGTCCAGGGAAGTGGTTGAGTCACCACCTCTGGACATATTTAAAAAAAACCATGTGGATATGGCACCTGGGGACTTAGAAGCAACTTGACAGTGGTTGGTTAATGGTTGAACTTGTTTTTAAAAGACCTTTTCCAACAGAAATTATTCTATTCCTAAATTTACTCTAATTTCTAAGGAAACTGCCTGGTCTGGAAAAGTATTTGATTTGAATATGCAGAAGTAGACATTCTTTCCTGGGGTATTAGCAGAGATTTCTGTGATTCTTAATTAACTTCAGCATTTAAGTGGTAGGTTTTAATTTAACTGAAGAGTTTCAATGCGTCTAAAACTTATTTTTATTACTAACCTTGCTCTTGAATGTAATTCATATAAAGTTAGTAAAATCTTCACGAGGGACTGAAGCTATTTCAGGGTTCACAGACAGGACAACATTTAGCAGAGTTTTCTTCCCTCAACATTTGCAAAATGAATACCAATGAGAAAAAGACAACATTTTGTTTTCTCCTCGAACTCTGACTGCTGTCTAGATGTGGATTATTTTGATACCAGGATCTTCCTTTTTTGATACAATTATATGTATGGTCAGTCTATGAAAATAATAATAAAAAAATTACTATGTTGTCCTGATCCATGGTCATGTCTCCTGGCATTTCATGATTCAGTAGTTGTGGAATAAATTATCTGCAGTGAACTGACTTACTTGCTGAAGAATGTGACTTATTTGCTGAAGAATGTGTAGGAGGGGGGAGAAATTAGCATATATTGTTACTTTATACAGTGCTAAGCCTGAATTTCAAACAGATGATAGTGTATTCATTTTCTTCCCCCTAAATTGGTATTCATTCTAGACAGCAATGCCATTGTTTGTAAATGATGTCACCTAACAAATCATGTGGGTGCTTCATTCAGTAAAAAAGCAGTCTAGGAGCCATGGACATATTATTAGGATGGGCTTAAATGCTTAGCATATAGCTATTGCCAGGAGAGCACACAGATCTGAGCACAGTGCTGATGAGGGGATTAGTCATGTTGTGCAGACCAGATATTTTTATAGCTAAGTCACTGTCTGTTCAAAGGACTTGATTTTTTTTTCTTTTTAATATGAGAAGCAGCAACAGTAAAAGATGGTGTTTAGAATCAACGTTGTCTTTCCCACATTTATCTGTCCTTTATTTCTTTCCTCAGCCACCGTTTTACAGTTTAATTTGTCTTGTTCTGTTATTTGCACCCCAATGAGGCAGAGATGCTATGAAAACATGATTTATTGCAGAAGATAAACATGAGCTAAGAAAATATTTTAGGCCATCATGAAAGGGAAAACTTAGAGATAAAAAGGTTGAGGTGCCACTGCCATTATTCATGTTAGGGCAGTAGCTCAGCATAGATGGGCCTTTTGCAATTTGGGGGTTTTTTTCAGAGCAAAGTAAGAGATAATGCCCTTTCTGAAGAACTTTTGCTCTAATTGAAATAAGAACGGGTGAGAAAATGGGATAGCCCCATTTCACAGATAAGGAACTGAGAACAAAGAGAAATCAGTGCTTGATTCAGTGTCTACATGAGCATGTGTTTGCTTTCAGGCTGACTAGCTCCATTTCAATTCACCACTGCATTCAGAAGGACTTTTTACCAGCTGAGGATCCAGCCCAAGGAGTTCTCCTTGTATCAGTTTGTCTAGCCCGTGAAGAACAGCACCCTCCTTCAGCTGCTTTTCTGCTATGCTAATGAAACACTGTAGATTTTAAACATAGAACTGGGTTTTTATCAGTCTGCCATATGTTTTCCATAGATAACTACATGGTCTAATTGGTTTGATTCAAACTACTGACATCAATATGCAAATCTGGTTGAATGGAATGTGTTTATACTGCAGCTTCCTTCTGAACCATTGATTGAAATATGAGCGCTTAAAATAGATCTGTGGGGAATATTTAAGTAGTTTGCAATTGTACACATTCTCTCTTGCCCGTGCTGAGTCCTGTGAAACAAATAAGGAAAAAGAACTGGTCAACTTCTCTTCCCTAGCCTAGCCCAATGTGTTTTAGAGCATCTTCACGCTTGCAAGATTTTTAAAATTGAGTTAGAGCAGAAGTGGCATCTTTGGAAAGGTGTGTATATATGCTTATGTGAGTCTAAAGCTACATTGTGCTAGCTCTGCAGAGATATTACTGGAGCACAGACCTTTCTGACACTTTTAAAGTATTAGTTACTTTTCCTTTTAATATTGCATGGTTATGGTTATGTAATGGATGTCCCTGTCTGGTTTCCTCTCTGTACTCTCTGCCTCTGTCCTTTCTTTCAGCATCCTTCCCCAGTCTGTTAAGGCCAGATACCAGGTGGGCCATGCCATCACATCAATTATTTCCATTGGAAGGGCTGCCAGTACAATCTTTTACTGTTCATTTTTCATTACCACAAAAAATTATGTTTCTGTGCAGGAGTCAAAAAATGTTTATGCTTGCATCTCTGGATTGCCACAAAAATATGCAGGCTCAGTATGTAATCATAAGTGACTACAAAATTTCCAGTCTTACTGGAAGGTGCCTGAATTTAAACAAAATCGTTTTGTAGGGAAGCAAAAATATGCACATGCTAAGCAAAATTTGAAATACATTTACTCAGTTTTTAGAATTTTCCTTGGCAGGTTCATGTGATTTGGTAACAAAACAGCTGCACTCTGATTTCCGACTTTATTCAAGCAACAGTCATTATAAACAAGTAAAAGAATTTCTTGTATACAATAAAATACAGATTTTATTTATCACCTTTAGTATTTCACGCCATATAACCATGTTTTCTGATAGCAACTCAGTATCATTATATTAGATAGATTGTACTAGTATGAATGTATTGATTTCTTGACTTGGTTCTTTTTATTAAGTGAAAAAGCCCATGCCTTCAAGAGCCACATTATTGCAATAATAAGTATCTTCCATATCCTCACCAAATTACAAATTGACAATACCCAAAGTAGGGAGCACACTTGTAGCTATTTCAAGCCCCTTGAAAGCTGCTGATAAGTACCAATTTTAAAGAATGAGATATATGAGGAGAATCTCAGCTGCTCCTTCAAGAAAAGGAAAGGGACTTGAATAGTGAAAAAGACTTGCAAAACATAATTCCTAAAGGCCAGGTCATCAAATCATAGATAAAACCAGTCAAGTAAATGCAAATTGGATTGTAGAACCCTCCTTATAAAGGTGTCTTTTGCTTGGAGCCTGCTCAAGCACTCCTTTTCACAGCTGCCAGAGACAGGGGGATCGATCACCTTCCTAAATGGTGAAAAATTACATGATACTGAGTTATGTGTTTTACTGCAGCTTTACAATGTTGGGTTTTTTAATCATGAAAAAAGAAGGAAGACAAGCCATAGCTACATGGAGGTCACTGAGAAGGCAATCAGTCACTTCTAAGGCGGGCAGTACTTCATTCCTGCTAATTTCATTCTTTCCTCATGACCCTGTTATTCAGACTGAGCCACTGGTGAAGAGCAGGTTCCATGAGAAGGGGCATGAGGCTGCTGGGACTTGCTCTGAATGAACTCACCAGCACATTCTGGAGGGCAGGAGCAAACATCTTCTCCTACCTGGCCTTCACTGCCAGCTTTGGGGTGAATTCCAGGAGCTGAGGTGCTCTCCCAGTGGGAATACACAGACATCTTCCTTCAGCAAGAGCTCTTGGCTCTTAACCTGCAGCTGCTCCTGTTCAGCTGGATTACTCCTGCCCTTCCTGGGGATACACCAACAGAAAAGGAAAATTAGATTGAAAATTCCACCCAGCTGTGCCAGAAATTATGTTAAGAAGTGGTGCAAACGAAAAATGAATGGCAAATACCTCATTAGGCCTTGCTGTGCTTCAGACAAGGTGAAACTGCTTCCTGTATTTGCCACAAAGTTTGGAAATATTTGCTTATGCAGCTGCTTCTCTGTGGGTGGATCCATTGGTGCACAGAGTCACTTAATTGGAGACAATTTCTAAGATTACTGTTCAGAGAGAGCCCTCTGAAATCTGAGGGGAAATGAAGATGGTTCTACAGGAAATAGCATAGCAGCATATTGAATTTTAGGAAAGTTTTATAGGCTTACTACAGAATGTTTTTTGGCTGAAAGACTTTATAATGAGATTAACATTTACAGTTCTCCTCCAGACTGTTCCTGAATGACTATGTGCAGCTGTGGTTCAAGATGTTTACAGAAATAAGCATCATTTTCAGGGATAAAAATGTGTAGTAAAATTATTCACATAGGGAAAAAAATTAGATTTAAACATACACATATACAGAAAGTTGTACCAATATCAAATTTCTAAAGGATTTTCAACCCCCTAGTGTAAAAGTGAGTAGGACTTAATCTAGGAGCGTGTATTCACTTGCTTACATCTCTTCCTTTGAGTCACTCTATTGGATTTGAATGTGTTGTCTTAAACTGCAGCTTTCTCTGATGACAACATCCTGCCTTAAAAAGGATGAAAACCATATTGATCACTTATAGCATCAAGTGGAAAAGAGCAACATCATGAGACTTAGGATAAGAGAGTGATTTCATCACCAAAAGAGGTTGTTTGAAAATTTTTATAAAATTGAAATGGGGAGGAATAAATTGACCTGTGTGATAGTGGGTAAAAGGACAAAAATCTTCAAGATATCTACTAGTTCTTTGGAGGAAAGTACATGCAGCTTTATGACTGTGCTTTTAGCTTCCTAATTTCAGGACACAGGGAGCTGCAATGTGCAGGCTTGTTGGAGGATCTCAGTGTGGGTATAAGACAAAAGACAAACATCTATAAGAAAAATTGGCTTCCTCGTGTTACTTTCCAAACACTTGACACTTTCCAGCAGTGCAGCTTCCTATTCCAGAGACAAGGCACAGCTCTGTAGAGCACCCAGAAATCTCCTTTAAAGTTAGCTTTGTTTTTATGAAGTTAGTATTCTTACTCTCAGCAATAATTATGCATTAATTAGTAACCTTACTGATGAAATATGCTCCAATTCGTGCAATGAGAAACTTCTTTAAATTGAAAATCATGGCATATTTGCAGATAGATTTTGAATCTGTGAATGGGTTTTAGATTCAGAATTAACATTTTAAGGTTGCATGCAGACTAATCCTTCAGACAACATCCAAAATTGCTACATACGTAGCACATCAAAGATATGTTTCCTCATTACTGTATATCCCTTGCCATGAAGTTGTGTGCATTAGGAATTCAATTCTGAAGAGAAAAATTGGTTTGCTTCAATTTGCACTTGTAAAAATATGTGTGTGTGTGTCTATATGTATATATAAACATTTCCTGCATTGCTTCTTTGTTAATATCTATGTTCATGCTTCTACATAAAGTCAAGTGCTGTGGGTTGGGTCACAAGGCTGATTAACCAGTAACAGCAGCCAAGATTTCAGAACAATACTCACAAATCTGGGTTTGCAGGCTGAGTTGCTACTTTTCAGTTGATTGCAACATGTCTTTGTGAATATTTGTACGAAATTCTGACAGTGTATATTTTTCTGGATAAAAATAGTTGCCTGTGTTCTATAACTGGCCCACGAGGGTCAGCAGTAAGATAGAAAGTTGGAAAAAAAAAAGATTATATAAGGGACTGAAAATGAAATTAGAAAAATATTGGGTTTGGTGGGGAGACCCTGCTGGGAGGATTGTGCAGATTTCTGGAGTAGATTTTTAAGGGCCTGCTTTAGGAAACACTTGCAGTCAGTTTTGCTTCTGAGTGCATGTGTCTCTCATATACTGCACTCTGAATTACATGATTGGGAACAAGCATCTGGGTGAAATCTGGTTATTCATCTACCCCAGCATTTCTGAACACAACATTTATTAAAAAAGGCAAAACAAAAATATATAAATTAGGGCCTTGAGAAGCAGTGTAAATAGAGATACAAAGAGACTTTTGAACACACTCAAATTCCTGGCATGACTCTGATAAGAAGCAAACCATTAGGGACCAGAATTGTAATTTAACGAGTTTTTGTAGCGTGGCCAGGGAAAATGCTGCATAACCATCCTTACAGATTCTTCAAAAAATTCCAGTTCAACGAGTTAATGGTGCTCAAAACTTAAAAGACACTAAATTAATGAATAATGTTTGCTTGTCTGGTACTGATGGACATATAGCAGCAGTGGAATGATATTAACTCGGCCCAAAGATGGGAGGTTTTGTTAAAAGTTCTTGGTATGCATTAAACATATTGAGCACTGGAAGAAGCATTGAGCCAGTAAACCAAGTCTCATACACTAAACCAAATAAAGGAAGACTTATTTGTATTGTCAGGATATTTTTTCATCTGAGGAAAAATTTTATTTATTTAATTACCACATAAAAGAAATATCTATTTATTTATAAATAGATATTTATTTTACATATTAAAAAAATTTAATTATGGGGGGACTTATTCTGGCATGGCATTTCACATAAAAATGTTTTGTTAATGTCATTTACCAAAGGTGCTAGCATACTATCAAAATTTTTCCTATCAAGCTATCAAATGGATTGAATTACTCTGTATGCACTTGAAAGATTTTTAACCCACTATTGATCCAAAACATTGCTGGACCTAGCCTACATATATTTTTTAAAATGTAAAACATTAGCTGTAGAGTTTATTTATATTTTTTTAATTGATAAACGACTGAGGAGAAACGGTTGATTGCCGCATGGGATGGAATGTGATGTCCCTGTTCCAGCCATGCTTCCAGGAGTCACATATCCAACAGGCTGCTCCTGTCCCCTGAGCCCAGAGCACCCGTGGTGTGCACCCCTCTGAGCACTTTGCTCACAAATCCCCAGGAGATGGTGCTCAGTACAGTCCTGCTGTGCCAGGGTTCCAAAATTGGGGCATGAAAAAAACACAGGAGGAGCTGAGCAGCTCGTCCAGTCCATCCCTGCTGCAGGGGAAATGATATTTAGAGGGTCTGGGCTTCTTCAGTGGGGATTTGTCTAACTTTAGCACTTCAGGTTACTTAAACATTCTTTTTTTTTTTTTCAAAAAGCCTTTTTGTATTGTTCCATGCTTCTAGAGTGCTGCTCTAGTGTATTTAGCAGGTGCTAAATACGAGGGAAGAGGAATGGAAATTTTACTGCAGCTCTTATTAGAGGCATTATTAGAGAAAACACTTGTCTGATGGGTAAGTGCAGGGTTTGCCTTTGCTATTTGATATAATGGGATTCTAAAAAAGCAAACAGGAGGCAGAACTGTTTGCTTGAGTAGAAGGAGGAGGAGGAAGCAGGGATTTGGAGCTTTTTGTGACCCAAAGCCTTGGCTCTGTGCTTAGCTGTAATGTATTCACCACACACTGTTGTGGAGATCAGATCCAGCTGCAGCTGTTATAGCTGACAAACACTTCACTTTAACTTTCATGGTGCTGCTTTTGGGTTCTTCTGTCTGCATCAGAACATCATAAACAAACAGTTCTCGGGACGTCACATGCCCACGCCTAGGAACAGAGTAGCATTTTAAAACCAAACTTGATCTGAAAATGTAAAATTTAATTAAGCCAATTGTAAATGTAGCTGGCTTCCACACATTTAATTAAAGATCTCAGACATTCATTACCAGACCACTGATAACTAAAGGTGAAAACACTGGCTGTTAGTCACAGTCAGTAAAAATACTTCAAAGCAATGCTTTATGTGCTGTTATGTCCCTGACAAACATTTTTATGAGGCTGATCACATTCACAAAAAATGAACTGGTTTGTAGGTAAAATCTCTCTATTTGCCATTGTATGTTCAGGTTTTTGCCAGTAGCTATAAGAATTAATTTCTTGAGCAAGCCTATAATTACCATGATTCCTGACCTGAGAAGAATGCTGAAAAGTATTAACATCAGCTAGTCAGTAAACAGTAAGTGGATTCATTTTATGATGATATTCTTAATTCCTATGAAGCTAAGAAATGAAAAAAATTAATTCCTAGCATGAAGCTTCTTTCAGAGTTATCAGTGTACCTCTTTATATCATGCTATCAGATCAAAATAATTATTTAAATTTATTTCACACCTTTTGTAAAAGCAGAAAAGAAGGAAAAAAAAATACTAAGAGAACTATTAAGTCATGATACATTTTCTCCCAGATATCTGCAGCACTGCAAATTCCATAGGCAATGTTACTCATAAAAATTTCTTTTTCCTGGTATAATTACACTGAATAACTCTTGTGTTTCTGTGATGCTGCACTGATTTTTCTGTGGGATTTTTCCTGTCATTTCTTTACTTTTTTTGAACTTTGTAATGCTGAGCTCTTCTCCCTGCCAACAAATTATAATTTTCATGTGGAATGGGAATTTTTCATTTCCATCACACCATCTTCTTGTACACAGAGTTGTGGCTCTCTAGGAACTGGAAATGACTTCATAAAATCTTCTTCCAGCACTGAAGCGCTGAATGTCCCGCCTGGTCTGACTTCAAAATTAGTGTTCTTTAACTAGAATTCCACAAGGGTCTATAAAAGTCAGATTAAATGGGAAAGAAAGTAAAAGCTCTTTTGTTCCACTGACGGAGGGAGAATTGGTTTTTTTGGTTAGTTTGCTCACTCTCAACACTGCTGCATAAACATGAATCGTGAGTCAAAAAGTTTCAGTGCATTAGAAAATGAAAGTTTCATAAAATTGTCTACAGAAGTGTTGTAGGGTTGTGTTTGGGAGAAACGGGATGGGGTGGATTAGAAACACATCTCAGCTGCAGGTACGGGAAGGAAATATCGACCACCAAAGCACAAAACCAAACATCCCAAACAGCTTTTATGGTAATAGTAAATTTTCAATGAACTGCAAAACCTTTCATATTAATACATGGCATTATGCAAATCGGCTTCCTCTTCTTTGAGCAGCTAACGTAGTCTGCTCTGCCGGGAAAGGCTGAAAAGACTCCCAAGGCAATGGTAAACATTACTGGAACTGTATTATGAAAGATCTAGGACTTAAAATCATGTTTTCTGTGCTCCTGTGAAGTGTTATCTCTGACTGTGCTTCAAGCCAGAGCTGCATTAAAGATGCAACAGGGAGATGCAGCAGACTTCAATGAGTTCTATAAGGAAAGTGATCAGGGGACAGAGTTGTCTGTCGCCGTGCAGTAATTTAATTGGCTGCCTCTAAAATTTTCAGACAGAAGATGCTTCTTCACACAACACTTAACTTCTGTATGGAAAGCATTGTCATGGGAAGCCTTAGAAGCCAAAATTATAATTTCAAAGCAAGAGGTGAGACAGATGAGGGGAGGATAAGTCATTTCGAAACTACAAACTAAGGTAGCCCAGGTACAACCTGTAGTTGCAGATGTCCCTAAAATTCAAGTTTGTTAGCTGAGTTGTCATCTGAAATTGAGGACCACTTTACTCATGCATCTTTTGAGTTTCCCTGAACCAATATTGTGTTAGACACAAAACTGAACAAAAATTTTCCTCTTCTAGCACAGCTGTGCTCTTAAATGTATATATCTCCATGCTGTTTATATACTACTCATAGACTCATAGACTTGAAAAGGTTTAAGTTGAAAAAGACCTCTGAGTTCAAGTCCAGCCTCTAACCTAGCAGTGCCAAGTCCACCACAAGGCCATGTCACCAAGCACCATTTTTGTACTGCTGAGAAAGCCAAATTATTGCAGTGCCATAATAAAATGCATTCAAAAATTTATAGTTAGATTAAGGCACGTAATTGAACATTTTCTTTGGATACCAAAGTGAAGCAGCGCTTTAGAAGTTTAATTATACCACAAATCAAAATATAAATCCATTTTTATTCCAGTGCCTAGAAGTTTTTCCAAATATTGACATATGTACTTCAGATGTAAGTTTTCAAGCCTGGCACGACCTGCAGTGTATGTTAGTGGTGTAATGCAGCTCACTTTACTGTTTCAGAGCTAAATAATTCTGTACTGGCTACAGTTGTTATGAGTGAAAATCCCTTGTTCAGTTATTTTATTGCCTTGACTCAGATACTCAGAGATGCAGGGGTTTCCTGTCTCCCCAGATGTTTTGAAGACTAACTAGTGTTTGCAAACCTCTTTAAAGACAATAACTGCTGTTTCCATGGTAGTAAATATGGTCAATGAATGTTTATGTTGCTTGTATTTTGCAATTTTTGAATTAGGGGTAAGGCATTGAGACATATGGGTCAATAATCCCATGAGCTGTGGCTTTCAGCTTTGAGAACTTATCCTGACTTCTTGAACTTTGCTATTTCAGGATAAATGCTTTTTAATTTTATTCATGATTTTAACGTCTAATAACTTTATATAAATTTTAATTTTGACCAACAAGAAAATTGCAATTAACTTGGAAAGGAACAATTAATTGAGTCAGAGCTGAAATTAGCATTTTTCTTTAGGGCCACTAACCCGCTGAACTTTGTCTAGTGCTGCAATAAGACAGAACACTGCAATCCCACATTATAACCATCATAGGAGACACTAACAGATTTTTCCTTTTAATGTCAATAGAGATTGTGATTTTCTGTTACAAAGCACAAATCCAGAGTTTGAAACCACAGGGTGGAAAGGTGTGGGTGGAGAAGGAGGAATAAGAAAAGGAAGACTTTTTCCTGGTTCTGCACATGTCCAAATCAGAAAGGCTTGGTCTAGTTGCAATGAAGAGATATAGACATGCTTTAATTGCAACACTTAGCTGCATGCTGCAGCTGTGATGGCATCAGTAATATGAAAAGACCACAAATTGCTATCCACTTTTCCAAAATAATTTAAAGAACAGAGAACCTGTTCTGTCACCTGCCAGTCTCAGTGTGAATCTAATTTATAATGATAGACCATATCCATCCCCACTCACTATGTCATTTTTTTAATTGCTGTCTTTGTTCAGTCTCAGCATTTGGCTGTCACATCTTTAAGAAAAATGGTCCAACTGTTTTGCCATTTGCTCCAAGAAATAAGTTACTCTCAGCATATGGAGGCTTTCACAAACAATATGCTTTCAGTTTTCTGTGCTTTGTATTTCTCCACAGAAAATTGGTAAAGCTAGTGTGAGATTAACTAAAAATGCTGCTGTCCCTATCAGCAGAGCCTGCAGAACCTTCTTCTGCACAGGAGCTTGCTAAGGAGATGGATTTAACGTGAGTCCTCCTTCAACTGAACTCACTATAGTGAAACAGCATGGAAATAACAACTGAACTGAAAGGCAACACTTGGTAATGAAGAATTTCCTCCTCCCAAACCTGCCCAGTGCCTCTGGCTGCCATCCCTTCCCTCCAGTGAGGGACTGCACCACATGGCTCGGTGGTGTTGGCAAACGTGCTGAGGGTGCCCTCAGTCCCTGCCCAGGGCACCAACAAAGATGTAAAACAGTCCCAGTTTCATGGTCACTGCTGCCCAGGCTGTGTCCAAAATATTCTGAAGAGTTTCACAATGTGAGAGTCTGTAAAGAAATATCTTCCTGTTGCTCAAAGCTCTGCACTGCCTTCATCCAATGCACTTTAGTGCTTGTGTTAGGAGTGCCAGTAAATTTTTTGTGTAAGTCTGTGCTTGAATGTTTTTCAAGTCTGTTCCTCCTTCAGAGAAAAAACCATTGAAAAGAGGAAGACAGGATCAGTTAGTTTTAATAATTTTAGGCTGATTTTGCAATCTAATTACTAATCTATTTCCCTCAAAGTAACTCAAAATATTATTTAGTATGAATTTATTTGATTTTAACTGCTTCTGGTCTTGACATGTGACATTCTTCAGTGTGATGTGCTGCTTTGCTTGAAAAACTTTGGTAACACTACTGGTTCTCCAAGCTGTTGGGTTTTCTTCATAAATGTCAGCTCTGCTGTTTTCATCTTATGTAATTTAAAAGCTTTTAATTTACTTTTGTTTGGTAAAATTTTTTTGTAACTTTTTGCTGTATGTTTCTATGTATAATTTTATTTATGTTTAAGTACTACTGACTTGTAATAAGGAAAATAGAAAATAAGTCTGTGTAAGCTTCACAGTCCAATTTTTTGATAACTTAAATTTGCCATTTATGCACTTCTAAGCAAACATTAATTTTTATATAGCAGGGCTTAGAAGTTTATTTTACACAGTCACATGAAATTTCATTTTTATTTCCAACAAGCCAGAAAAAGAACAGCCTGGAAAACGGATGTACTTCTCAGAGCATTCCTCTTGGAGAGCATTTTATCTTAAGCAATAAGTCTGACGTTTCAAGGCATAGTGTGACATTTTTCATATAAGTATAGGAGTAAAGGGCCATGATTTGCTACCCTTCTGCAGCTTTTTCATTCAACCTTATTAATTTCAAAGGGGGCATTTCTTGACTAGGTTTCAACCAAAAAAATGTCTAATAAGGAAGGCTGGAAATGATGATAAAGTGGAGATACAGGCAAATATTTTATTTTAAGAGGGTACATTACTTGTCAATTCAATGTTCTCTGAATAGTGTCTTGTTCCTCTAGAAATTCATAGCCAGAAGCTGAATCAGAGAGAAACTGGATATCATCTGAGAGGAACTCATCAGTGTTTAAAGTAAATTAGATACAAATAATAACCAGAGTTCACAATAAAGCCTCGTGTTTCTGGGTTTAAATCAGTCCATATGTGGCAGGGAACAGAACTTTCTGAGAATGAATGAGTTCCCCATGTTTTCCTGGGGTGTGGTTCTGGTGCCAATTTCTGACCTATTTATTTCCAATCCATATGAAAGAAAATCCTGATCAGAGACGTTACGTAAAGGTGAGAACTCGAGAGTGCTCTTTGACTGTAGTAAGGAGCCCTTAGACACTAAATTCATCAGCTGTGGAACTGAATTTAACAGGAGTGGCCTGAGGAAAAATCATCGTGGCAAGAAGTTAAGTGGAAAGCAGTTGGGGGTAGAAGCGAAAGGAGTTCTTCTGACAGGGAGGTGTGACAGGATGAGTGATGGGGCTGGGAAGTGCTGTGCCACCTTCAGGGTATCGCTGGCTGGACAGACTTCTCCATCAACAGCTGTAAAGAACATAATCAATCGGCAGGAAGGGAAGTATTTTTGTGTTTGAACTGAATCATTGTGTAAAACGGCTGTGGGGAGAAAGAATGTAATGACATGTCTGGGTTATGGAAGAGCATCTAGTAAAGAGAGAGTACAACAGCCCTCACCCAGAAAGCTTTTAAAGCACAAAACCAATCAAGTTAAAAGAATAATGTTTTGGCCTTAGTACCCTGGGCCTGCTCTCACTCTCGTTCCAGAAAAGATTTACAGCTGATTTCAGCCTCCTTGCTTAGTCATTCTCATGAAATATTTTGTAAGCCTCATCCCTCCCGCTATAAGTCAGAGAAAACTCTTTTAGTCAGCAGGGCTTAGGTAAGAGAAAAGTTTACTGCTCCAGGATTTTCTAATTGAAACCTGATGTTGCTCTTTTTCCTCCATCTTTGTCTGAGCAGTAGTATTTGCTCCATGGTTCTGAAAAAAAGATTTAAAAGGAGGGCAGTGGTAACACTGGTCTCACTTTAGCTTCAGGCTTGTGAGAATTGAGAGCAAAAGCAGGCAGACATCAATCAAGTGTGGGGAGGAAGAGTTCTGCAGAGGCACACACGATGGCGAGTAGGCATCCTGAGCATGCTTCAGAAGAGGCAAATTCTAGTTGGAGTGGAAGGCAAAAGCGTAAGTGAGTGTGAAAAAAGAAAATCCAAACCTCTGAGGATGCATGCTCAATGTCTGTTTTAACAGGAAATTTGAGAGTCAATCGTTATTTCAACCAATTCAGGTTGTCCCTCATAGTTCTGATCAAGGGCAGAGTGGGATTCCTACTGTGCTGTGTAAAACATATCTTTTATTTTACTCTTAGATGCACTATATTCTTAATTTCTTTGCATTTCCTTGTAGAATTGCTCTCTAATGGGAAATAGGCTTAACCCCTGTGCTCTTTGCATTGCATTTCTTCAGGTCATAGGCTGAGTTTTTCAAGCATAGAGGATAAATGGGGAGGATGTGTAGGGTGTTTTTGGTAGATTAGTTATGGAAGGAATTCCCAGCAGCTCCCTGTGAACCATACAATAGTGAAGGCTGGTTCTTCAGTGTTAAGTTCTANGGGATTAGTTATGGAAGGAATTCCCAGCAGCCAGAGAACCATACAATAGGGAAGCCTGGTTCTTCAGTGTTAAGTTCTATTTTGGCCACGCCTGTTCCAAGATACGCATTATTTGAGTTTGTAATGCCACATGCATATTTTTATGTAGGGAGAGGATAAATTTGAAGACCTATTTCAGCTCTTGCCAGGAACTGAAGATGGTCTGACTGAATTTAACCACACAGACAGTTTGATATAAATATGTCTGAATTCAAGCTTTATCACACGTTTCATTTCTTTGCCTTTGCTGATCAAAGTAGGACATTTGGTCTGTGGGTTTAATGTTGCTGATTGCTGTGTTGTAAAGTGGTTTCATGTTCCTGTGTTTTAGGGAGAATGACTTTATTATAGAAGCTGTTAGAAAAGCTATAGGAAAAGAAGAAGCTATTTTAATAGAAATAGGCAGAATTTTTTATTTTCCTTTTGAAAGAGAAGTTTCATAGAATCCATTGAGGTCATATACCTTACCAGTAGTAATTACCGTTAAATATAAAACATTCATTTATTTTAATCTGAAGAGTACTAAAATGATAGTGAAATAAAGCTGTGTTACCAGAGCTGCTCAGTGTTTCTGTGCTAGAGTTTCAAGATTGCAGGACATCCTTTATCAATCTACCAGCACTGATAGGGATGTGTGTTTGTTATTCCAAATATGCATGTGTATATAATAAGCCATAAAATGGCATAGAAAAACCAGACAATTTTATAATTTTATACTCTGATCTGGTCTTCAAAATCTGTGGGCAGTTGGCTGCACAGATCTGGTGCTTCATCTAGCCCCAAAGTATCTTCTAAGTAGAAAAACTTTTATGGAGTATTGGCAAATGCCTTAGTTCAGACATTGGACTGTGGTATCTCTTAAAATATAATACTATTATAGACCATTTATATGTTTTGTAACATGTATTACTAGTGTTCCTCCTAGACTCACAAAATTATCTCTACCTTCTAAATCTGTCAATAGCAGAACTGTAAATGGTAAATCATACTTGGTAATATAATTAGTAAATTTTTAAGGGTTTGACATTTTCCATCTTCTGCTATTTAAATTGATTTTTGTATAAAGCAATTAACGACATCCTTTTTCCATTAAGGAAATTATATTTAACTTCTGTTGTGATAATGTATGTTATATATAGAAGAGAGAAGGTACTTGAGAGTCACTTTTTTTCCCCACAAGGTCATTTTCATTGCTGATGGTGGTGGTGTAATTTTTCAGAATAAATATATTAATAGGTGGTGCTCTTAGCACAAAATCAATCAAGACTTCAAATATAAATATTTCTTTTGACATAATTACTGTCATGAATGAGAAATTATTTTAATTCACTAAACAACTTTAGGCTTTTGACAGATTAATAAGCAGTATGGAAAGTGTCACCTGAAAGCTATAACATGAGCACTTTACTTTGTTGTCTGAGATTATAGCTTATTGCTGGAGTTTTCCATGACACTTCATTAGGATGGTGGCAGACATAAATAAATATTCACAAATATGATGAAGAGCTTTTGAATGTATGGGCATTAGGCATCAAGCTGTTTGGAGCAGAGCAGTGTGAGAGTAGCAAAAAGATACTCTGGGCAAAGAGAAGGTGAAAATATCCCTGCTTGAGATGATTTTGTTCCCTGAAAAAATACTTGAGGAACAATCATTTCTCATTTTTTCGTAACTAATCTCAGTATTTCTTTTTACAAACCAGTGTTTAATTTGTTTGTGTACTTCACTCCAAGACAAAGCACTGACATTGATTCCATAATGATTGCAATTTATTGCATAAGTTACTGGCAGTGTAACCTCCAACTAGGTTTTGTACAAAAGCCCAAGGGAGATATTTTTGTCCTACAGCTTAGTCAGAAATATAAGTGAGAAGATAACTTCTTTAGATTTCTGCTCTGTGATTTGCTTCAGGAGAACAATGGTGAGGAACAGAATAAAATTATACTTTTATGAGTTTGCTAAATTTTAGATTACTCCATAGGCACTAAAGGGGTCTGTAGCTGACTCCATCTGACATGTACACAGAATTGTTTTTCCGTGTCTCATTCCAGATTAAAATATTCCAGAGTATTCCTTAACACACATGGAAGAAAGTCCTAAACTATATCATCTGAATTTGGCATAAAGCAAGAAGGGTGGGCTAGGTGATCTCCAGAGAAACATTTAAGCTTGAATTATTCCAGAATTCTGTGATACATGATTGGTTTTAAAAGTAAAATATCTGTATGACTGAGAGAGATTGTCCAATTCCTTCTCAATGTGTTCTTATGGAGTAGTGAGCAAAGATTTAGTGAATATAACTATTGTAGAGCTGAGGTCAATGGGAACATTTCACCCTTCACTTGACCTGAAGGAGATCTCTGTGCACTGCACTAGTGAGCACCCGAGAGCATTAGAAACTCTGTTAAGGGAGTGGGAGCTTGGGGAGTGGGAGTGTGTTTTGGTTTTTTTCCCTGTCTTATAGTTTTTTTTTACTTTCTTTCTTCTCTGATTTTCCATCTTGTTCTTGCTGCCTCAGAATTCACAAAACAGTTTCTATCACACTGGCGTATCTTTGGAGACTTGCTCTCAATGAAATTGTCTTTTTTCTAGGGATCTCATCAGGGTTTATTCTTGATTTTATTATAATATTTTAATATATTCTGGTTGAGGGGGAAGTTTCATATTCTTGGAAGTAGCTTAGAAAACTTGTGACGTGCTCTATCCTGCCACACCAATTGTTGTGATGCACATTTAATAAGAAATTCCGATGGAATACACATTCATCAGCAGATGAAGCTGCCTGCAGAGTCATAGCTTTTTTTAAAAACAAAGTTATGCTGGTAGTGATGCCTTAGGTTTTACCTTTTCTATGTTCCCAGCCCTGCAGTGCCCAGTGTAACTCTGCAGCTCCCTGGAGCTCGTTCAGTGCTGTTCTCTCATGCTNTCATGACTTGTCTTCCTCTTGGGATCCACTGAGGCAGGAGCCTCTGGAGCCCCAGGGTATAACCTTTGAAGGCCTTTCAAATAAATACCTCCTTTATTCCTGTCTAGTCTCTCTTTTTAGGCAGCCATTGAGGCACCAGTTCTATGTGAAAAAAAAATAGTGGTGTTCATCAGACTTCTGTACTAGGTATGCCAATCTTCACTCCATTAAGGTACATTGCATAACTTTCCTGAGGAAAAAATATAATAAGTGTAATTTAAAATGCTCTGCTACTGCCATAGAATCCCAAATGGCTTATTCAGCATTCTTCTTTAAATGGTTTTGTGGTTTGATAGTGCACTTAGTTATTTTAAAATATCTGTGGACAAGAGCATCTTCTTTGAAGACAGTCAGAATGTAATATTGGATTATCTTCTTGATAATAGTGCCACTGCCTCAATAATGCTTTTCTTTATTCCTCTTAATTGATCCATTTTTTCATCCTTCTACTCAACCTCAGAGACAGATGAAAGGCTTTGTCCTTTTTATGTGATTATTCCATGCTTGAGCCTCAACTTTTTGGAGAGGGTTGGAATACCTTTAACAATCTTTAGTTTTAGCAATGTTAGTAAGAGTATGTCTACATCTGTGCTTCTTGCATTTTATTTGGAGTAAAAAGAATTTTTGTTTTTAGGTCCCAGACCTCATCTCTTCTAATAAGAGGATGGTGGCATCAACTAGAAGGTAGGCATAAACTTGTTGCCATTGTGATTTTTTTTTTTAAATGACAGGGATCAATTTAATATATGGAATTCTATTTTTTTTTTTTAGAGAAGAAAAGTTTAGGTGTTGCCTATTTATAGTTGACTTCTGTGTTAGACTTTAAACTTCAAAGTGTTTCGTAGAGACATGCATTTCAGTTTGGTGAATTCAAATAAAACCAGGCTTTTCAGTACATCATGTCTGTGAATACCTGTATGGATAATTAATTATGAAAATCTCTTTGTGAACTAGACAAGTCATTCTGATTCAGTATTGGAAACGCTGTTTTATACAGGCCAGTCCTTCTATTTTCAAACTTGTCTACCCTGGGTGGCCAAGAAGACAAGATATCATTAAAGTTCATATTGGGGAAAAGGAGATAAACCTGGAAAAAGAAAACTGAAAAAAGATTTCTCTTTAGCCACACAGTGTGCTATCAGTGTTGAACTCTAGAATTTGAGGCTGTTAAGGGCAAAAAAATAGAGGCAAAAATGTAAATGAGAAATAGGTGTAAACCAAGCACCAAGAAAAATATAGAAACCTTGTTAAATGTAGAGCTGTCAACCTTTAGAGACTTTTGAAAATGGATAAATGGAGGATGATGATAGTTTCAGGTCTGGTTGCTTCCTTTATTTTCTCTAGCGTTGGGTACTGATAGAGAGGATGTAGCAGAAGGCCTTACTCAGTCTAGTGTGACAGTATTTCTATTCCCAGCCAAAATTTTTAGGCAAATAAATAGGTGGCCTAGTTTCAGAGTACAGCAAAGATTGAGGATAAGCACAGACAAGGATGTAATGTTCTTGCTCAGGACAGGACTTAAGCTTGCATCTGCCCTGAAACATCTAAACAGAGCTCTTTGGCTCTTTTTATCCTTCCAGGCTGGCAAACGATCAAGTGCTTTGCAGAACTGGTCTGAAAATACCTCAGCACAATTGTTGTTGGACGTGTGAAATTAGGTAGATAATTTAGTCAGGTAGGTTTGTTTATTTTTTTTACTGCTGCAGTTATATCAGAGTTAAAACCTGTCTTCCTTCTATTTTCCATACTAAGTCAGTAGGTTACATCCTTGGCTTGTGCATTCACAATGTTTGATAGCTGCATTAATGAATTAATATAACATAGGAGCAAAATGTATTGGGAAGAAGCAAAAACAAGATCTTGCATCTTAAAAAATGCAAAATATTTCAACTTTTAGTGCCCCATCGTTCTCCATGAAGTTCGTTTTCTATTTTGAATTCACAGAGACCCTGTTCTGACTCTACAGATGAAGAATGATAGCTATAGATGGGTTTAATTTCATTGAGAGAGAAAGAGGTGCTGACTTCCTGCATTTTATATGCATGTGGAACACTGGGGAAAACGTGTTTCTTAATTCACTTCAGCAGGGGAAACTTGGGAAATGTCATGTACTTTGGGCTTTCTCTCTTCTGCTATTGCCACTTTTCTCAAGAAGCTACTACAGATTTTTCCATACCTGTCTGTAAAAGAATAATGAAAACCAGAATTTACCTACAATCCAGTGGAATTTCAAAATATGTGAACCAAACACCTTTGCAGTTGTGCCATTTGGCTTTAATATTTTCAGTTCTCCACAAAACTGTCCCTATTTTTCTCCCATTCTTGAAAGAGAAAGGCTGATAATTAAAATTAGTTTCATTATTAGTTTTTGTCTGCAAAATAAGTAGATGAAGTCTCGCTTCCCTGGATCATTCAGTAGATGAAGATTAATGTAATTGTTTTTCTATTTAATCTCTCTTTTAAAGTTTAGTAATTAATTGATCTTTTAAATAAGTGTGGTTTAATGCCATAAGCTTCCAATATAATGAGGTAAAATCAACAGTTTGTGATTATTGGACTATCAAAACAAACAATTTTAAAGTCTCTGCAAGATGTAGAATAAAGATTTTCATCGTATTGCAAAATCAAAGTAGTAATTACGATTGCCTAACTGGTAGAGGGGGATTTTAGCTCTGTGGAGTTGCAGAGGTTTTTATTCATCTTAGTTCAGTGTCATGGAAAAATGAAAACAATTAACATTCTGTTTATTAAACAAGACAATAAAGGAGTGTATCCACTACATGGAGATCAGCTGAGGTACTTCTCTTTCAATAGGAAAGAGAGTGAGACAGGAGATTTACTAAAGGATTAAAATGCTCCTCTCTTTTCCTTGTTCTTTAGCTTATAAAATTCCTCTTTTCGCTGTAACTGGACTTCTCTGTGGCATTCTCAATGACCATGAAGAGCCTCAAGTACTTTAGGTAATGAATAAAACCCAACAAAAAAGGCCTCTCATCCCAAGGTCAGATTTAACTTTTGATTCTGAGGACTAGAGATAGATATAGGCCTTTTGTTTTCTGAGCTCTCATTCTAAATATGATATAAATCAATTTTTTAGTGACCCAGATGGCCTTCAACTAATCACCGTTTTCATTAGTGCATATTAGTAAATTAACAGGTTCATTAGGCCCTGATGGTGTCAGCTGCTATAAAGACAGAAAGGGATTTTTTTTCCTTTTAAATTGCAAGATGAAATTAACTTTTCTGTAGCCTGTAAAGTTGTGCTATAACATTTATAAAAATGTCATACCTGAACTAAATGAGCTCAAGGTCTAAATATTGTTGGGAATTGCACAGCCTGCAGTGTCAGTGGATATGGGAAATTACTGACTGAATTGGAAGTGTGCATAGATGTCAGTGCTTGTTGTAAATTCCTCTGTTGGGTGCAGTGCTGAGAGCCATTGGGTTTTTCCTCCTAGATTTTAACAGTATTGAACTAATTAAACCAACATTTTTCTTCACTTCTATTTCTGACAAACATGTAGAAATAATCCCAGTTAAGACACAAGAATCCTACTTTTGACAAGAACTAAGGTAAATCTCTACACTGTAAAAACACTTCACCACTTTTTTGACATTTTCTTGCTTTACTCACCTCTCACAGTTTCAAAAGAAGTTACTTAGTGGACGCTGATAAGGTAGCCTAGTATTTCACTGATAAGAAAAGAAGGAAGATAACAGTTTCCAAGATGTATTATCAGAAAGCCAGCAAGCTATTAACATATTGAACAAAGTTAAGCAGATAAATAACTTGTGGCAACCTCACAGACTGCTGGAATGATCTTCAAGTATTGATTTTGATGAAAGAGTCATTAATCCTTGCAAAATGCATATTAAATTGTCTCATCCTTTAAGGAAGCAAAATCCTTGCCTTGTGATCAATACAATTCCTCCTATTGATTTCTCTGGACCAGGATTTTGTACCAAATTTTCATGAAATACGCAGTCTGAGAAGTCAAAAAATCCAGGCTTGCAGGAGAGATTGATGGTAAGTAAGAACTTTGCAGGTAGCACCCATGGCTAGTTCATTGTGTTAGTCAAAATTAAACTGTGAAGTATTTTCATAATGTATTAAATAGTAGCATAGTTTAAGTAAGAATTTAATTATTTAATTAACCTTCACCTAAGTTTATTCATGTAATGCTGGATGTTTGACCTGATGATTTAATATTTCTCCCAC
Source organism: Vireo altiloquus (assembly GCA_013396875.1). Lineage (NCBI taxonomy): Eukaryota > Metazoa > Chordata > Aves > Passeriformes > Vireonidae > Vireo > Vireo altiloquus. Next base: position 327,510 of record VZRF01010021.1, read on the forward strand.
AGTAAAGAAGACACTGCAGTAATTAATACCTTTTCTCATTAGTCAAGGCCTAACTAATTTGCGTAAGATATCTCTCACGTAATTCATGAAACGTTGTCTGAGACATTCTAATGTACTTTTTCCTTTTAAAAGAATGAAGCTGTGGGAATCAGAGAGACGAGGATTTGACAGGTGGAGAACTCGGTGGATGAGGAGTTGGCTGGATGATCACACCCAAAGTTGTTGTTCATGGCTTGATGTCCCCTGTGGATCCAGGAGGTTGCTCAGGGGTGGTTATTGGGGCATTTGTGGTGTTTAATGTCTTTATCTATGTCATGGACAGTGGGATCCAGGGCACGCTGCAAAGTTCACTGATGGTACCAAGCTGTGTGAGTCAGTCACACCCCACAGGGAAGAGATGCTGTCCAGAGGGACCTCGACAGGCTGGAGAGCTCTGTGTGTGTGTGTGATGCCTTTCCCTGGTCTTAAAATTATAAGCAAAACACCGTTCCTGGGGAAAAAGGGTTTTTTACCTCGGTGTTTATTTCAGGATCCTTGGGTACAGCACTTGGTCCAGGTGGAATGCCCCAAAAATGCATGCACTCTGTCACACCAAAATACACACAATTATAGGCCTTGCAAAATTAACATATCTATCAAAGATTCCCCAATGAGAGACTCGAGTGAACTCCCTGTTCTGAGGAACCTTCCCCCTGGCTGGGCCTGTCTGAGGTTCCAAAATGTGTTCTGGAGAGGCCCTTGGTGTCTGGGGCTCCCAGGATGTTTGCTCTCCTGGTTTAACGGTGCCGTGGGGCTGAGCTGAGTTATCAGCCTTGGGAAGTTACAGTGTGTGGGCTAAAAGCACTGAGAATACATAAAAATATATTAAAGGATATGCAAGAGGGGTATAAAAGAAAAAAGCAAAAACTCATCCTGGCATCATGTGAACCTTGTGAAGGTCAACAAGGGCAAGGGCAGGTGAGTTGGGGCAATCCTGAGCACAAACATAGGCTGGGGGAACAGAGAGAATTGAGAGCAGCCCTGAGGAGAAGGGCCTGGAGGTGTTGGTGGGTGAGAAGCTCAGCTCGACCTGGCCATGTGCACTCACAGCCCAGAAAGCCAAATGTGCCTTTATCTCATCTTTGAAAAGTCGTGTTTTACGCAGGTTTTTAAGGCGTAATTCTTAAATAAGAGGAATAATTCTGTTTCTTGTTTAAAATGTATAATTAATACAATCATAAGGAAATGAATCTTTGAATTCTGTCCCTAATTATATTAAAGTATTCCCAATTGTTTTCTGTGTGTAGAAGCAGCAGTTATATAGCAACAGAAGGTCTCAAATTAATTTAAGAATATATTTATATGTGTGCTTGTGTATACACATACCTGTGTGAAACTTTCACTGGTTTGCTTAACCAGGGCAACCTGATTTTAGTTTCTTTTGCCTTGTGTTTTCATTTTATTTTTCTGAATAGTTAGATGCAATTTCAGATTTTGTCAAAATCTATTATTGAAATTTTCCCTTATGTCTATTTTCTTCCTCTCTTACTGGAAGAACGATGACAGACAGTGGTGGTTTAGGTTATTCACAGCTGGTTTTTTTGGTTCGTGGCTTATTAATTTCCCTCACATCAGAATATAGAAAAATGTAACTGTCAGTGAACAGTAATAGGGAAAGAGTAGTCAATTAAATCTTTGGAAAGCTTCCTAGTCCCATACTCCAGATAGCACTTAAGGTTAAGATGAAAAGCTGGGGCTAAAATCCTTTGTTTTTTTAAGGATTCTTTACAGATACTGTTATCCAAGGTAGACATATATGTGTTACAGAAATCAAAGCTTTACTTAATGAAGTTTTAACTTTTTGACAGCTCTATCCTGAAATAGATGTGTTAACAAGAATTCACTATCTTCAATTTGCAGCTAATGTGATTTGTATTTGATTTTTAAATGATCAAGTATTCTCTTTAAGACAGTTATCTCGTTCCCAAAGAGATTTCCCTGTTGAATATCTGAATTCTCCATTCTTTGCTAGATGCCTAATCACCTTTATCACCTGCTGGTTTGGACTAAAATGTATGTAAAGCATTTTAAATAAACAAGTTAACCCTCATTTTCTAAGCAGTCACTCACTATAGCAGTCTCAAGGAATTCAGATATGATTATTTTTGCAAGATTGGAGTCATGGACAGGGAGGGTAGGCTTTGTATCAAACCTCTAAGTAACCTTTCTATCTGAAGGCAGTACATTTCCAGAATCTTTTATAAAAGGGACTTGTGTGGCGGGACAGACAGTCTCTTACATATTTCCAATTTATTAAAGATACAAATTCACAAATCTGGTGACTCAGTACAGTTCAAATTATAGTGACTACGTGTGATATCCATATTCTTGGCTGTCATTCAAAGAACTGAAACGCCAAACCTTTCACTGCCGAATTTCTCAAAGATGTCTGCTGGGGTTTCAGGAGTCAAGAGCAGTTGCCCACCTTAGGTCTCCTTTGGGTGAATTTCTGGCTGATTTGTGCCCTGATTCACAGTGTGGCAGCTCACTCCTGTGAGGAGCAGGTGATGTTTGGTTTGATTGAACGCAAAGGAAATTGTGTATTTCAATTATAATGGACATCCTCAGTGGATCAGGGGGACACAAGGATGATCCCTGCTTGTGAGAAAAAGGGCATCGTGCTCGTGTGTGAGAATCAGCCTCAGCAGCCTCTGAGTCCCCACCAAATGCATCCTGGACCAAGCAAAGTGACTCCCTCTGAGGAGAGCAGGGCAGGGAGCTCCATGGATCAGCTCTGCCAAGCCACAGATAGTTTATCAAGGTCTGTGTTTCTCCCTCCCTCCTGACTCTGTGTGTGTGTGTGTGTGTGTGTGTGTGTGTGCACAGACTCCCCCGTTTGTAGAGGGGTTTGGGGTGGGAGCCAGGGCTGTAATTACCATCCTGTTCAGTGTTGTGCTGTTTGTTTTCCCCATGTACAGCCGTGGATGTGGGCCTGGTGGTGTAATAAATGGGTACAAAAGGTTAAATCTTGTTCAGCATATGGGGAGAAATTTCAGCTGAAAGGAGAGTGCAGCCCATTTGCCAAAAATCTGATTCATGCAAGAAAATCAGGGAGGAGGGGTAGGGTAGAGAAAGGCTGCTGTTATTTTTTAACAAAAGACACTGGAAGCACAATCAGTAGATTCTGTCTTGACTCAAATTACATCGTTTTGAGCATATAATTGTTGGGAAAAAAATTGTCTGGAAGCAGCTAAAGCTTGCTTTTTCTCTCCCAGAGCATCTGTAGCTAGTTGTATTTCATGCTAGCAATCTTAACCATTTAAAAATCAGATAAATTCACCCAATTATTACAAAATAGAATGATTAAAAAAGGAGTCAGAACACACAAGAATTTGCCTTTTCCCACCAATTAACTTTTGGTGTAATTTTTTTTTTCTTATCAGACTGAGGCTTTGACAGGTTGTATTATGTGGCTTCCCCAGGGGTTTTAGCAAGTTCAGTGATATTTGAGTTTAGCTCATAATTAAACCCCAGAACTTTTCATAGTCTTTACTGTGTGATTTAGTTCCTTCAGTGCCAGGGATGGAAAGGCACGAGATCCCTGACACACATCATCTCAGGCACGTGGCTTAAACTGACAGAATGAAAGACAGAGGGAAAGACAAGTTTCAGGATAATCTCCATTAAGGTTCTGAAATCAGTCCTTGGAAATGATTCCTCTGGATTCTTCTTTTTGCATGAAGATATAATACAATAAACAGAAAATCAATGTATTTACCCCTGATTACAGTACTGATTTGGATATTAAACCAGAAAGGACAGCCAGGCTGCCCTCCCAGTAAAGAAGCAAAAGCAGAACTGCACTGAGAGGCAGAAAAGAAAGCTGCTGCTCCACAGCATTGCTCAGCAAGCACCACCTTACAAGAAAAGAAACTGAAAAGTGAAATTCAACAATAAAAAAATAAATCTGGCAAATCACATGGAGGTGAGAGATAAATATAACCATCAGGGAAAGGAGAAGGAAAGTGGGGAAGAAACAAGAGAGAACCTTAGCAGAAGTGCAGCTGCACACTGAAGTGACTGAGGAACATGAAAGAGGAGGTGGGGTAATTGGATCTCTCGCTGGTAGGTGCCTCAGCAATTGCATGAGTGGATACAGCCAGCTCTGTAGGACACAGCATTTGGTTGTCATTCAGGGGGAGCTGCTATTAAATTCAAAGTGAGAAGAACAACAGAAAGAGACAGTTCAGGAAAGTTACTCTGGGAAGATGAAAACAGGAATTTCAGTCCAAGTCGCTGTGGTGCTTACTACGTTAGCTCCCTAACAGGGCTCTTTACTTTTTCATCTGGTTTTCAGGTTTGACAGAAAGAAAATGATTTTCACTAAAGATATAAAGGGCAATATTTTCAAAAGTGCCTATGTGCTTTTTCAGAAGTTGCTTGGACTTAGATTCTATGAAACTCAGAATGGTTTGGGTTGGTAAGGACCTTAAGGATCATCTAGATCTACTCCCCTGATGTGGGCAGGGACAGCTTTCACTAGACCAAGGTGCTCAAAGCCCCATCCAACCTCACTTTGAACACTTCCAGGTATGGGGCAACCACAAGCTCTCCAGAAAACCTGTGCCAGGGACTCACCAAGCTCATTGTAAAGAATTTCTTCCATATATCTTATCTAAACCTACCTCCTTTCAGTTTAAAGACATTTCCCCTTGTCCTGTTGCCTTTCCCTGGTTTTAAAATTATAACCAAAACACAGTTTATGGGGAAAATGGGTTTTTATCTCAGTATTTATTTAAGGATCCTTAGGTGCAACACTTCATTCAGGTGGAATACCCTGAAAATGCACACATTGACCCCCGCACACCGAAATGCACACAATTATAGGCCTTGCTAATTAGNAAGAATACATAAAACTATATAAAAGAGTATGTAAGAGGGGTATAAAAGAAAAAGAAAAAACTCATTCTGGCGTCACTATCAGCCCATGCCCTTGTACAATGTCCCTCACCAGCTCTCTTGTAGCCCCTATAGGTACTGGAAGGCTGCTCTAAGGTCCCCCCAGAGCCTTCTCTTCTCTCTCCTAGGCTGAACAATCCTAATTCTCTCAGCTTGTCCTTACAGAGGAGGTGCTCCAGCTCTCTGATCACCTTTGTGGTCCTCCTCAGGAATTTCTTGAGGGGCTCTGTCTTTCTGATGTTGGATACAGCGTCCTGGGTGGGGCCTCTCAACACTGGAGCAAAGGGGCAGAATCCTCTCCTCGACCTGCCTGTCACAGTCCCACTGCTTTTGATGCAGTTCAGGATGTGCCAAAAAACATCACATGTTTTTTTAGAGTGGTCCCAGAGGTGTTCTCTTATGGTGGGAAGGGAGAGGAGGAGAGAAGGAAAAGAGAAGAATGATCCAGAGGGATGATACTCCCACTCCTCCTTTCATTAGCCATAGAGGGACTCCAGACATTTCCATTGACCAGGTGCTCTAACGCTGACAATTTCGGGTGGAAAATGGTTCATGAAAATTATCCTGTGAGTGCTTTGACAGGGCGAAAAAAGGGATGTAGGACTACTTTACATATCAGGAGAGCCAACGTAACAAAATGCATTTGATAATGGTTCAATCTGACCAAAGTGAGGCGTTTTGAAGCAGTTAGGTTGTCAAAGCATCTGAGTCAAGTAGACTCTCAGTAAAATACTACATTTTACTAATTTCCAGTGGACACTTAACATCTTCTCAGAGATTTTTTTTTTCCTTTCAGAAATGGAATTTTTTGTCAGAAAATCATTATAATTTTCTGCCAGCTCATGGTCCTTAGGTGCTTATATGATCTGCCAGCTGTTTCTAGAACTGCTCCATAACTCTCAAAATTTACAGTCTCCGTTCTTCCTTTGGAAACAGAATATATTGAATATTCTAGTATTCTCTTATTCTCTTATTCTGGTAAGAACAACATGGCCAAAAGAAAAGTTTATTATCCCTCCTATTACCAGTAAAAGATTTTATTAATCTCATGTTTATTTTCACCTTTTAGTCCCTTGTCACTTTTTCTGTGACAATAATTCATTTTGGTTGGCTTAACACAAGTTAAATTTACACAAAGTGGATTTGGCCGAACCTCAGCTGTGTATGCCAGATGACAGGTAAATGTATTTGTCTTTATTGCAGGGTGGATTCCAGGGAATTTCTTTGCTGGGCATTCAGGCATCCTTAATACTGAACAAGAGGGTGTTGACTGAATTTCTGGGCATTAAGGAAAACAGACCTTGGCAAAATGTAGAAATCTGAGATTGGAGGTCGATGTGGTGATTGTCTCAGAATAATGGTAGATGAATTGTTTCAGAAGAGAGTAACATGCTTTGGAACCCATAAGAACATTTTTAAGGGATCTTTTAGGTGTTGTCATAATCTTTGACATTAATTGCTGTCCAAATATCTGTTTTATGAGTCAGTTGTCATGGACTGTACCTATTACATTGAGTAGACAAACCAGGTAGTGATAAGATGGAATTGCCAGGCAAAGCTGTGAACCCCAAAGCTCTTGCTGTTTGGAGAGTGATAACTTTTTTCCTGCCATTGTTTATTTTGGTTTGTATGGGATGCAAGACTTGTACAAGACAAGGGAGTAAAAAATTTCATACTGTTTTCATGTAATGTGATAATTTGAGGGATTAAAACTTGGGAACTTGTTAGAAAATATCTGTTATTTTCTTCTATGGTTTCTTATACTCTATGTTGGCGTCTTTGGGAGCAGTCAGGACTGTGGTGCTTTGTGAAAGAATTGTTCTGCTGAAGTTCCTCACTCACAAAGAACAAGAGGCAAAAAAGAGAAAAAAAAATTAGCTGCTCTGAGAACCTAGAAATCATTTTTACTTTTCCCACTTCTGGTAAACGTTCATATTTTCAGTCTGTCATTTCCCCAAAGCAATATATTGGGATGTATTTGCTTCAGAAACAGAATGGTTTTGGTTTCAAAACCATTTAGTTAAAAATAAACTACCTTTTTTTTCTAAATCACTATGCGTGTTCCTTCAGGCATACTGTGTTTCATGTGCTCTTGGGCTCCTCTGCTTTTTACAACCGAAGATCACATGTGAAAGACCTTTTCTGTTTGCGCAATGAAAGCAAAGAATTTCTATATCACATATTAATGAGGTTATGAAGAGGCATTTAATTTTAATTTATGCCTCTCATTAAATACCGAAAAAATCCACTCAAAGTTGTTCACTTAGTTCTGAGTTTATGCTGCAGAATTTAGAAATAATTTTCAGTGCTTCTTGGTCCACTGAAGTGCCACCTGAACTTTCGAGTATGGGGGAATAAACCAAGGAGTAATCTTTTTCCCAGCAGACCATCTTTTTGGTGTTCAGTAACTCTATCTTTCTCCCTTTCTTTCTCCTTGCTAGCCCAGCCAATATTCACATTAGCTGAGATATATTTGCTTCGTAATTGAATTTTAGTTTAATGTATTACTGGAAATTACTTTAGAAAAAACCGTAAGGGAAGAGGCCTCAGTACCACTTTCCCAACCTGAAAAATAACTTCCCCTGCATATACACCACCCAGATTTATTAGATCTGTCTTCCTAGCACAGAAAACAGGCTGCTGGCTTAAAAAGAATAACTGATAGTTAATCTCTTGGGCTAGAGAAAGATTCAGCTTTCACTGTCTTTTGAGTTTGTTTTCTTTTCTGCTTGTGGCAAAAGAGCTGAAAATGGGAAAATGTGAGGGATGTGGTTTCTCCACAGATAGGTGCACAGGAGTGGATGCCAGTAGGGCGTGTGGCAGTAATAAATGATGGCTGGGGCATGACTGTGTTCAGTGGTCCCTGTTCCTTCTGTTCTGGGTACAGGTGAGTGCAGAGCCCTGCTGCTCTGGCATCTTCTGAAATAGAGTCTGGCTCTGAAACAGAGTCTGATTTTCATCCTGGAGTCATTGCAGTACTGTTTGTGAAAGAGGGTTTAAAATCCACAGGCACAGGATGGATAACAATGCTGCTGAAGCTGATGCCTTAAATGGCTCCCTAGAAAGAGACACCAGACAGGAATAAAGGAATAAAGGAGAGATTTGAAAGGCCTTCAGAGGTCACACTCTGGGCTCCAGAGGCTCCAGCCTCAGTGCATCCCAAAATGGACAATGACAGCTCCCGAGTTCTTCCCACTTTGATCTCAGCATCAATTGCCCAAGCAGAACCCAGGCAAGGATGGAATTTGCCCAAGCTTGCCCCCCTCTCCCCAAGATGAAGGTTTGCAGTTGTTGGGCCCAGGAGGGTCTGGGTGTCCTTGGAGAGCGAGCTGGAGAGGCTTTGTTATGTCAGTGTGAGCATGAGAGAACAGCACTGAACGAGCTCCAGGGAACTGCAGAGTTACACTGGGCACTGCAGGGTTGGAAAAATATAGAAGTTAAACCCTAAGGCATCAAAGCACTATCTTGTTTTCGCTTCTCATTTAATGGTACATCTATGTATTTAATATTTACATGTTGGTCTGAAAAGGTGGCTCTGTGTAAACGAATTTGCCTTTTTTTCTTTTCTTTTTAATTGAAGCAAATCATATTCCTCTGATTTCTTGTTCCCATGCCAAGTTTTCTCCAATTAGGAAAAGAAGAAACAATAGTCCCCAGGCAACCCTGTTACTCTTATTCATAATTAAATCATCATACCTGAAACATCCAGCAGGCTGCTTGTGAGATTTCTGAAGTACAGGGAGAAGCCACATTAATATCTTTGGGCTTTGTGCCAGCACAGAGATGTCTTAGCTAGAAAGTGAACCAGTATTTTATAGGAAGGAGAAAGGTATTTCCTAATTAAGCAATAATCAAATATGTAGCTCAGAGAAAAAGTGAATAGTATGACATAAATTTGCTTTTGTCCCTCTGTAAAGTGATTCTGTCATTTAGACACGAGTTCCACTTTGTGAAAAATATAGATTTTTAAATTATTATTATTGTTTTAGTATGTAGCTTCTACATGACACGTAACTGTGTTGAATTTCAGTGGGAAGGTCCGAGGGGAGTCACTGAAGCTTTCATATTGTTATTTGCATTAGGAACAGTTCTCCTAAGACACACTCAATAACAATTCAGAGCACAGGCAAATAAACTCCAACCTGTGGTATTCTGTAGCTTCATAAATTTATTTCTCCAAAGAGTTGCTTCTCTTTTCTAGAGGTGTTCCAGAGCTGTAGAGTTTGGGAGAGTCAATCACCTGCCCTGGGGAACTCTTGAAGTTGCCTCAACAATACTTGACAGGAAGAGAACTGACTCAAGCAGGATTTTTATTTTTTATTTTCCTCATAGTATTCCTTTAAATAAAAATCTATTTCCAAGCAGAATATCTCACTGGAGAAGAATATGGTTTAAACTCTTTTTTCTTCTTCCATGTGTTGCTAAGAACCCAGAGGCTTTATAATTACCTTGTAGCTGAAAAATCAATGGATCAGTGGATGTAACTGGCCTCTATTGGTTAGAAAATATATGTGATTTTCTCAGTACCACTGTTCTTTCAGCAAAGAAAACTTTTTATTTTAAATTTTATTTTTTGAGAATGTTGTTAGAAAAAGTTTTGAGAGGGAAATAGTCAATCAATAAAATAAAAGAAAATGGGGGGAGTGGAGGAACCTCAACCCTCCTACCAATGCTTGAAACTGGGAACAACATTTGAACAATATTTAATTGTTTTGCTGAAGAAATACTTTTGTTTCCTCCTTTTCTGTCTTCAGAAGAGGATTTTTTAATAGTGAAGTCATCCTCCTCCTAGCAACAAATGCCTCTCACAGGAGCTTCATCTATGTTTTTTTTTTCTCCTGGTACCTTGTATTATCAGCAACAATTTTGTATTTCCCCTCACTTGTTTCCTAAAGATAGTTGTAAAAGATGGAAATCTTTCTATGACCCTGTCTTATTCCTGTGAAATAGATTATCCTTGTAGCCTGAAGTAATTGGCTTTTGCAGGAAAACACCATTAACTCGGCATAACATTGTCTCTTACAGCCCATACTCAGAGTCATTAAATTGTGTTCTTGTTAACAGTGAAAATTCTACCCTCTGTTGCATGTGTCCCAGCAAAACAGCTCCAAGTTCTCAAAACAAATTTCACATAAAATTAAGAAATAGAGTAAAAGCATGATTGTTTATGAATGCTTCATAGATCAGTGTAAATATAAGTGCTTTAAGAGATGCATCAGCAGCATGGGTAAAACTGGGATGTAAACCAGCCTTAAACTGGAATTTTCAGGCTTAAACACAAATCTAGGGGTGCTGGTAGGGCATTGGTAGTGCAAGAGCTGACATTTGTGCTGTTAAAAATGAAGCCTGAATCTTGGAGATCAAAAGTTGGATGTCTTGCAATTACATCAGGATACCATAACCTTTGGGTTTTTCACCTGAATTCTTCCTCAAGAAGAATTTTTAGCTGCTGTTTCGCACTGAAGTGCTCACCTCGGGCTGTGTGTGGAGAGGAGGCAGCTGCAGAGGGTGATTTGTACCAGGCAGGATCTGGAATGCCATCTGGAGCATCACTCCCACCCAAAAAGCTGCAGAGGGAGCAGAGAACGATGAGGCCTCTGATTTGGGCAGGTCAGCGAGGTGCCCAAAGCTGGAAGAAGTGCAAGTAGGCTGAAGTTCTTTTTTGGATTTTAGCATTAATTACCTTTGTCAGAACAATTCAGAAAGATGCCTGATCTCTTCTTTATGATTAATGTTCTTTATAAGTGACACCTCGCCCAGCCCAGCAGCGTGCAAAGGGTTGTTACTGCCTGCAAAGCAGGGATGTGTGCAGGGTTTAAATTCTCACAACCACTGCAACTGAGCAAATGTTGCTGTCCTATTTTATATGTGGGGAAATTGCAGCGCAGGAAAAAATTAACCAGCTTGCCTACAAGGTACCCTATGGCTCAACAGATTAAACATTAATGCAGGGTTTCATTGAGTATAATTCCGCTCTGGGATTTCTGTTTGTTCATTTGCTTTGTTTGGCAGAGGTTTGAAGTTTTGATGCTCTTTTCCTCAGTTTTGCTAAAAGCAGTTTTTATGTTACCTTTGATTCAGAACGCTCGAGGGTGGCTTTAAAATTCTGGTTGAATTGGAATAGGAAAATCTTCTGTATATTGGATCAGTTCAAATTTCAAAGCCAGGAAAGCTGCTTTAGTCAGGGAAGGAGTGCTTATAGCACCTCTTCCATCATCCCCAGCAGCCTGTCTGATTTAACTCATTCAGTGTCCTGACTTATTGGGAAAGGCTGGAGAAAGATGCATCTCTCTTGATGTGTCTCTGCTTCACTGCCTCTGGCATGCTGGCCACAAGCACTGAAACACTTCATTCTTCTTAATCTAATCTATAATTCCAATCCAAAAATCAAAATTTGGTGGTGCCATTGACACATTTTTCATTTAATTATTTTACTATACCTACATTAGGACAGTGCAATGAAACTGAATAATGTGCTAATTTTGCCAGTTTCTAAACCTCTTACGCATTTTTGCAAGAAGTTTGGTTGGCATAGTAGGATTGAACCACTGAGTTTCTGAGGCAAAATTATTAATTGTTCACAATACCATGTTCCAGGTGGGTTTAAAGGAGGGATTTTTTAATTAGAGGATTTATTCAGTCAGGTAAGCGTTTGTACTCTTATTTTGGGTACACTTACTTGAGTAGTTTCATATTTTTCTCATTAAGGTAATTTTCTTCTTAATTTTTTGTGGAATGAAGCTTTACAGCCCTGAGCCCTTGTAATTTAATGGTTTTTAATTTTTTAATATTTCGTAACCCTGAAAATTTGCAATGAAATATTCTGGATTTCCTCTATTACTCTGCATAATTTATTTAGAATTGAAAGAACACAACACTGAATTGTACTGCTCAGTAATGAGTAGCTCTTCAGACAGGTTTTTTTCTGAAACTCTCATTACTGACTTATGTCTGCTTCTATCAACACCAAGGAAGATTTTACAAGCGTTTAAAAAACACAAGTCCCAGTAAAAGTTTCACAGTCTTTGAATTAACAATGATGGGGTATAATTCAATAAAAAGAGCCAAAATAATGAAAAATAATGAATCTGAAATGAAAAACTCTAGCAACTCTTATACAAATATAGACAGGGAATCTATTTATTCTCTCTCATTTATATTACTTGCCTACATACAGAAAAAAAATGGTTTTTCACCTGTCCTCTGGGCAAAAACAGTGAGCTATATAAGGCATTTTCTCCCCCTCTCTTCAGACTACTTTAATTGGGTAGTTTGATAAAAATCTCTGTGTAGATAGAGAAATTGAAGATGTTGCATCTGTATGAGTGAATGGGCACTAGGGGAAATATCCTGAGGATATTGCAACTGTTTACAGGGATAAGGAATATATAGATTTTTCCTCACACAATAGTGTTTTGTTTTTTTTTTTATATTAACTTATTGCCTATTGTAATTTTACTTCTTTCTTTCTTTTGTCTGGTTTCATAAGAGTCTGCTTGACTGAGGTCTTCACCTTATGAAACAAGAGTGGTGTAGCAATGGATGATACACTCAGAGAGGACAAATTAAAACTAAATGAGAGTGGAAGAGAAACGTGTAAAGAGAAAATACAATGGGAATGCTCCCAGAGAACATGTTAAACTGAAGTTTAAAAACATTTATGTGTTGATTCATGTTTGTAGGCCACACCATGGTCCTTGAAAAGGACTTTTTCAGTCTACTGTCAGAGACCCAATTTGGGACCCATCCCAGTAATGATGGAGGAGGAATCTCCTAAAGTCTATGGTGTTTGCTGCCTTATTCTAAGTTTATTTTATTTATATTTTCACGCACAGCAGATAATAAATCTTGAAAGGGCAATACGTACTGGGAAAAGGCATTTCTATAGAAGGGAATTTTAGTTCTGTAAATGCTCTGAAAAAGTTTGGAGTAGAAAATTTTGACCTGTATTTTCATGACTTTCGGCAGTTAATGTTAAAAGTTAAAGCACTTTCAGCTGTCTGCATGTCTTCTTGCTGGCTGCTGCACATCTGAAAACCCAGAGCAAGTCCTGTCTTATCAAAAATACCCAATTAAAGGGGAGATTTGACAAAGAAAAACTTGATTGAAAAAGTAACCATAGAAAAGGCAATGGTTAAAACCAGTAATTTTCCAGTTCATCTTAGAATTATAGAAACAATTGAAAATACAGTGTCATTTCTGTATTTTATCCAAAGAAGGTGGAGTTTTTTATACTGTGAGATTTCAGATCTACCATTCCAAAGAGCATTGTTTTATTTATTTTCCCAGATGGAATATTTATGTATCATTAGGTGTTCATAGTAGTTCTTTCCTCTGGTAGATCTGTGTTTCTGAATTCCAAAACAAGCTGAGTGCATTCGGGTTTTTTGTTTTTTACCTGTCCCTCTAAACAGCGTGGTGTTCTCGTGGATGGAAACTCTTGATCTTTCACAGCTCAGAAAATTGTCAGAAGTTCCATGTTTTTACTTTGGTCCCCTGGCTTCGGGGAGAGAGCAGCTGGCACAGGATGGATGGAGCAGAGGAGGATGCCCTGGTGGTGGGATGGTCACAGGACCCACAGCAGATGGGAGCTGCTCCCCAGGGAAGGGAGCCAAGTGCTGGTGGTGGTCAGGGAGCACTGGGACTGAACTGGGAGCCCAGCAGGGAGGTCAGCAAGGCGTGGGAGGCAGGTGTGAGGAGCTGAGAAATCACCAAGAGGGAGGAGGAGGAGGATGGAAAAGCCAAGGGGAGGTGGGGACAGGTGGAACAGTAGGAGATGTAGAAAACACATCTGACCTCGGAGGCAACAGCAGAGGTCTGGAATTAAGAAGTGGGGGCACGAATTTGTACAAGAGAATGAGTTTGCTCAGGAGTTGGGAGAGGGGGGAGCAGCAGAAAGGGGCCCAGGACTGCAGAGCCCTGGAGGAAGCCCAGAGGGGCTGGAAAAGGCAGCAAATCAAGGAGGAGGCAAATGCCAGGAAAGGAAATCAAGCATTAAAAAATCTGGAAAACATAAACCTCAGTGATGATGTGTATGTAATATATAGGTACACCTCAAAAGGGTACCTTTTGGTGTACCTATATCATACATTTGACCATTGGTCAATGTCTAATATTTTTTAATCTTTGAAAACTTGGATGTGAATATAAGAATTTCTATCAAGTGCTTCAATTTCTTTTATTTTTTTTTTTTGTTTGAGAAACCAAAATTATTTCCTCACCTGTTCCTCTGACTTCACACTGTGTGGAGGTGAATGAGTATTTTAATGAACTCATTTCTCTTTTTAAATCATTAAATATATTCATGCTTGATAATATGCATCAGTTCTTTCTGTGGGGGAGATTATTACTAGAAATAATGTGGTGCATTAGAATTGCATTAGAATGTAGATTTAGGCCATATTTAACTTCCTCCTGAGCTCCGTGTTGTGCAAAGCAGTGTACAAAATAGATGTAGTCCAAGGTAAAACCTGACAGGATGATCTTGTGCCTGCAGGGGTCAGCAAAGAAGCTGCTCAAGTTCTGCCCCTCTCAATCTGCTCCGATTTCCTTTGCTCTGTGGAGCACACTACGCTCGGGCAGAACCAGCACACACACTCTGAATTAATCAGCCAGCTCAGCGTTAATAATTCAGTGCAAATTACAAAGAGCTGATCTGCAAATGTACTTCTGAAAGTCAACGGTAGAGCTCTCCTTCACTTTCGGGCTGCAAAAATCTAAATCTCACTGGAAAAAGATTGGAAATCCCTAAAACCTTTGGTGTTGTACTGGGATTCACACTGGAATTGTGACCTTTGGTGTGTTTTAATGAATCAGCTGATGGAGAGAGGATGTGCAACAGGATCTTTCTCCACAAAGGGTTGTTTAGCAGTTTTGGGTTATCTGAGCTTCCTGTGGGATGCTCTGCATGCACGAGGATTTAAAGGCAGACCTCTAGCTCTGAGAGATAAGTAACACCAGTCATGATGGAAGAATAATATTTTTTCTGTCAAAGGTAAAAATCTCAGGACCTTTGGTTACGTTTCAAAATCCATTCTCACTGCTAAATGGCTTTTCCTTTAACTCCAGCATTTCTGTGAAGGAAAAGCCTATGGCAGTGAAATTGTCTGTCAGAAAACCATTTGCTTCTGACCAACCTAAGTTCTTGTGTGTTTGAGCCAACAATAAGGAAGGGGAACTGAAACCTGTCCAAGGAGAGACATGATTTTGTTGTTCCCACTGGGAAGCAAAGGGACTGAGATTGGCCAATTCAGCTAATGGCCAGCTGAAATTAAACATTCCATTTCAGGTCAGCAAAATGAAATAAAACACTTCAGAATTTTGACATGCATTTTTTATGATTTTTTTTTTTAAATGCATAGATTGAATACAGAAATACCAGCTATTTTTTGTGTTATTAAAAACATGTCAAATTCCTGGCTGATGTGACAGTTTTCTTATTTTGGTCACCTCTGTATTATATGTGAAGCAATAACTCAGAAGGTAAATTATTTCTTATATTCTCAAATACAAGTAGTAATGGTACTTTGAAGAAAAATGTGCACATTCTAGACTTTTTATAAAAAGAAAATGTCTCTGCTGAGAAATCAGAAAATGACACTGGGGACCATTATTCTCATCTTCTCGAAGGGCAGTTCTCAATATGAGCCACAGCTGATGCTCTGGTCTGTGAATGGAAGAGGCCATTGTCCTTTATCCAATAGAGAAAATGCCCACTTATGAATCCTCCTTTAATCTTTTCCTTTTTTTTTTTCAGTACCTTGTGGTTGGGGACCTATTCCTGTTCCCAGTTTCCCTTTAGCATCATTGTTGCCTGGTGAATTGTTCCCTATCCAGTGTTTCTGCAATTTATTCTTCCTGCCCAAGTGTTAAACTTTACAGCTGTCTTTGTTGAATGGCATCTTTTTTTTTTTTTTGTCTAGAGTATTCTCTCTGTCTGTCAAAATAATCTTGAATTGTAGACCTGTCCTCCAACATGCTTGAGACCCTTCTTTGCTTAGAATCACTTGTGATTTTAATATCTGTATTTTCTATGCCACCACGCATTTTGGTAATGCTTTTTATAATTAAGGTGTATGCCAAAGTAATTTATTGTAGTCATTAAAAAGAAAAAAAAATCCAAGAAGATATGAGAAATCGTTATACTTTTGGCAATAACACATTCAGATAGTCAGCAACACCTATTCTAAACTGAGAAATAATCTTTCATTCAGGACCCTCAAATCCCCCTATGGTTTTCAGCTGCAACGTAGCCTGGAGCAATGGAGAATCCAAAGCTCCCAGGTTAATTTGCTCTGCTGTGCAGCATGTGCTGCATATACAAAGGCCCAGCCTTGCTTGTCCCACAGGAATATTTGGTAATAAACTCAATTTGTGACACTAATAGCAAATAAACTGTCTAAAAGAAAATGAAATTTGATTGCCTTCAATTCCAGGAATATAGAGAGGTTTGTTTACCCGAGCCACACAGTTTCTGGTCCCTAAGAATGAATCTAATAATTTAAAGCCTTTGGACCTGGACTCCAATGTACTGAATTTTACCAAAGGCTCTGTGCCTAGTGTGACTTATATTCAGTCTTGGCCAAGGGGAATTAGAGAGACTTAATGTATCCAAACCCAATATAAAATCAGTGCCAGAGGGCATTATTTGCTCTCTGAGGAGAGACTCAGTGACTAAATAGGGAGACAGGATAGCTGCTGAAAGAGAGTCTGTGGTCACAGCAGGCTGGAATAAACCTCACCTCACCACACCTCCTTCCACAGTCACCACTCATAAATGTATTTCTGGATACTTAGATGATTTTCAAGCCTCAGTTCTTTTGGTAATAATGGAGAAATGGATTGAGAGCATAGCAAATAAATTAAATTACTTATGTAGGAGGCAGTGAAATATGACTAAATGCATTGGGATCTTGTTGTTCCTGATGATGCATCTGAATCATTCACCTCTTCTGAGCCCTTCAGTTTCCTGGTGGACACACTCCTAGGAGAGAGGTTCAGTTGAATACACCTAACAGGAAATGTGTGCTTGAGTAAATCTAATTTAGAAAACATTAGCAATTATTATGGAAGCTTGTTTATATTTAGGTTGTTAGCATTCACTGAACTTATTATGCCTTTGGACTGGATTTGTTTTGTGGGGGTTCTGGTACTGTAAATAATGTAATCAGAGTTGATAGCCTTTGTTTTTTGTACCACACGTATGCAACAGCAATGAAAGGAAAACCTTTCGTGAGAAACCAGTAAAAGAAAGTTTCCCATCCTCAAAGTAGGTCTCTAAAAATTAAAAAGTAAACCAAACCCAAATAAACAAAAAAAAAATCTAACAAAAAGTATAAGTGAAAAGAATTTATCACTAAATATCACACATTAGAATTTTAATGTCTCACAAAGTCAAAAAAAAAATCTGTTCAATAGTTGCCCCTAATTTCATCACTTTCTGCAATACCTGAATGGTTTGTCAGCTTGACCCTGCTGACAGAGTTCTTCACATGTGCACGTGGCTGTATTCAAAACACAGTCAAAAATTCTTGAATTTTGCACAGATGTTTTCTGCAGTTGCTTACTGCAAAGACCTGGGAGGCAGATGAAGGTACTGTGAACCTCTGATAGACTGGCAAAAAAAAATTTAGTAACCTTCTGCAAAACTGCTTTCAGGTAGGTTTTTCTGGAAAGAATTTTCTCAGCTGAAAGGGTTACTTAATTGATTGTGAAAGCATTGTAGCAAGGTTCAGATACCATAAAGCTTCCAAAAATTTCTCTGGTTTCTAAAAGCCATCATAATTATTTATAATCTGACAAATTATTATTTTCCTTAATATTTGAATAGATCCTATTTTAAGCAGTGTCTGAACAACAATGTAATTTAAATTCTCTGATGTTGTTTCTCACCCATTGGTGTGCTTGCTCCAAATCCAAAGCAATTTATGGATCTCAGATAATTTTTCTGTAATGCTTTCAATTCATTGTTCAGTTTTTGAACCTACAACAATTTCTGCTAGCTGTGCACATTCATAGTCCTTTCGTTGCTGATATCCATCTAACTCTGAAGTGCAATTATATTGTATTTCCTGTTTGCAAGTATAAAAAGTCTGTATTGACCCTAGTGGGATAGAAACCTATTGCTGGTACAGTAGCCAATAAATCTTGGAGTTGGAATATGTCTGCTTTAATCTTCACTGTAATCAATTAAGCTTTGAGGTTAGCACTGCTAAGGTTTAATTCAGCTGGCTCTTTGCAGAAGTCTATGAGCTGTCTTTTCTGAGGGATTGGTTTTGATATTGGGATGCAGTAGCAGAAGAGTAACTCTATACACAAGATCTGTATTTGGGCACAAGCTATAAAATGATGGTTGAACTACACAGATGGGTAATTTGTTGTCTGCTTTTTTGATCAAAAGTCAATTTATAAGGCTTAAGAATAGGTGATTTTTAGTTTGTACAGAAAACTCGTATACATATATTACTCAAATTTCACATGACTTGTTTGTTTTGTTTTGGGGTTATTTTTAGCAATTATTTTAAATATGAATAATGACTCATGCATTAGTCAGACTGTTGATTTGAAGATTCACTTCCAAATGCCATGTGGTAACACAGTTCCTGCTACTACTTCCACTTGTGTTATTCTTTTTTTTTCTTTTCTCCAACCAAATCTCAGAAATTCAACTGTATGATCCCTCACTGTCTGGCACTCCTTCAGAAATGGCAGTCAGCCTGCAGATGCTGCTTAGATATCAAGACACTTAATCTCAGAGCCTTGGGAGAACATGAAGCACTTCCCCCAGAATGGTAAATGAGACATCCCAGTTGATTTAGCCATTCAGGAAAAGCACTCCTGAGCTGGTTTGCACCACTGGGTTACCAGAACCCCAGGGCCCCCAGGAGTTATCCATCCTTCCCAAGGGCTTTATGAGGCACTGCTGGAGGAGGGTTAGCCAAAGGGGCTCCCAACACCGTGTCAAAGGCCAGCAGTTGGTGGGCAGACCCAAATCCCCCAGGCTGGCTGTGACCATAAGAGCCTCTGTGTGCCAGGAGCAGCCCCTGGTGTCACCCACCTGCCCCTTCAGTGCCTCCCTCCCTTTCCCCAGCACTATCCCTGTGCTGTTTTCCATCACACAACTATGCTGTGCCCTCACTGGGCTGACCTATGTGCAGCAGCGTGGGTGGAAAGCTTTCTTTCTGATGAGCTGGTCCCTCACAAGTTTCCTGTATCTGTGACAGAACCAGAATAATAAGAGTTCTTTTCTTGTCTCTCTGCTCCATTTGTTTTTTTTTTCCCCTTTGCTCCAGCCTAAATGGAGTAGAGGATGCCACTGCAGTGGGAAATAAACTTCTCTTTCCTTGTGAAATATGGAAACAGTAAAATGCTCCAGGTGTTCATTTTTCCAGCCCCTGTATAAGTCAATCATTGTAAAGCCTGAGCAATAGACAGCATCTCCTGTTTGTTAGAACAAGGTGGTATTCTCTTTTTTTTTT
>VZRF01010021.1:346934-358673 GCA_013396875.1 Vireo altiloquus
TTTTTTTTTTTTTCCTTCTTTGAGTGCCTTTTCATCTAAAAGCAAAGATCCATTTAAACTGAAGAGCTCTTGTGGCAGGATATTAGTTTTATCAAAAGTTCCGTGGTGAGGAATAGTGAAAAGGCCAGAGGAGCTCATCCTTCCCCCAGGCAGTCAGGACCACAGGGTCAGGGCTCCCACCTGACATGGGAAGTGCAGCACAGCTTCCTGTTTTCCCTAATTTAGAGGAAAATCTGGAAAGCCTTCCAGGATGCTGGATGCATAACCTTGGTGTCAGACACCACATCAACCAACATTCCTTGGTTCAGGATTCTTTCAAAGTCTTTACATGGTCCTAGTTCTAGCTTCAACACTTTTTTGGAAGAAGCAAAAATAGTTTATTTTGCTACATGCTCTAGCATTGTGGTTCATCAGGAAGACATTCAAAAGAATACTATAAACCCTGCTTTTTCCCTTCTGTGCCTTTTCTTCCCCCCAAAAAAAAAATCAGAAGAGCCAGTTTGAACCTTTATATAGAATCTGGATTATTCTGATTTAAGAGGCAGTGAATCAGACCAATGGTGAACACTGCACATCAGCCATCATCTCTGATACTCAAGGGTGTGTGTCTCTATATCCCATTTTCCATCAGCCACCAGTAGCTGGCTGATCTTATTTCAATGCATGATTATAAAAACACAAAAGTAGCACATTTCTTAGTTGGATAGACATGTTGCTATTTATGGCGTTTCAGTCATGTATATTTATGAGCTTCTAAAATGGTGTGTCCAATTTCAGAACTCCTTTAATGTCCAAATCTCATGAATTATAAAGTATATGTTTTAATATACATGATTATTAATGGTACAGAAGAAAAATTACAAGTAATATCGTGACTAATTTCCTGTGGGAACTGATAAATTGCGTTCATATTTATTTCTTGTGGAAAACTCTGACTTCATGGTTTCATAATTCCCAGGCAGAATATTTGTACCCTTGACAAATAAGGCAAAACATATTTGACAATTTTAAAACCTATTTATTTGCCATTTTGAGAACTTGGTCTTCATTAACAGAAAACTGTCTTTATTTTTCAGCAAACAAGGTAAGTGACCTGGCACTTAAAAAGGATAAAAATCTCCTTGCTATTATTTCCATATCTGGGGGGTTTTTTATATTTTTAGACTGATTTATATGTCTCACTTTCATGCATCTTCACCCAAATATATCTTGAATTCAAGCCTTCAACAGTGTTATTTAATTTGGAGAAATTGATAAATATTTTCCAATGCCCCACTGTTACTGAACTTATTTATCATGCACTTGAAAATATTTGTGATATATAAGCATTTTAAATGCTGCGTATTAATTAAGGAATTTCAATGTGTGCTGGCTGTCTTGGTATTCTAAAAGAGCAAAACTGTGTCCTTTCTAGCTATCTAAATACAACTCAGGTGGTATTTCTCTCTGGGTGGAGTTTCTGGTGTTCTCATAAGGGATACACTCGCACTTCAGCCACAGTAAATTCAGTTTAAAATTTATTCAGCCATGAGAGACAAACCCCTTGGGAACCACGTGTGGTTAGCTCCAGGACCACTAGTTTGAAAATTCCACTGGTTGTTAAGAGAGGAGTGAAAAATGGATGGAAAACTTTCAGTGTCTGAAGGAAATAGAATATAATCAGGGGGAGAATCGTTACAGAGAGCATTAAAGTGGTAAGAGCCTTGGGTGAGTGGCAGGTGAAGCAGCTTTGCTTTTTGTCTTCTTAAAGATGTAGCTGGATGGTTAAAAAAAAAGAGCTTAAAAAGTCACTGCTGCTTATTTTGCAGACTGGGGGTTAGGAGTGTTTTAAGCAAGATGTTCTAGAGTACTTGTGGTAAGTGTCATGGTCCAGTGGAGCCTCCTGCCAAAATACCTGAATAACATTAATAATCCTAATATTCTTAAGCTTTTTGGTTAAGAAGAGAGTCCTGGTAAATACGGATTTTGATAAACTCCCAAGGTCAATTCTTTTCCCAATTTCAAAAGGAAATATCTTCTTATTTGTCTGCTGAAATGGATATGTTAAGGCATTTTTACACAATATGATATATGCACATATGTTTCAGGTAATTTGACTTAAAAGACTTCCAGACAGGAGCAATCTGCAAAGAACTTCCTTGTCAAAACTTGGACTGGTTGTGGTATGGAAAGGAAAAAGTAAACACAGGTTAGCCATCATTAAATTGGTCAACAAAGAGTGGTTGAGTTTATGTTTACTATTCACTGCTGCACTGACACATAAACTGTGGTCTTCTAATTAATAGCAGTGTAATGGTTAGGGATCCACATAGCAATAAAGCTGCTTTATAGGATGGCTACTCTTTAAAAAAAAAATTTGAAAAACCAATGCCTGGAGTGAGCTGTAAAGTTATTTAATTGTCTCTAAATTAGATGCAAGGGAAATAACATTTAAATAGGAATTTTTTTTAGCATTGTGGATTGCCTGTCTGAGAAAGGTTTAAGAGCCTGGGCTTAAAAGTGAGGAAATTATTGTAAAAGAAGTGACACCTGTAAATGCGGATACATAGGATACCTTTACTGAAAAGTAATAGTTTAAAAACATCTATAGCTGGCTGGAAACTTGAGTTGCAGCAAGCAATAGCTCTTATTGTACCACTCTACAGTAAAACATATGTTGAATAAATTATAGAAAAATAAACATAAACATGATATTAGAAGCCATAGTTTTCCAAGGTGAAAAATTTTACTACACAATCAAATTAAGTTTTTTATTTAGTTATATAGCAGAAATTTTCTTGTTCAGTGTTACTCTACTATGAACTAGCCTGTTTGCATATGTAGAATCAAGAAAAAAAAATCAAATATTAGTTCAAATCAGCCATAATCCTTTGGTTCTGGTAGCACTTGCTGAGTACAAGCCCTGTCATACTGCCTGGCTGAACAGTGTAACTCTCCTGTCCTCCCCAGTGATGCTTCTCTGTGTAGATAGTAAATCCCTACTTTTGGATTTCTATCTTCTTCTATAAGCACAATCACTCTTTCAATGTCAGCTGGAAGAAAATACCTGGTTATTTGGGCATTCATGATTGAGTCTGACACAGGGGCAAAAAAGCGCAAGTAAAAGCCTTTAATTAGGCATATCCTTGATTTTGTGTGACTGATTCTCTGCAAGTTTATGATATAATTGGGTTGATTTTCAATTTTCTTTTGGGAACAGTTGTGATGTGGAAAAATCTAATTTTGTAAGTCTGGTGCACAAGTCAAAATGTACAGAATCTCTCTGCACCATTCCCTGTCACAGATACATGTTAAGTACCATAAATATCAGGGAAATTTCTGAGCTTGGGAGGTGTAAAGGACCTTGACACTCTAAAATTCCCTGAAAGGAGGTTGTAGCCATGTGTGAGGCAGTCTCTTCTCCTGAGTAACAAGTGACAGGACCAGAGGAAGCAGCCTCAAGTTGCACCAGGGAGGGTTTACATTGGATATTAAAGAAAATTTCTTCACTGAAAGTGTGGTCAAGCATTGGAACAGGCTGCCCAGGGTAGTGGTGGGATCACCACTCCTGGAAGTGTTCAAAAGCTGTGTGGATGTGGCATTTGAAGATAGGCTTAGTGGTGAACATGGTGGTGCTGAGTTAATGGCTGGGCTCGATGGCATTCGAGATCTTACTCCACCTTAGTGATTCTGTGAGAGTGAAATGTGCTTTTGGGATGGCTGCAGGCAGAGGGTGAACCCACAGCTTGCCCAGAGATGGCTTTAGCTGCTCTGCCTGAATGCAAGGATGAGAGTCTGACAGTGTGATTTTGGTCACTGTCAGGTTTGAGCAGGAACAAGATTTTAATCCAGCCACTGCATTTGAATTTTGATGGAAAGGATGTCTCTAAATGTTGTATCAGCTGTGGAATTAAGGCTGCCATAACAGAATAGTAGTAACTTTATGATATTGAAATTACTGGAGAGTGAAAGTCTTCTGTCATTAACAGTGCCCATAAAAAATAACAAGCCAGGATATAATGGCATCACTTACTTTGGCCAGGGGAAAGCAGAAACATTTTATTAAAAAATATTTGAAACAAGCTGCTGGTTCACACCCTGCAGTAGACAGATGTGCTGGCAGAAGACACAAAACCAGCCGTGGTAGATGCTGAAATATTTTGTGAGGCAGCAGAGGTGATTACCTTCCCTGAAGCGCAAGGAAAGGTCAGAGCTGCATGCCTTAAGAGGAGAGACTCAGTCTGAGGGCTTGGGGAGGAGTTGTGGGCTGGGTTACCTCAGCTCTGGCTTCATCCCATGTGTAAGAGACAGATACTCGGGGTGAGGGATAGGGTGAGTGGCCTGAAAAATCAAACTCCTCTGCTGGAAGAGTCTGATAGCATTAGCAGAGGAATAAAACTGTTCCTGTTCTGATTCTTCTGGCCAGGAGGAAATCTGGGATGCCTCACTCCTTTGCAAATCTTTTTTATATGACCTTTTGATTTTTTGCCTTCAGGGGCTTAAATGTGAAAACTGTATTGCAGGATTATTTTAGGTACCAGCTGAGGAGAAATTTGGAGAACTCGTGGCAAAGCCACTTTCTGAGAAAAACCTTCCACCCAGTCTGCAACCGGAGGGAGTTTTGGTTGTCACACCTAGAGAAGCTTGGTGGTCCCATGGATGTAGCTGGTAATCTTTGGTAGTTTTACTCCAGAGCTCTCCAGATCCTGCCCCAGAGAACATGAACTGTTGTTGCTGTGTTCACTGGAAGCTGTGTGAGGATGAGGGGCAGCCACTATTCAAGGGAGAGCAGAAAGCACTCCACAAGTGACACATCACATTCAATTTTTATTTCTTTCTTCCAAATACATGTTTGTCTTACCTCTAGCATTTACAACAAACCTCTTCAAAGGAGGAAACTCTTTTGCCTGATGTAGCATGCCACAAAGAAAACACAAACTATTTCTTCTTTTTTCTTCTAGTTGGATGCAAGTTATAATTTGCAAAACAGTCACATGGCATACTGCCATGTCAATCAACCTTTTTAAAAAGGAGATTTGATTTAAACACTGCTTGCTTAAATCATATGTCTACACAGGCCTACACATCCATGCTTTCAGTGAAATTAATAGTTGTCAAAAGAACAAAACACATATTATCTGTTCCTTACACAGACTTGAGCAATAATGAATACTGTTACAAAGAAAGACTCCAGAAGGTATGACAGACATAGAATCTTTTGTTTTGGTTTTTTTTTTTAATTGCATCAGGAGCACTGAATATGAATTAAAACTTGTTATTGTGTGCGGAGAGCATCAAAAGTCTTGCAGAATTAAAATCACCTCTTTTAATTTATATTTGTTTCCATAACTTTTTGGAGAACGGAAGGGCACAGGGGAGGATTTTCTTGTCATGAAATGAAGTTTTATATGAAAACAAAATATATTTGAAATTGTCAGGGAGATCTAACCATAAAAGATGATTTTAAATGTGTGGTTAATGAATTTTTAAATTTTCAACGCAATTCCTCCGGTATCTGCTGCAGAAAATATTTTTTCCCAGGATATTAGGGGATAGTGTGTCACCACCTTTGCTGATCCTTTTGCCTGACCCACAGAGTCATGAACTCAGCTGGAGCTTTCCTTTGCCATATTCTCACTGATGTTTCCAATTCCTACCTGACCTCTTTCTGTACCTATTGCTGAATAATCCTGTCCTGGGTTGTGGGACACTAAGCAGGCTGTGTTGCAGATTAGATATTTTCTCTCAGCTTTCACTTCATCTTCAATAGTGCAATCTTTTTCCTGTTCTAATTCTCTTAACTCCTCAGAGCTTTAATTCAGCTGCTACAGGTGTTTCCCTTTGTTCCTCTTATCAGATCAGTTTCAAATATTAATGTTGCTTCCATATTTGATGCTATCACAAATTTCTTTATGGATTTCTTTCTGGTGGTTTATCTTTTTTTTTTTTTTTTCTGAAATCTCTAGAGAGTTTGAAGCCAATACAAAGATAAATTATTTGGGGCACCCAGGCTTGAGTTTCATTGGACAGATATAGAACTCAGTTCCATTTTGGGGGAAAAAAATACATTTATAGCTAACCAGGATACTTGTTCATAATTCTGACACCAGACAAGAGCACAATTAAGCCATTTATATCTCATAATCTGTCTCTCATCACTGTGTGCCATTGTTTATTTTTTAAGTGGTGATTCACTTTAACTGAGAGCATCTATCCCTGAATGCCTAAAGCTCTGCACAAAAGTAGAGCCATGGCAATGGTTTTACCCAAAAGCTAATGTTCTGCACTAAATCAAGGGGAAAAGTTCTGTCAGGCCCCTTTTCCTCTTTTCCTTACAATGGCTTTTGAACTAAATGTTGTGCAGTTTCTGGATGGTGTCTGGAGGCTGACCCAACACAGCTTCCCAGGGGATGATCTTGAGTCCCTTGGAGCTGCCCAATTTCATCCACTCCAGCAGGTGAAGTTCACACCTTCCTCGCAAAGATTGCCCTTGTAAACATCCTGCACTGCCAGCTGGGGAGTGAATTCCTACTGAATGGGATCAAGGTAAACATCTGTAATTTTCTCACGACAGAAGAGCGAGTTTTAGGAATGTGACTCTTTTAAACCTCTCCAACAGGCTCCAGATTGCTACAGTTTGTCCCATTTGAAATTACTGATAGATGTCACTGGGCTCAGAGGGGCTACCAGTGGTATTTGTGATGATAAGATTCCATGTTCTGGCTTTACACAAATCTAAAGCTTAATGGAGCCAATAAATTTTTCATGGACTTCAGAGTTGTACATAAAACCAAAAAAGGACAAAAAAAATCTTAACACTTGTTCTGTGAATAATTATGGAGGAGTCTGTTCATACAGTATGATGGCCTTCTTTTACCTACATCTGAATATTCAGCACTAATCTTCTTACTGCTTATACCTGCCTTAAAACTATGTTGGAATACGTGAATTTTGAATTATGAACGAATGAATATTATGCTAAAAATTAACTTTGGATAAGTTGTCTGGGAAGATGTGTCATGAATATAAGCTGATGACAAGATTAATTAGCATCACTACAAGTTGTGAAAGATGCAAAGAAATAGGCCAGGAAAGAAAGTAAAATTAAAAATATAAATAAAGAGAAAAAAATCTCGCTGTACCATTTGACAGAAAGTTGCCTTGGCTGAACCACTGGATCTGTTAGTCTTGAGTAGGTGAAAATTGATGATCCCACCTTGCAACTAAGCAGGGGTGCAGCTGGATACTTGTCCCGCTTGGACATTCACAACGCAATCCCTGCACACCTTGAGCATGTACCATAAACATTTTTCTCCTCCTTTTCCTCCTCAAAGGCAGAGTAGACATCCTTTATCACACTGCACTTCAAATTCAGTTCAGAATTTGGCTGAGGTTGCTTTTGGTTTAGCCTGTCAGAAGGGATTTCTTTGGTCAGTCCATTCAGTTTTCCTCTAACTTTTCTCTCTATCGTGATCACCAATGAAAAGAGGTCACACAGTACCTGGATGTTTTCCAGGTAATTGGAAACCCTTTCTAGTCCCTTCCATAAGGTAGAAAGGAAATATTGAAAGGAAATACAATGAAATGTCTCCTTTGGAAGAAAAACCGCACTAGTTTAAGCTGACAAGCTTAATTAATACAATTGAAAATTTTGAAAGATGCAAGCAAAAGGTCCAGAAAGAAGAAAACAACAAAGATATACATAAAGTAAATAAAAAAAAATTAGAGAATTTCACAGTATTTCACAAATGACTAGGAGGGAGAACTAAAAATCTTCAATATTTTCCTTTTAGGAAAAATGTAAATCCTTCCCTATTCTATCTATTGCAACTCCTTTTGGGGCAGCTTTGCTATCTGTAGGGAAGTAATAGAGCTTTCTTTCAGAAGGTAGAATCTAAGTTCTCTAATTTTTTTGCTATATTCTGTCCATACAATATTCTTTATCAGCTTGCCTGGTCATTTCTTCTGCATGTTATCCTCCAATAGGTCAAGTCAATTTTAATAACACCATGTTGATTTATCCTCACTCCAGTCCTTGTAGTGATCTGAGATTCCATATTTATAAAGAGTCTCTAGAGAATAAATGCAGAGAGGAAGACCTATTTTCTGTAATTTTTCTATTATTACAGAATTGTTTGTACTGGAGATGTTCTACATACATTTTACTCTATACAAAATGTCTTCAGTGTCCCTTGCCCTATCAGTACAAAAAGTAATATAATGAAGTAAACATAATCATAAATAAATAGTAGGTCTGAAAATCTGTTTCATCTGTAATTTGCAAAGTTAGAAAAATCTCTGTCTTACCACAGAGCTCTGCGTTCTGGAGTATTATAACAAATCAAAATCTGTCAAGAAAAAAACCTCACCCTACTTACTGCAGAAAGTTGCTTTGATGCTAATTCCTCTTTTACTTCTTATGAGAGGATTAACTCAGGGTCTTGAAAGTGAAAAGGAATCCAGTCTGTCAACTTAAGGCTTTTACAATGTGCAAATTAAAAGAATTTTTCAATGTGTAAATAAATAGGTAGACTTCCTATAAATTTCCAGTGTGAGTGGTAGGTGTCTTTTCTGACATTTTGTTTCACAGCCAAAATTCAGCTCTTGGGGTTTTTTTGTTGGTTGGTTTCATTTGGTTGTTTTTTTCTTTTTAGGAAGACCATTATAAACTCTATACTTGGGTAATAAGGACCTGTGCATGTTTTCTTTCCTGTTCTGTAATGAATTCTGGAGGATTACCTGGCATGGAACCATATATTTAAACAGCTGAGAACAATGTAAAACACATGGCAGTATTGATGAAAATTATGTATGTGAGCTTCTTTAGACTGGTTGCTCCAAAGGGCAGCTCTCCTTCCATCTCCATCCATTAAAAGTGACTTCATTCCATGGAGTGGAATTAGAAAATTGTATTTTCTTTCCAAATTTCTTCAAGTATCACAATCTTACTGTCTCTCCATCAATTACTGGTAAGTAAGATGAAGATACAACGAAAACATGAGGGAAAAGAAATAAAAAATAAAAACTTAGGAAGACAATCTTGTAGTCAGAACAGCCACGTGAATAGGTAAAAACCAAATTAAGGAAAGGCAAAAGATGACAAGGAACAGAGAACATCTGAAAATGAAGAATTGGGTTGAGAAAGTATTCAGCTAAGATTATGAGGAAGGAAACTAGAGCAGAAAGAACTGAGGGAATTATTGGAAAATATTGCTTTGGAAGTAATATTGGAAAAAGTCACTGGGTTTGGGAACATTCTAAGTCACTAGACACTGTGCTTCCAAGCAGGAAGTTCTGTTGGTTAGAGAAGGAATTCACAGACCTTTGTATCAGTTCTGCCTTTCTCACTGGCTCCCAGTATGACCACAGGCAGGATGGGTTTGTTTGGATCAACAGATCAACCAAATCTCAGTTCTTCTCTATGTGTTACCCAAATGGGTTTTTCTTTAATACTTGTAAAGATTCTTGGTGTAAAATGCCATTGTGTGTTTAGGACTCTGCCTGGAAAATGGCAGCAAATCTGCTTGATTGTGTGTTGATTTTCCTATCCATTAACTCCTTTGTTTCATTCACTTGCTTTTTCATTTTTCAACATTGTTTCAGTACCCAACTAAGTCATAGAATCATGGAATCGTTTAGCTCTGAGATCATCTGGTCCAGCCATTAACCTCTGTACTATCACATGTCACATGTACTGCAGTATCACCTGCCATAAAAAATGATTGCTTTTAATAACCTCCAGAACAGTAATTTTTCTTTTATTTTTCCTTCCTTCCCTCTCCTCTGACATTCATTCCTACTTCTTTTTAAATTGAAGTCATATATTGTGCAACTATCCCATCTTTTTAAAATATCTGTTTTCAGGCTGGTAAAAGTTTTATTTATCCGTCAGTCATCTCTGGATATTAATCATTCCTTAAAAATTCTTTCCATTGTCAATGCTGGGTGCAGGCATAATGTTAATATCTCCTGTACCTTGTTTGTAATTTGGGAACATTTACACTTATTAAATATTTCTAGAAGGAATGTGTGAAAAGATAATATTGCCAATTAAATAAATAAAAACTTCCGAAAATCTTGAAAGCATAGTTTTCCACTAAATTTTGTGTTATTCTACTTTTAGATCTTTTTCTTTTAAGATATTATACCCTCTAAGCTACATGGAAGATCATTGCCTGCTACTCAGAATATGAATAGAGCAAGCATTTGTTTCAGCTGATATCTGGAGCTGCCTCATGTCTCCATCAAGCTGTGAGTGGACTGAAAATCTCTGGTGTGCAGAGAGCAGCACCGAAGGGGCTCGGGAAGGACACACCTGCCTTCCACCAAAACTTTTCTTCTGATTTATTCGCAGGTAGAGGAGAAATATTTCAAACGTGTCTAAGTGCTAGAAAGACCTTGCCAGGTCTGTGATCTGTCAGTGTCCTTCATTCAGAGATGAAGATCATCACATGCACAACTCCTATATTTACATGCAAGGAGCCACCTAGAAGATGACAGATATAACTTCATTGCAGTGGGATATTTGCCTTATGTGATGAATTGAGTTCCCTTTTTCTTCCAATTCTCATTTTCTGTCCTTTCTAAACTTCAATAGACCAAGCTGTCAGCGGTTTCCCAGAACATATTTCTTGTATTGCTGTTTAAATCTTATTTTCTTCTTCTTTTTTTTTTTTTTTTTTTTTGAGATGAACTTATATAGCTGGATGCTGTGAACTTGCATTTCTACTCTGTTGTTTCTTATAATAACAGCATTGGCTAGGATTGGACAGGCATAGTAAAACATGCATGGAGAGGGGTTCATATTCTCTGGGACAAACCCCTGAATATCTCTGAGTGTGGTAAATCAGGGTTTATTTTGCTGCCAAGCCTCAAACCACTGACTGAATATCTGTGAGGAGGATATTTGTACATCTATATGTCTGCTCCTGGAAATGTAACTCTTTAAAACAGGATGAGCTCATGTGCCCTGTTCCACTTTTCTCAGCTTAACAGTTTTATTTTTAACTCAAATCCTTTTTTGTCGGTTTTGTTGGGGTCATCCTCACANTATATAGCTGGATGCTGTGAACTTGCATTTCTACTCTGTTGTTTCTTATAATAACAGCATTGGCTAGGATTGGACAGGCATAGTAAAACATGCATGGAGAGGGGTTCATATTCTCTGGACACCCTGGGGCAAACTACTGAATATCTCTGATCCAGAGGAATCAGGGTTTATTTTGCTGCCAAACCTCAAACCACTGACTAAATATCCGTGAGGAGGATATTT
Source organism: Vireo altiloquus (assembly GCA_013396875.1). Taxonomy (NCBI): domain Eukaryota; kingdom Metazoa; phylum Chordata; class Aves; order Passeriformes; family Vireonidae; genus Vireo; species Vireo altiloquus. The sequence continues at coordinate 358,186 of VZRF01010021.1, forward strand.
GTACATCTATATGTCTGCTCCTGGAAATGTAACTCTTTAAAACAAGGTGAGCTCATGTGCCCTGTTCCAATTTTCTCAGCTTAATAGTTTTATTTTTAACTCAAATCTTTTTTTGTCGGGGTCATCCTCACACAGGACACCAAAATGTTGGTTTTGTCTGGGGGAGTGTTGCATTAAGCAGTCGAGAGACAGAATTTTTTTTTCTCTTTCTCTTTTATTATTCAGATGAGCACATCAGTCTCATTAGGGTGTGAAACTTTCTTAACAATGGAGTGTCCATTACAGAAAAAAATCACCAGATGTCTTTTTTCCATGACAGATATAACTTTCTGGACTAATAGAAAACTGACACATATGTTGTTTTGAGTTATTGACTTGTCATTTTAACCTTATTCTACTGCAATGCAGTAATTCTCAAACAATGTCTTAACTTACATGTTTTTTATATATTTTTTACAAACTTTTAACTTATTCTACAAAATCACACT
>VZRF01010021.1:358817-431908 GCA_013396875.1 Vireo altiloquus
TTTTTAGTTTTCCCCTGCTGATAGCTTTTTCTCAAAACTGAGAAAAAATGTGCAATCATTTCTTTGTTGCTTTTTTTTGGTAACCTTTGTAGTACGTAATAGCAATTTATTGAACAAAATTAATTTCATTTTCCTATTTTCTCCTTATTTGGTTTGTAATTTGCCTAGGTATATTGTCAAGTCAGTTCAGTATTCAGCAGGTAACGTAAATGAAGATGACAAGTGTGATTTAAGAAAATTTGAGCAAAGTTTCAGTGTCATTGTGTGCAATATTTCACATTTTATTTTAGCACAGCGGGGTTGAAATATTCTCCAGAGTGCCATGCAGTTGTTTATTGTTTGCTTGTTTTTAGAAAGACTTGAACAATACCAAGATATCAACAAGGAGAAAAAAAGCGAACTTGCCTTCTTTCAGAAGCCTGTGCACCTTGAACTGATCCTGTGTGTTTGAGACACTTTATTTTACTTTTAATATCACACTCGAGGAAAGGATGACACATTTTTTAGATGCTCTTGGAGCTTCCAGGTTCACAGGAGGGTGTATTTTCCCCCCTCACTGCTCCTCCACGTGTGTGGTTAATACAGAGGTGAGTTATGCATCAGCATCTAGGGAGGAGTTTTACAGCGGCTGCTGGGGCATGGCGAGGCTGAGTGGGTGGTGAGGAGAGAATAAACAGCTCCTTTTCCAGAGGGAGCTGGGAAAGGCTGATGAGGAATCTGTCTCATGGAGAAACACCTCATCTGCTCTGCTGTGTTCAGAGTCACAGAACAGGCACCAGGTCTAACAGCACACACACCATCACAAGGCTAGAAGAATTCTGCAGGGTTTAAAATGCAAAGCAAGTGTGCACTGTAGAAAAGTCAGTAAAATAACTGCAGCAGACACTGAAGTTGAGGAGAAAAAAGAGAAACTGCTTTGGTCAGAGAGGTGAGCAAATGGGAGTTGAAAATGTTATGTATTTGGGAGTGTGTGTTTTTACTGCCAGGAAGAATTATTTGAATTTGTACTTTCTTTTTTCCACTAGTATTTTTTCCGCACTATTTTGAACTTTCTGAAAACATGAAATGGTACTGCAAGCTTTTCAGGAGGGACTGCAAGAACTTCTTTCTTCAATACCCTAAATCACCCCTTTTTTGATTTAAAACTATTACCCCTTGACCTTTTGCAAGTCCTTCTCAGCAGGGCTGTTTCCAACTTGCTCATCCCCCAGCCTGTATTGACCCATGGCTCGTCACAGCCAAGGGCTGGACCTGCTTATCCACCTGGCGCCAGTGAACGCAACATTTTCTGCTCCTCACCTTCTTCCAATGTCACAAAAACTGGCACAGTGGCCAGGAATTGGGATTGGAAGGGAAGGAGAAGCTTGAATCAGGAAGGATTTACCAGGCTTTAGGCTATAGCTGTGGGAGCCCCTGGAGGCACCTAAGGAGATATAGAGGTGTCCCTGTACTCTGCTATCCCCTGGAGGGAGCTTTGGGAAAACCTGCAAGAAATAATAAAGTCACAATTCAAAACATAGATTTTAATCTGAGTAGTTAGCAGTGCAATCAAACTCTTCCTAAAACAGACAACTGGCATATATATTTTACCATTATTTGCAGGGTTTTAGCATCTAATCCTGAGGTGATAATTTGATAGGAAAACAGAAAATAAAATTATTGTTCTTTTTACAATTAAATACCATTTTACACATCTGAATCCATTTAAAGAAAAGAGAGGGAAAATCAATATCTTCGTTTTCAAATGGGAAAACCAAAGTACAAAAAAGTGAAATGGCTTGTCCTAGTTTGTACTGAGAAATCTGAGTGCTCCCTGGTGATCATTAAGAAGGATCCAACCTATTCTTGGCTAATGAGGACAAAATATAAGTTGTTCTGGATGTGGCTGAGAAAAGATCAGACACGCTTTGTAAAAAAGAAAAGCTCACTAGATATCATATCGTGTTCCTGAGTCAGTGGTGTGACAGAACAAAGACAAGTAAAGAAATCCTTGATTTGAGGATATTAGTTAAATTAGGAGCATGCATTGCTTTCAGTAAGTAATGATTGGGATATATTAGAAAAAGAAAATGCAGTAGGTTTATAATTGTCCTAATCTAACCTTTCAAACTTAAGGTTATGCACCAGTCTAGACGGATTTATTGTAAGTTTGTTTAATTAATGTGGAGCTTTTTTTTTTTTAAGTATTTCAGTGTTCTCCATATCTTGACTTGGTGGAATTAGTGGAAGATTTTATTAAGACATGACTTTGCTAATGTAATTTGATGGTTCAACATTTCAGTGTGCCTAGTTTTCACTATTTGTTCTGCTTCAAAATTTGACATGATCAGTCAGATCTTAGAATTCTAATTATGCAATGAAGAAAAATACTTCAATATTTCAAGTCCCCACAGAAAAAGCCAGTGGGTATGTAATTAAGAACAAGAAAAAAGGGTCGACCTACTTTTCCGTTTAATCTAAACTTCTGATTGATCTACCTTTATTTCTTTCTATTGATCTATTTATCTGCTTATCCAGTCTGTCTCTAATAATCTTGACCTTATTTTGTGTTGATTGATCATTTAAACTAATTTCTGGCCTGAATGATGGTAATTTAATAATGTGAGCCAGTTAGAACTTAAATAGAATCAATAAACCATACTGTGACATCAGCAGGAGGAACATTGAAGTACCACTGTCTCATTAAGACCTTTCAGCATTTAACATGAATATTTTTAGGGCTGAAGTAAAATGAAGGTGCTACTGAAACTGGAAAAATAATTCATAATATGTTGTTACTTTCTAGTTATCAACTTTTTCCAGCTTCAGAAAATAAAAGATAGAAACAGCTTTTATTTGTTCAACCTCAGCAGGCACTCTCCATCTAATCAACATCCAGTGTGGGGAAAGATGTGTTTGCCTTCTCTCTCCTGCTTTCATCATATCTCTAACATTTGTTTTCCAGCTGTTTCGCCTTTCTCATCTATTTCAAGTGGTAAAAAAAAGAGCCTCAGATGTCTTCTGAGCCCACCCTGCCACCCACACGTAACTCAGATCAGTGTAATCCATGGAGAAACCACCATTTGCAGAGTGATTGAAATATTTTTTCCCAGGAAAAAAAAGTTGTGAAAAATCAGTGTTTCTGACCCTGGAAATATCAGAGGAAGAGTTGTTTGGAAGAGTAAGAAGGCTGATTGTTGAACATAAACAAATGTTTCCTCCACTGGAGGCAGCGTCATGATTTCATCTTGCAGGTACACACAAATATTGGATCCCCAAAAACCAAGGGCAGTTGATCTCATCCCTTCAGCTTGCACACTTGCCTTCATAAGATTTTGGCTCTCAAAGGGCTTGATAGTTACTCCATCTTTTGTACAGCATCTTCACCAATCTCTGGTTCCTCTAGTGAAACTAAAAGCAAATTAAATACTCCAAAAGCAGTTTTGTATCATGAAAGAAGCAAGATTTTGAGGCATGTTTGCAGGTATTTTTAAGAATATTCTCCTAAGCCTGGCATTTATCATAGGGAAAGGGATGCTGCCGGGTCTTGCAGAGAGCTCCATCCCTCTTCCTTACTGAACACCTTTGTGGAAAAGCTATTTTTTTATCAATTCCATGTAAATAAATACGCAACAACATATGCGAAAACCTAGCAGAATCTGAGTTCTCTTGTTATCTCTTACAATTTTCCACCCTTTTCGTCCTAGATTAAAAGTTTCTTTGGTCTAACCATTGCTTGTGTTGGATGAATTCTAGCTATGGCTTCCCACAGGTATGAATACAGTTGGTTTCTCCTGCCTCTGGATGGTGACAGACAATTCCTGTAGAGCTTCCCCAAATGGAAGTGTTAATAGTGGTCATCAGCAGTGTTCTAATCTTTTTGTTTGCTTAAGCCCTGTCAGATGCTGCTGTTTTGTTTTGGAGTTTATATTGACTCATATAATTTCCTTCCTGATAAATCAGTCCTAGGAACACAACACACATTGTTATGGTTTTAGACAACAAGCTGCTGTGAAGACGCTAGACACTGTCCACGTGACACTGAGCAGACAAAATAATCCTTCCCCTAAAATCTTTGTAATTCTTTGTAATCCTCTTCCTAAATTCTACTTTTCCAGCTGGGTGGGCAGGGTAATGGTGCTGGCCTGCCCCTTACCAGGTTCAGATTTAGGGTTGCTGGCTCTGTCCTGCATGTGTCCTTTCTCTGTACCAGAACAGATTAGCTCTACTGGCTCCCATGTAAATCCAGATGTTTGCCACATGATTAATTCTTAGTCTGTCTGAAGGCCCATGGCACAGAAGGGGATGGGTTCAGCGTGTCAAAACACAGCCTGCTGGAATCCTGCTTGCAGTTAATTCATTTTGGGGGAGAAGGTAACGTGCAGCAGCCAGGCCTGCAGACATTTGCTCAGCAATCTGCACCACACAGCCACCTCCTGACTTCAGTTCCCTTATGCTGGATCTTTTTTGAGTTACAGCTGCCTGAATTGTGGATGGGATGAACAGAATAAGTGAGAGGCACTGCAGTAGCCCAGCATTCTGAGCCAAAATAATGCTTTCCCCCCCTTCAAAAAACCCCAAACCCTTTCCACTGCAAGCAGTTGGGGCAACATTTTAACAGCCAGCTGTGGTCAAAAAGGCAAAGCCAGCCCTGGACTGCATGAAGGGATGAGAGAAAATAGAGGAATATTATATGGTACAGAACCAGATGATATGTCCTCACTTTAGATTATTGCACAAAGTATTTTTTAAAATCTGTTGTAAAAACAAACCTGTAAGTTGCATCAAGAGGCAATAAATAGTTCATTGATGTTGTTAGTGGAAGACTGGGAAGAATGTCCATAAAAGTAGCACAGGATGGCAAGGAGGGCTTGATCTGGTAATAAAAAGTTATGTGAGAATGTCATTAACAACACAGCCTGTCCTTCTCCTTCTCTAGTCCAATGAAAGAGAGCTTTTAAACAAAATAGGTAAATTTTACTCTTTCTCTCCCACCCCATCAGTGCAGTTTAGCAGTTGCTGAATATCTGGAAAGAAAGCCTAATTTTTTCATGAGCTGTCACTCATGTGCCAGAACCTCATGTACTGTTGATGCACTGTGGCCAAACTAGAATCTTCTGTCCCTCAGGTTTGGCCGAAAGGAAATCAGATGCTCCCAGCAGCATTTCACAGTCTTCTCTAAAGCTCCTAGCTTGGTAGTTGTGCAATGTTTAACCATTGTGAAAATTGGTTTTTCTTGCTGTCCTGAGGTATTGCCACACAGACTTTGGAGGAAAATAAATTATTAAAAAGCAACAACAACAACAATCCAGACTGATTAACAAACTCATTGCTGAGAAATGGTAAATCAAAGATATTTGGTACTGAAGACACAAATTTTCATGATCAAAACTTCCAAATTAGCTACATCTCTAATTTCTTTTAGGCAAAATTTTGCCTTCTTAAGCTCTCTTGAACCACAGGGTGGTCTGCATTTACCCTTTAAGGGAAGAGCCCCAGTAGGATGCAGTTTTCTGAGACTATTCCACAGAGAGTTGAGTTTACACAGGCACACAAAAATTGCTTCACAATTCTTGCAATATTGCCTAATAATCAACCATCCTGCAAAATCATCCTAGATTCAAAGAAATAAAAGAGGTTGGAGAGCAGGAAAGAGGGATAGAAGTGAAAATTGAGGAGGGAATACAAACTCTAAAAATGGAAAAGTTGGAAAAAAGCAGAAAAGAGTAGCAGTAAGCAGATGGGAATTCCCCTTGCACTGGAATGAGGAAAGAGGAACCTTTACCTCTGTTGCAAAGATCTGCTGCTATTTCCTGTGTTTTGTTTGAGGTTTTTTTGGGAGGGGGTTTGATTGGTTTTTTTGGTTTTATTCACAACCTATTCCACAAATTGAAAGTCAATGTGGCTCAAAATGAAACCTCCATTTGCAGATCTGCAATCCATATATCTTCAGTCTTTTTCCAAGCTCTAAAAGCTAGATCAATGGAATAGATTTCCTTTAAGAGCAGATGAGGGTTGTCCATTTTCCTTCTTCCCAAATCAGTTATTATTTTAATTTTATTTTCGTGTAGGCTTCTCTTTGCATTATTTCTAAACCTTATTGTGAGTAGATTTGCCAAAAGTGAAATAAAGTGTCTGGAGATTCATTTAATGGAGTCCATTCATGAATGATAAAACACATCACATGCAAGTTCTCTTAATCAGTAGAGTTTACTAATAATATTCAAGAGTTATTCCTTTTTAAAATTTTTCTCTGTCCAGAATTTATGTTTATATGAAAAAGATGCTTGGATTTAATTTCATGTTGTTACTGTTCCATAATTCTCTTTTTGTCCTTCATTTTGAATTTTTAGTTTTCTCTACCTTATGCTTAAAAGAAAACCATACTTATTTAACTGGTAGCCCTTCAGAGCTTAGAGAGTAAATTGCCTTGGAAACTAGAAGTTTATGTAAGGATAATGGATTTTGGTTATTTGACAACTCAGCAATCTAATGAAGTAATGATGGATATAGTTTCTGATTACATCTAAATTTATGATTGGTTAAAATTTCATTTTACAAGACTAGATTAATGATTAAATATCAAATTATCTGTAGATTTTAGTATTTTGATTTGCCCATCACTCTATAGATACAGATAATAAACTAAAAAAAAAAATCATTGTGAGAACTTGGTTAAAAATTAAAAGAAAATTACATATTGAAATCCAATACTGAATTTTGCATGGACTATGTTTAAACTGGGTTATAAAATATTGCATATTTAATCTCTCGGAGAAGAAGCTCCCAGCGATTACATCCAGGTTGTTCAAGCTTGGTGTTCACAGATGACATAAAAGCATCTGGAGCCCTCCATTTAACCAAGCCATGAGTTTCTTTGAAAGGAATACCTGTGATAGAAGGTACAGTTTGTGCCCAGGTGTGATGGCAGCTTTGCATTTTAAAAATTTTTAACATTTTTAACAGCTCACTTCCTCCAAGATGGAACTATTGCCAAAAATATTTGTGCAGTGATAATGCTTCTAGATTGATGCTTTCAACATGCACTTCTTCGCTTGAGGATTATACAGGGATTAAAACAAATTTCAGGTGAAAAGATAATGTAATGTAAAAACTACAGTTTCTGATTTGGATATGCTTTCCTTGTTGCTGTCTATTCCTTCCAACTCTTTCCCTCACTAGAATTTAAGCCTATGTGGTATTTTTTTTTGTTTCTTTTCTATGTTACAGTATTTTATTAATAATTTTGTAAATTTTGATTAAAAGGTGAGTAGTTTGGGCAATAGAAAATTATTTGAAAAGTACCACATTAATTCACACATTCACACTACCAAACACCTTTCCAATATCAATTCTATCTGGTTTTCCTCGTACATATTCACAGAAATCACTCCTCTGCTTTAAAACCTGACCTCAGGATCTGTCAGCCTTTATATCTCATTAATGCTATTGGGCAGAGATTTTATTTTTGTAATCATAAAGATCACTATTGTAGTGATGAGGATTTCTAAACTATAAGAGGCCCTCATTCATTGAAATGGACATCAGAATATGTGTTTTTTATATTCTTTCATAAATGAAAGACCTGGGGCTGTTTTGTTCAAACTTTGCCAAAAAGGTTGCCTTCCAACAGAAGTGAACATTTTTAATTTAAGAAGGAACGAGTTGATATTCAGAAAATCTTGAGCAGGGATTTGTAAGTTTTATTCACAAATGGCTGCGTAAACATAAGAAATCAGGTTAGGAATGCTATATAACTAAATTCATCTTCAATGCGATGCCTAAATGAAATGCTGCATCTCAAACAAGGACTTTTTGCAAACCTTTTGCAGTCTGTGTGAGACCTTTGGGAGCATCTGGGAAGCCCTGGCTCAAAGCACATGGAAATAAAGGTAAATTGTATTATTCAGGCCTGCTATACTACCTACCATTTTCAATGAAGTTGAAGATATGGCAATAGCACAGAGAAGATAAAGAAAAGTTCTTAACAAATTCCCTTGTCAATACACTCTTCTTGGTTTAAATTCAGAATAATAAATGATGTGCAAGAAGTTAGCTTAGATGCCCTGTCAGATAAACCCAACCTGGGCTGTCTGCATGCCAGCTGGAATGGAAATTAAACATTTTTTTATCACTATCTGCAAACGAAACTTCTGCTTTTCCATCACTTAGATTATTTCTTTTTTGGGTTATTCCATGGACTGATCACTTGGAGATTACACATAGAGCAGTAATGAAGAAATACACCAGCTCTCCAGGTAGTATGCCAAAAACAAAAGTTGGAACTCAAATCAACCTTCTGTCTGTCCTGCTTGCTGGACCCCTGCAAGCATGAAACTCTCTGGGAGCTGGGGTTAAATCAGAAAAGGAGTAATGATAAAATAAACTAGGTACAGACTCTCTATACCCCTGTTCATTATTCATACCTGACTCTGTAGCTGATGAATTCTTCAAGGCCAGGACTGGCAAATGAACCTTGATTTCCAGGTGAAAAAAATGCAGTATAATAAAAATTATTACTGTATTATTACAACTCAGTAAGTTTCTCCCTTCCACTCAGGTCAGACTGATTCTAAGGAGAGAGCACCCTGTGAGTTGTTCCATTTCTGCTGTAGAAACCACAACTATTCAGAGGAAAATTATATTAAAGAACAAACAGCATCATTAGGTAAAATTAAAGGGCTATTAAAAATCAGGAAGGCAAGCTGGGCTTCCTTTTTGTGCTTGACTTAGCCAGTTATGTTAGGCTTCATGTTTGTTGCTGGACACTGAGTCATCTCCCCTACTTCAGCAGAGAAGCTTAGTTGGGTGAAGGCACTGAATGCAAATGTCTCTGGGCTTTTGGGTTTAAATCAGCCATTAGCACTGCCTTTTATTTTATCCCATTAACATTTATACACTCAGGAAGGGAATACTTTCTTAGCCTAGCAATAGGGGTTTGTATTTTCCTTTTTACATCCTTAAGTACAGACAATAACCCCCTAAGAGTTGAGGGATTTTTTTTTTTTCATTTGATGCATTCTGAGGGAAGAGATTTTGGTGGGAAAAAGTGGTTGGTGATGGGTGATTGTTGCTTCTTTCTTGAAATTTTGCTAGAAGACTGAAAAGGCAAATAACTGCTAAAGGCTGCCACATTCCTCAAACAGTCATCTCCTGTTATACACTGAGAGAACTGCTACCCCACACAAATGAAGAGCACAATGCTATTTTAAATATAAATTTATGCAAGCTATGTCCTTTAGCTTCAACCGTGTGCTGAAATGAGTCAGCTAGTACAGAACAAGGTTTAAAGGATGTTAAAGCACCAGAGCTTGTGGCAGCACCTAATTCAGCTTGAGGAACTAGTGTGCTGCATTCAGTGTGGAACATGGATCATCTTGGGAACACAGCTGGATACCTTATGGACCACGGGCTTGAACCAGAGCCTGGGGGATTAAAATAGCCTTGCTAATAGCAGTCCTCTTCTTGTAGAAATAGCCACTGGAAGTGCTTCATGCTGTCCAAGGTGCCTGTCTGGATCTGGTTACACCCCCATGCGAATTTTAGGAGGAAGTAGAACAGGCAAACTCCACTCCTTGCCACAGGTTGTCCTTTCACGTCTCAACAGATCAAACTTCTGGGCAGTTGCTATGAAACAGAGGCAATTCCCCCTGTGTCTCAGTGGTACTTTTGCCAGAGAGGGTTAAAGCCATCCCTTTCACAGGAACACACTCAGAGATGTGAGGAACATATTGCAGACCAGACAAACAAGGAAGAAATATCAGATGAGCAAAGATTTAAAAAACCCCCAAGCCCTACACTCAACTATATCACTGATAAAGAAGCATAAGATTGCAGTTTTCATAAACTTTCTAATTCTCTTAGGAAGATTACTGGAAGTTTCTCCTCTGGAGTTGCTTGTGTGGTGACATCTGTAACAAAACAAAAATAAAGCTTCGGTTCTCCCTGATGTACTTGTATGTTAAAACTATAGCTCTCCCTCCCCATATCTGATGAATAGAGAATGCAGCAGTATTCTCAAATTTCTTAGGTTTTATAGACACAATGATTCACCCTTAGAGCTGCTGGTAGCTGTGTGATAATTGAAGATAAATCTGAGATTCTGTGGAACAATGAAGAAGCAAATACTCTTGAGCATCTTTTGAAACAGATTTTTTTTCCCCCCAGAGTATTTTGTTCTCATAAAATGCAGATTTAGATGTTTGTGTCGAAGACCACAATCTGTATACTATTTATTTTAGGGGAGAAGTCCTACAAAAGTCTCTTCTTTGTAAAGACTCAGGGGCGGTAGATGAGAAAGCGAGTGATTTTTATCCGTGTTTGTGCAGAACCACGTTTTGCACAGCGACGCTTCTCATTTCACTGCAGCTCACACAACTTTTCCGCTGTGTTTGTCAGCCCTGTGAAGCGAGGACGCCTCGAGCGAGGCACCTCACGCTCCACAGCAGGGACAAGGTGAAAGCTGGGGAGCCTTGGTCACTGTGTGAGTGTGAAAAATGAATGTGTGTCACGTGAAGTTGGCTTCTGTGGTGGCACTCCTTAGCTCTTCCCTCCCCACTCCCAATTTTGTCTTCTGGAGTGCCCAGCACAGCGCTAATTATCTTGAGCCCAACCCGTGTAAGTGAGGTACCTAAAATTTAGAATACTTGTATTTACAAAAGTGAAAGTAATTAGGCAAATCCTCTAAAGATCTTGACTCAAATGTCCTAATTATTTCTGCTGATGTCTCTTTTATAAAGTTTTCTTGGGGGCTTTTTGTGAATATTAGACTTCTAAATATCTAACTGTAGCATTCCTGCATGCTAGGGTGTGTTGTGGACTGCTGTTGTGGATGTGCTACGTGAGAATATGGCACACAGGTTGATGTATGCTCTACCACAGATTCCCCATCAATAACGATTCAGTACCCAAGCTTGAGTAAATCCATTTTCCTATTTGTTGTGTTCCATGCCCGAGTCTCCAGGAAGGCTTTGTGCAAACTCCATTGGCAGCAGGGGTCTGACACTTGCAGAATAAAACAGCTTGAACTTTTCACAATTCCAAATCAGTTTTCTCTATCAAAGGTGTGATTTTTAAAAGGAAATCTATTCCTTTTTGCCTGATTCTATTGCTCTCTGTGCAATGGATAGAAGCAATTGAAATATCCTGGGTTTATCCTTGGATTTTCAGCTGAGGAGGAAACAAACACCCAAGAACTGTTATGTGGCAGTGGTTCCCTTGGGAAATAGAGTCACACACACTTTTTTCCCCTGTTCTGCAAAAAATCCCCAAGTAATTTGTCCAGGTCATTTTCTACAGTCAGCACAGCTCCTGACACGTGTTCCTTTCCCCCCAGGCAGGGGACACAATAACTCATTACTGCTGCAAGACTCTTCCTCAGTGATTTAGTCAAGTTGCTGTCTGACTCCCTGATTAATTCACACAGCTTCCTCACAAACTCTTCCTTAATAAACTGACAGAGTTCTGGCTAGGCAGGTTCCCCCTCTCTAGCAGAATAATTCCGTGGTCTTCTGCAGCATGCAGGCTGCTGGAAAAGCTTCTGGGTGTGGACAAGCTCTTTGCAAAGTGACTTGGCTGCAGGACAGAGCCCTGCTGGCTGAACCTCTGCCCTATCTCCCAAGGAGATTGCCATGGTAGTGCAGATAGCCTGTTCCAAACCCTCTCTCTTTGCTTCTGTCTCACTGCGGGGCAAAGACACTTTTTCAAAGGCAGACACAAGGGCTGGCCAACAGAAAGGGAAAATAGATCTTTGAGGTGTGAGAGAGAGCACCCCAAGCCATGGACCAGCGGCCGAGCACACGTGTACAAATCAGCACGGGTTTAAGAGTACACAAATTTATTTGTGTGGGTTTATTTGTACACAAATGCCACCTTCTGGAAGCAACCACTGGTCCTGGTCTGCCTGCTCTGCACCTGGGTTTCATCAGCCCAGGAGTCCTCCTGCCACTGCATCACTTCATGCCCAACCACGAGCCCAGGCTGCTCTGTGCCCTTCCCTGTGTTCTTCTCCATTCTGTGTTCTCACCTTTTGTCTGCTTTTCAGTTGGTACCTCAGCACATATCTTTGAATTTTCTGTTCTTCATCAGCAGCCTTCTCCCTCATGGCCAATTTCTATTTCATGGTAATATGCAGAAAGTGGATATATAGGTAAAAGAGCTAATTAGGAACTTTGAATTGAGTCTCTGAAGGCCCAAGTTCTGTGCTTAGGTTTAAACGGGTTTTTTGTCTCCTGAATATAAATCTGACAATATATAAACTTTCATTGTGTCTTAAATCAGAGCACAGAAAGAACCATTTTCTTTTAAAAACAACAGTTATTTTTACCTGTTTTAAATAGGGGATTGAACAAGATGACCCTAATTTTCAACCTCAATAGCACTGTAATATTTATACATCTGAGAAAGAAAATTCCCTTCTGGGGATCTCTTACCTTGTTACTGTAATAATCCTGACAAATTAATCTCTTCTGCTTCATGCATGTTGTAATTCTGTCTGAGAGAAGACAAATTAAAAAGTTCTCATGTTTCACAAAACAAACAAACTGTGAGGTGGGACTGGGAATGCTGTAACACCAACAGAGGGCAGAGAGTGTGAATTGCACCAATTAATTCCTTAATTTGGAAGGAGTCATTTTGGCAGGTACTAACAGACACGAACATGCTGTGTTGCAGACTCTCAGTATTATCTTTTAATGCCTCTTTTATATAAAATGTGCAAGAGGGAGTGGTTTGTTGTTTGGAAATGGCCATTTAGCAGGTAAATATCTCCTCCTACAGTTTAACAGTATGTCTCAGAGAATATATTCAAAAACATTTGAACAGCAGCTAGGAAATCAAGACTTTTATTCCTATTAAATTAATTATTTCTGTAATGTAATCATGCTAGGTATGGGCAGGGTTCAGGTATCCAGAAGACACACAAGTGAAAATCAGTGTCTGAAATGAATGCTTGTTATGTAAAGCATGAGAAATAGACTTATTAACAACTTCAGTGTTACAACACAGTGCTTATAGTTAAAGAAAAACATTGTGTCATTTATGAATTTTTCAGTTCAGTGTCTGATCCAAAAAACTATGAGAACAATCCCTTGGAAGGCTTCTCTCCATAAATATTTTTCTCAAAAACATATTGAAGTTTCCATTTATTGTTTTTGAGCCTTTTTTTTTTTTAAACCCAGCTTGTAATTGAAATATTTTTATATTCTAATTTAGATTATTCAGAAACTGAAGTTTGAAACAGTCTATTTATAACATGCTAACAGAAATTATTGCAGTTATCCAATGGCACATCTCCATGGCTATAATTTCTTTCCCCATAATTGTCAACAAATATTTTGTAGGCACCATGGAGCAGGATATTTAACATTTTTCTAAATTGTGCCCTGTCTTCCATGTATCTATTGCAGAGGAATATCAGATTATAGTCACTAACATGAGCCAGCCAAAAGATTGGGTTTTTGCTCCTTCATACATTTACCCTGTCATGTCACTTCCCACATTTCAACAACATCTTTGATGATAAATGAGAAAACAACATCTCTGCAATTTCAGAATAAAATTAGATATAAATGTAAAACAATAGAGGCTTTTGTGGAAGATTAATTTGTGTGATTTATACTTTAATTGTAATAGAAGATGATTAGAGAGGGTAAGGGTGGCATTGGGATTCCTTTCTCTGCAGGCTTCTGCTGTCTGGAGCCTACAGAGAGTTACTTTTGAAATACTGTGGAAAAAAAAAGAAAAATACATCTGACTATAAAAGATTATTCATATATTCTCTTTATAGTTATCCTCAGCATTTTCTTGAGCTCTGATTCTGAAAAGAAGTCCATTGGTGAAGAGCAATTGCACTGTGCATCACTTGCTGGGTTTTATTTCTCTCTCTTTCAAAAAATTTTCCATTTAATTACAATTTTTATTTTTATCAACAAATATTATTAATTATGACTATACTATATTTCAATTAGTAAAGTGTTCTCGTCTCAACCCACAGTTTTCTCACTTTTATCCCTCTGATTCTCTGCCTCATCCCACCAGGAGGAGAATCAGTGGGCAGCTCTGTGGTGCTCATTTGGGGTTAAACCAAGAATTAAAGCAGTATTTTCTCTAGCCGAAGTAGGGCACCCAGATTTCTTCCACGATGGCCAAGTGCAGTGGCTGAGTGGGCAGAGGGTGATGCAAGAAATTGTTCTGGCCTCGGGTCCCAGTATTGTTTTGCCTTCTTGCAGTATAATAACAAGAAGTATAATAGTATAATAATAATGATGTAACTGGGACATTTTCAATTAATGCTTGCACTAATGCAACAAAAAACTAAAGAATTTTCATTTCTTTGCAACAGTATTTCTTGAACTTCTGTGAGCAGGGCTCCAGTCTCTTATCATAACTCTCTTTTCCTCTCCCTTTTTCCCACTCTCATAATCCCTGCAGCACCTGTACTTTTTCTCCCTGGCAGCAGCTCTGCTCATCTGAGAGGATGAGCAGAGGGAGGAGAACTAGTTAAAATTACTGAGGATCGAGCTGTTCCCAGTAAGTCTAAGGCAGCATGATTTTTGTGACTCACTTATGACCACTAAAGAGATGTAAAACACAGTCTGAGAAATACTTTCCAGGAACTCATCTCTGATGATTTACTGTAGAAGCTAAGGTAAGAAACACTTGGCTAAATCCAGTATAAACAGTCTCAGGCTCGAGCCCAATTCTGCAAAATCTTTCATAAACATCACTAAAATGTTAGCCTGAAATGTCAGCCTGAAATGTCACCTGTTCTTTCATTACCATCACCATTTTGTATCAGGTTGTGTTGACTTTGGTGGATGTTATTCTCATTCGTCTCCAAGACAAGAGGAAAAAAAAGATTTAGAAGCAAGATAGACAAAAACATTTGCCTTTGCATAGAACACAGCAAAGAGACAATCAGAAAATAAACATTTTTAAAATTAATGTTTATATTTGATTGGAAAAGGCTGACCTTTATTACACAGGCATACATTGTTTCCTAATCTGCAAGAAAGCAGAACAGTGACTGGTGAGTGAAAGATCTAATGTATCAGAGAATTTACACCTAATTTGCATATAGTGTTTTTTCTATTTTTATTTTTTTTATCACTTCTGTTTTTGCAACCTGCAGTTCAACTCATTTCATCTTTCTGTATTATGTCTGATGAGACAGAATATGAGTTTCTGAGTAATTGCTGTGTAATCTACTGCTTTGGCATAACACAGATACCTCAGGGAAGAAACTCTCTGTGTCATCCAGACAGCTTTTTACCCATTGAACAGTGCACCCACCTAAGCCTGTTTCTTCAGGAGAAAGCTGTGGGAACAGCTTTACTGAAGTCCACACAGACATATCCACAGCCTTTCCCTCTAAGTGTCACAGAAGTTCAGGCTGCTCAAACAGGGCCTGCCTTTCATAAACCTCTGTTAGCTGTGCCTGACCCTCAGTTATCCTGGTCTGCTCCACCTTCTCCCCTGGCACCGAGGTCAGGCTGGCAGACCTGCAGTTCTCCCCTTTTTGTTTGCCAGCTTCCACCCTGAGAAGTCACAGATGACTCCTGTGCTCAGTTTTCGTCCATCTGTATTTTCTTTCCTCATTTTGGTATCATAAACTCTGCTGGGGCAGGCATGAACCAGGGTTTTTCTCTGGTTGAGCCACACTCCCCACACTGGGTTTCTGATCTCAGACTAGAACTGTTCTTGTGATAACACACTGCCCACAGTAAAATGTTTTGCTAAAATAGAAGGTAAAAGCATTTATCCAACTCTGCCCAGTCACCAGGAGTCTGCTCCCCAAATCTAGGGAAAAAAGGCATTTCTGGAATAGCTTTCCCTGCTCATGCAAAGATCAAAAGGCAGATAAAGACAGATAAACAGTAATAACACTCCTGAGGGAGAGACCAAAAGGTGCACCCAGCTGAATTAATAGATCTCAAAACTTAAGGTAATGACCTAGAAGGAAAGACATCCTCCCTCAAGCTATCCACGTGCAAAAATATAAGTAAAGAAAGTTCCCAGGGGAGTATATAATTTGTAGGGTATCAGAACTCCTGCAAACCCAGGAGAAAATTGAATTTCAATGATAGAATTAAATATAAAGACATTAAAATAAAGAACAGACATGACCAGCTCATCAAAGTATTTATTCTCAAAAAATCTTCAGGCCCATATGGACATTAAATCTCAAGAGACTTATTAACAAATTCTTTTCCTTCAATATTTTTTGCCTAATTGGTTGCATAGTTTTCAGTCCACTGTTATACTCAATGGAACTCATGTTCTATCTGCTCAGAAAAGTAAAAGACAGCATCTTCATGTGATCAAACATACCATAAGCAATCACTCTAAGATAGCAGCTCAGTCACATTTAATATCCCCAAAATATTACAAAGGTGCAGACTAAAGTTGGTTGCTGTTAGAGGGAGGGAAACATCCTTTCTCCATTTTTTTTTTAGGCAGTGACAAGAGACAGCCTTCATTTACTCTTGGGAATAAATGAACTTTAAAAGCCTGATAAACACGATGGAGAAAATGGATTGATTTTAAACTCAACAGTGGATATCACAGAGTATAAAAGAGTCTTTAAGATGATTAAGGGATTGGAGCATCTGTCATAGAAGAAAAGGCTGAGGGAGCTGGGACTGTTCAGCCTGCAGAAGAGGACACACAGAGATCTTCTCCTTGTGTACAAATAACTGATGAAGGGAGAAAAGAAGGTGAAACCAGACTTTCAGTGTTTCACAGTGAGAGGACAAGAGTCAATGGGCACAAACTGAAATACAGGAAATTCTGTCTACATGTAGGAAAACACTTCCTCACTGTGAGGATGCTCACACGCTGGAACAAGGCACCCAGAGAGGCTGTGGAGTCTCCTCTTGGAGACACTAAAAAATTTAAGCTAGTCTGTTGAAACTGCTCCTGGCTCTGAGCTGGGGTTGGACTGGATGGTCTCCAGAAGGGCCATCCTGTGATTCTCTGACTCATTTGTTTAAAATCAATTCGTTTCACAGCACTGTTTTATCAATCATCTAAGTTGTTCAATTTTTCATACAGCTGTATTTGCATGAGTTGTCTCATAGGGAGGGAAATTACTCCTAAAACTTTATTGGTCCCGCACAAGTATTTTCTGGTCCATCTCCTGGAAATATCACTACAGCAAAGTTATCAAAACATTGACAAAAGGATGGTAGGTTTTGTTTACTTTCAGATGATGCTTCTGGGAGGTTGTAGCTAAGCCTGCTTCTGACCCCTTGTATTTTAGGGCAATTTCACATACAAGTGTTTTCTAGTAAAAATGTACTATTCATTTTAAAAAATGGTTTTTCAAAAACTTAAATTTCTGAGAATATTTCTGGCTGATAATTTTTAGCCTGCCCTTGGCACATTTTTCTGCTTTCTGCACTGTATTTATCTATTTTCTCTCAGGAGATATTGTCTCTCCTACAGGATAAAGTCTGAAACTAACTTTCTTTGGTATATGTTCATCCAGTGTCTAGCAGGAAGAACCCAATACCCTTACCTGCCTTCAGAGAGAAAATTAATAGTGGTAACAGTGATAAAGCTGATGCTTAAAAGGTAAATTTTCCAAAATACTGACATTTATTTGCCAGAGTTTTTGCGAGTAAGTAGTTTGACCTGTCCTATCTGCTGTCATGTTGTATATTCTTGTGTTTAATGCAGATTCTACTGAATATAAACCTATGTAATTATTTCTAAAGTCTTATTAAGATAAGCTATAAATTTTTATTTGTGGAGAACCTTATCAATGGGAGCAAGTAATCATTTTTCTAATTCATGGGAGAGAGGAAACAGCTCCTATTGTTCCTACAGTTCCCAACCTGGGAGGAGGCTCTGGCCTTCTCAGATTTCCTTTGCTCTTTTCTTTGCTAGCCTGTCCTCCACATATTTCCTTGCTTTTTTCTGCAACATTTCTTTGCTTGCCTGTGTGTTCCATGAATATACTCTGTCCTCAGGACAATGGGAGGTCACCTTACCCCTACTCTTAGATAAATCCATACAAACTGGCTGAAGACAAAAATAGTCCTTGCAAGTGTCTGTCATTTGCTCTTGCTCAGACACAGAGACTCAGCAAGAAAATGGGACATTCTGAAGCAGGCTCTGAGCTTGGATTGCTGTAATATTGCAGAGGATCAGCCTCTGTGCACTACTGCCACATGTAATGCAGAGTAAAAAGTGTAACATTTATTGCTATCTGAGGGGATGGGTGGGTAGGGAAAAGAAAATTAAGAGGAACGGTTAGACAAAGTGCAGTTAAAATAGAGTTAAAATATGAAGCAGATTATGTAGAAAGGATGGAGACAAAAAAAGATACATTTAACAATGACAATATATAAGTTTTACTTAATAAACTGTCCTTATTTTGATAGCAGAGGTTTTTTTCTGGACTCAACATCGTTTACCTTCAGTAACCTATTCAGACATCCACATCACATGTTAAAGTATATACTAAAAACTAGCAATTTGACATTTGTATGGCTTATTTGACTTCTACAGGTGTACATGAAATCACAGCAACCTGGGGTGAAATGCAACCTTATTGATCAGCCCTCTTTTCCTTTTTTATGTTTGACTGGTTGACAAATTTAGGTTCCCTGGAGATGGATTAATTTTGCTCGTAGTGATTAAAAATCAGGTAGGCTATCAAATTTCCCTGCACACTTTGCCAATGCAAGGCAAGCATTACAGCAAAATTATCTTTGGGATTTTCAAGTCTGTTGGCAGAATCTAATAGGGATACTTGATCAATTGTATTCTACTGCATATCAATGAAAGCAGCAACATTCTCATCAATTTGATAGAGAACTAAATTATGCCACCTACTATCTGAGATGTCCTGGGTACCACCAAAAATTAAATACTGTCTGTGCGTGGGAATCGATATTTAAAACATCACTGTCACAGGCATTAAGTGCTAACTAATGTGAATTAGGGAACTGATGGCCCAGGGTAGCTGAGCACTTGAGGCTGGGACACGTGTGCTGTTCTGTCTCTGAAATGTTCAGCAGACTTAAATCAGACTCAGACTTCCCCCGAGGGACAGCAGCTCTGAGCTCATTAGCACGAAGTGCCCATTTCCAGAGGGCTTCCTGCAGGGACCATCCAGGGCTGGCATTGAGCCTTAGCCTCAAGGGTGCTCAAAGTGGCAACACCCAGGGAGGTGCCAGAGTGAGCTCTGCAGAGCTCCACGAGTCACTCCCCGTGGCACAGGGTGTTGGGGATGATGCCTTAGGTTTTAACTTTTATATTGTTCCCAGCCCTGCAGTGCCCAGTGTAACTCTGCAGTTCCCTGGAGCTCGTTCAGTGCTGTTCTCTCATGCTCACACTGACATAACAAAGCCTCTCCAGCTCGCTCTCCAAGGACACCCAGACCCTCCTGGGCCCAACAACTGCAAACCTTCATCTTGGGGAGGGGGGGGCAAGCTTGGGCAAATTCCATCCTTGCCTGGCTTCTGCTTGGGCAATTGATGCTGATATCAAAGTGGGAAGAACTCGGGAGCTGTCATTGTCCATTTTGGGATGCACTGAGGCAGGAGCCTCTGGAGCCCAGAGTGTGACCTCTGAAGGCCTTTCCAATCAATCCCTCCTTTATTCCTTTATTCCTGTCTGGTCTCTGTTTCTAGGGANCGAGTAAGTAGTTTGACCTGTCCTATCTGCTGTTATGTTGTATATTCTTGTGTTTAATGCAGATTCTACTGAATATAAACCTAAGTAATTATTTCTAAAGTCTTATTAAGATAAGCTATAAATTTTTATTTGTGGAGAACCTTATCAATGGGAGCAAGTAATCATTTTTCTAATTCATGGGAGAGAGGAAACAGCTCCTATTGTTCCTACAGTTCCCAACCTGGGAGGAGGCTCTGGCCTTCTCAGAAGATTTCCTTTGCTCTTTTCTTTGCTAGCCT
Organism: Vireo altiloquus; assembly: GCA_013396875.1. Lineage (NCBI taxonomy): Eukaryota > Metazoa > Chordata > Aves > Passeriformes > Vireonidae > Vireo > Vireo altiloquus. The sequence continues at coordinate 378,719 of VZRF01010021.1, forward strand.
GTCCTCCACATATTTCCTTGCTTTTTTCTGCAACATTTCTTTGCTTGCCTGTGTGTTCCATGAATATACTCTGTCCTCAGGACAATGGGAGGTCACCTTACCCCTACTCTTAGATAAATCCATACAAACTGGCTGAAGACAAAAATAGTCCTTGCAAGTGTCTGTCATTTGCTCTTGCTCAGACACAGAGACTCAGCAAGAAAATGGGACATTCTAAAGCAGGCTCTGAGCTTGGATTGCTGTAATATTGCAGAAGATCAGCCTCTGTGCACTACTGCCACGTGTAATGCAGAGTAAAAAGTGTAACATTTATTGCTATCTGAGGGGATGGGTGGGTAGGGAAAAGAAAATTAAGAGGAACGGTTAGACAAAGTGCAGTTAAAATAGAGTTAAAATATGAAGCAGATTATGTAGAAAGGATGGAGACAAAAAAAGATATATTTAACAATGACAATATATAAGTTTTACTTAATAAACTGTCCTTATTTTAATAGCAGAGGGTTTTTTCTGGACTCAGCATCGTTTACCTTCAGTAACCTATTCAGACATCCACATCACATGTTAAAGTATATACTAAAAACTAGCAATTTGACATTTGTATGGCTTATTTGACTTCTACAGGTGTACATGAAATCACAGCAACCTGGGGTGAAATGCAACCTTATTGATCAGCCCTCTTTTCCTTTTTTATGTTTGACTGGTTGACAAATTTAGGTTCCCTGGAGATGGATTAATTTTGCTCGTAGTGATTAAAAATCAGGTAGGCTATCAAATTTCCCTGCGCACTTTGCCAATGCAAGGCAAGCATTACAGCAAAATTATCTTTGGGATTTTCAAGCCTGTTGGCAGAATCTAATAGGGATACTTGATCAATTGTGTTCTACTACATATCAATGAAAGCAGCAACATTCTCATCAATTTGATAGAGAACTAAATTATGCCACCTACTATCTGAGATGTCCTGGATCCCACCAAAAATTAAATACTGTCTGTGCGTGGGAATCGATATTTAAAGCATCATTGTCATGGGCATTAAGTGCTAAGTAATGTGAATTAGGAAACTGATGGCCCAGGGTAGCTGAGCACTTGAGGCTGGGACACGTGTGCTGTTCTGTCTCTGAAATGTTCAGCAGACTTAAATCAGACTCAGACTTCCCCCGAGGGACAGCAGCTCTGAGCTCATTAGCACGAAGTGCCCATTTCCAGAGGGCTTCCTGCAGGGACCATCCAGGGCTGGCATTGAGCCTCAGCCTCAAGGGTGCTCAAAGTGGCAACACCCAGGGAGGTGCCAGAGTGAGCTCTGCAGAGCTCCACGAGTCACTCCCCGTGGCACAGGGTGTTGGGGATGATGCCTTAGGTTTTAACTTTTATATTGTTCCCAGCCCTGCAGTGCCCAGTGTAACTCTGCAGTTCCCTGGAGCTCGTTCAGTGCTGTTCTCTCATGCTCACACTGACATAACAAAGCCTCTCCAGCTCGCTCTCCAAGGACACCCAGACCCTCCTGGGCCCAACAACTGCAAACCTTCATCTTGGGGAGGGGGGGGCAAGCTTGGGCAAATTCCATCCTTGCCTGGCTTCTGCTTGGGCAATTGATGCTGATATCAAAGTGGGAAGAACTCGGGAGCTGTCATTGTCCATTTTGGGATGCACTGAGGCAGGAGCCTCTGGAGCCCAGAGTGTGACCTCTGAAGGCCTTTCAAATAAATCCCTCCTTTATTCCTTTATTCCTGTCTGGTCTCTGTTTCTAGGTAGCCATTTAAAGCATCAGTGAGAAGGGCACAGAGAAGCAGGAGTCCAGGTGCTTTCTACTACTTTCACTGTTGTGGTGGAATCCAGGGGCAATTGTTATTTATATTTGTTGGAAGGAATATTTTTTATGCTGGAAAAAAATATTGTACTTGGAGATTTTAAAAAACCAAGGAGGAAGCAAACTGAGCAACTAGGAGAGAAGAATTAGTGTCTAGGCACCACTATTTCATCCTCTAAAAGATGTATGCTTGGCTGACATCTACAGGATTCCAACAGTGCAGGTTTTAGTCTTGGGTAAAAAGTAAAAATGGATTTGTGCCCTGGGAAAAGCAATATGTTCTCCCTTTGATCTGTTGTCCTCCACCAAGAGTATGATGGATATGAATCCTAATGACAGACAGGAAATAAGATAAATGCTTCTAAGTGACTGCAAGTTGGTTTTGGACCGAATGTATTGTTTGCACCTCTACGTAACAACAGCCGTGATACTAAAGCTAAGTTAGCAAAAACTATGAAAGGTGCTTGAACCTTGTAGGCATGAGGACACTATTTTCTTTTTATTCGGCTAATAATGACTGACTTTTGGCTCTCAGTGCATATATGTGTCACAAACAGATGAACTGAGGCTGCCTTCCAAGCTCATAGTCTATGATTCTATGAGTTGTGGCTCTCAAGGTTTGCCTATGAATTTTCCTGTTCATTGATCCTGCTGGTGTGTGATTTATACACAGTGGGGTTTAGCTATACCAAGCATAATCAATATTAGATTATTAGTCAATATTATTTGGCAAGATTATTTGACATCTTTGCATTTACTAATTACTTCGGCTCTGTAATTTTTTTTTGTGATTAAATCTCCCATGTAGTAGCCATGCAACCTGAGTCCAAAGAAATTCTAAAACATGTCATTCTCCCTAAAGATTATGTTCAATGCACAACTCTGTGGCTGACAACAGGTTTTACATCTGTTTGTGATAGTTTCCAGTGGTCTGGAATATCTAGGTGATAGGGCCAGTTTACACATAGATTCCACCTGAATGCACTTGAAATGAGAGAAGAGCTTTTTTAGTCATGCTGAAGCTTTAAGACCAAAATCTCAAACTACTTGTAAATGATTTATCCAATGAAAATGTAATTTATCTTTGATTGTTGATCTCTCTGTAGGAAACAGAGGCTAATCTCTGGAATCAGAGCAGTAAGCAGAGGTGAGCTGAACCTTGAAGCTGACTTTTATGTTTCTTGCTTTAAATAACTTTTGTTTTCCAGTAAAACAGATTTGATAGAAAAGGATTGGACAGGCCCCCCACTGATTGCCTAGAGTGGTTTATAATAAAATGAGGCTTTTCATGAAAATGCTCCTTCCTTGGGTAGCCAATCCACCCATGGCTCTCAGGGTGACAGATGATATGGGCACGAGCAAGAATGGCTCAGCACCAAGCTCTTGATTGTATTACCATGTTTAGTGCACACAATGAATACATTTTTATTAGGAACAGGGGCTATGGATTATGCCTAGTGCTAGTGTCCATCATGGAGATGTGTCTTGTGCTGCATTCCAGTGTGGGCAGAGATATGTCCCTCATGAGTTCAGAGACTCTGAAAACCACTCCTTATTTTCATCAAATATAGCCTGGTTGGGGTTTTATCTTGCTATTTTTTTACTGAAAACCCTGAGCTGAAAAATCTGAATTCTTCTATCTTACAGAGCTGTATAAAATATTTGTATTTTACGCATAGGTATTTTTACTATCTTCTTCTCTATCTTTCTTGTTAAAATGTGATGTTTAAAAAAAAAAACTGATTCGGAGATTTAGGAAGCAGGGAATAAATTTTTGCTTTACTTTGTGGTTGCCTGATCCCTGATTACCCCAAGGAATAACCTTGGGAAAAATCTTTGGTTTTGCATCTGATCCAGTTGCCGTTGTGCAAAGTTTAATGATGAGAATAACATTTTGCTCATTTGGACAAGATGTTAAAACCCTGTTATGGGTGTAACAGAATTTCAGAGAGAAAAAGAGGAAGGCCTCCATTTATATTTATACCCTTAAGCATTATCTTAGCTCAAGAAAGACAGGATATAAGGGTATGCTCAACATTAATCTTGTTCTGCAAATCATACTAACACCAAAGCCTTCCAACAGAGGAGGATAATTGTTTCATTTTAGAAGTTACAGAGAGTGGAAATGTCTACACTTTCTTCCTTTTTAAATTATTTTATTCAAACTAGCATTAGGCCTAAGAGTTCAAATATTTGGCTTTCATCCTTTAACCAAAAAATGTCCATTATGCCTAAAAAACCCTGAAAAGGCTCTTTAGCATCTGTGCACCCCAATGTGATGTCAGGGATTTTATATTGCCTGATATAAAATATATTTAGAGCAGGTAACCTCATCATTGATTCAGGACAATTATATTTTGTTTAATTTACATTAAAAAAAAAAAAAAAGAAAGAGTAAAAAAGTAAAATTATGTTTGATAATGACTACACCTGGAAGGTCTTGTAGAAGGTGCTGTAATTTTGTCTATCATGACAGCAGCTAAGCTATAATGAAACGTCGCAGAAATTTAATTTGCCAATTTTAGTTATGTGCAACTTAATTATAATTGATTTAGTGCTAATGCTGTATATCTCATGCAGAAGGCTGACTTGGTAAAGAATTTCTTATAATTCACCAAAGCTGCTTTTCTCCTCCAGTTTTATTTTGCATATAGTATCTTTGCGAACAGTGATACTTTGATTATTATAGCTGTACCACGAGTATTGTCCAAGTACCACACGAAATGTTGTCTCATGCCTACAGATCTCTCTTCATCAGATCTGGCTGTCAAAACTGGCCGAGTAATTGGGACAATTAAGGTGCCCCTGAGATATAATTATCCTTTATAATTTCTCTATATGTTTAAGAAAAATGATGATTGGCTCACAAAAACAGGTTCCCCACGGTACAATGAGAAAGAGGATACTGGAAAAGAACAGATCAGCTCTCATCTCCTGCACTTAAATAGTCCCTAAAATAATTTCAGCCCAAACTCTTCCTTCTGTGCCAGTAACTTACACACCACAAAGCAACATTTTAAGTATGTGTAGACAAATAAATGAGGATGATCTCTGTTCAAAGCATCCTTTGGTGTATTAGATCCTGGTAATGACTCTCAGTTGCTAGTGTGAGGAAGATAAATGTGACAGCTGTTTTCCCATGCCCCACTGACTCACTATTCATCTAGTTAAGTACATAGACAGTCCTCTGAGATCCTCTGCTGCCTCACAGCTCCTCTGTGGCTGAGCAGCCTTATTCCCACTGCCACAGAGCAAGAACTGATTTAGACAAACAGAGCATCTTATCCTCATTATCTGGGCAGTTTGTGGGGGAGAGGCTGGAAGCTTCCTCCACTGTCTGGCTGCTAGACCAGGACCACTCACGAGGCCACAGGGGCAGGACTGTGGCTGCCATGAAATCATCTGCAACAATGCGCAGAAATGACCTTTGGCCACAAATATCCAGGGTTCCTCTGATATTTCATTGCCCACCCCAGAAATTTTAATCTTCCTCCTCTGCATCTCCAACTGGTTATAAATTATAAAATGAAAAGTAAAAAGTTTTACTTGATTTTTTTATGCTTATTGTTTAGGTTGAATGACAAGCTGGTTGCAAAACAGCTTTTAAATACCAGTGTACTAACATAGCACTCCCTTCTCCCCAGACTTCAAAATACAAATAGAATACTAAGGAGTTAATCTCTCCCTCAGACAACTGAATTGTAGCACTTACTGCAGTTTCTAAAGAATGCATACATTTAAAAAAGATAAATATGACAGGAATAGGTGTATTCATGAGGAAAGTGTTTATACCACATTTATTCCCCTAGGCAAGAACATTGTCTTTCCCACCTCCACACCTCAATTGTATGTTTCTACAAATCCACATTTATACAACTATATTACTGAGGAAAAAGTTACAGTGATTGTTTTAAATCCATGTCCTTTCAGCCCAAAACCAGCCTTCTACACTTTCTTTGCTGTGCGTATCAAATCGTGGAATTCCTTGACATGAAATAAATTTTCATTTAAAACACAAAACCCTACTGAAAAAGTCAGGCTTTGAAGTCATGATAAGGTACTATCCTCTCATTATGAGGAAGCTTAGAAAGAACCAAAGAGAAATCAGAATTTGGGGAGATGGTTAATTTCTGTCTCCACCCAGATCTAGTTTGCCTTCTATATACCCCAAACACTTTAAGTGTGCAAATTAAACATTTCCAGAAGAATTTACTGTTGCTTAGCACCTTGCATATTCACACACCTTCAGCACAGTGTGTGAATGTACAGTTCACACTGTCCCAGCTGAACGAGATGGCATTTTACATCTGCTTTGCCTGACTGCAGCACATATCACGAGGCAGTCGATGATCCAGCCTCCCAGCACATCTGCTATGGCTAATAAGAAAGTAGAGCAAGGAGCAGCTACTTCTTTCACCCTTTTCTCACCTGGAAAGTGTGCAGGCTTGGGTGTGTTGGGCGAGGCTGAAGGCAAATTTACTCCACCAGCTGCAGAGACAAAAGCTGTCTCTTGACAGCAGAAGAAAACAATGTATGTTAGATACTAAAGAAAAGCCATGCCCATATTCAGCCAGCCTGAGTTGTTCCACGTTCTGTTCCTCTTGAATGGTCTAGAATGTCCATATTAAACCCAGGAGGCCCAAAGGAGCTGATCTGAGCCTTTCTCATAATTCCAATAATTGAGCATCCAAAGGGCCAAGAGATCACCCCCATTTTCCACAGAAGTTATGGCTTTGAAACTCCTTGTCACCTCCTGCATACCTCTACTCACTCCAGAAAGCCTCAGGGGTTTTTAAGGTTTGGTTCTGGAAGGTAGAAAATAATATGTGCTTTTCTTTTGTATTTTCACTTCCTCTGTGCACTTTCCTGATGTCTTCTCACTTGTTCCTGGATTGAACTGGATGTAAATATAAAAGGTAAAGAACTGCAGCTTGGCAAGCATGGACCACAGTGGGAAAGAGGGTTACTTGTGTCGTCAGCCAGGCTCAGATTCTGTAAATTTTGCTTGTCATTGTCCCCACATTAAATGTGTGTCGTACAATTCATATCTGACTTCACCACTTGCTTACCTCAATTACACACTAAAATGTTAAAGGAGGCTCTGAGTATGTGTTTAGTTCCTCTGGAGAAGCCATTCCCAAGGTAAATATGTTCAGCATATTTACCTTGTTCTGAGCCTGTCATAGCTCTCTTATCACTTTGTCAGCATAAATACCCTTGGGCAAATTTGACCCATTGTGCTCGTAATGCAATGACATTTAAATTGTAAAAAATACATCAAGCTGCATCAGAGGACTGTGCTCATCTTCATATAAAATATTAACTTTCCATTTGCCTGTGGGAAAGGAAACACCTCAGAGCAATTTCTTGGGTCTTACAGCAAAATAGCAGGTAAAAAGCCAGAATGATATTTCCTCTGAGAAATGCTCCAAATTGCTGAAAGAAGTTTCCTCCAATGACCAACTCCACAGGATTTCCACAGCCACATGAAACAAATATACTGGTGGTGTGTGCCCTGTTCACCTGAACCCTGTTTTGGTTAATTTTGCACCATCTCACTGAAGTTTTGTGAGGATTGTTTTTCAAGGGGGTTTCTAAAGCCTTTCTTACTAACTGGCTTTTGTCAGATGTGATGTCAGTCAGTACAAGGTGGGAGAATATGTTGACAGAGCAAGGTTTTTGATATGTTAACAGTTCAATTTTCATTATGCATATTATATAAATGAAGAATTTTATATTAGAATGGAACGGATTTGTTCTGTTCCTGTTTATCCTTGTTACAGACTGAAGGTGAGCTGAAACAGAAATTGCAGTCAGTTCTCTAGGTTTATGAACAGATTAATGGCAGCCTGAAGAGTCCTCAGGACTCATGGAGATGTTGATAGAGAAAAGGCAAAGGTGAGAGCTGGTTTTGCACCCAGCAGCAGGACTCGTGGAAATACACAGCATCTCCTGCTTTATAATGTCTCAGTTCTTTTGCTCCCCACTTACAACTACAAAAAAACCCCTTTAGAATCTACCATAAAAAGGTTTATTCCTTTTTTACATTTTCATATGAGCTTTATTTCTTAGCCTTTATTAGTGGTTTGCAAAATATACAAGTAATTTTGGTGAAGAGAAAAGAGAAATTTATTGTTTACATTTACTTTAAGTTATATCACCTTTCTGCATATATATACCATTTTTCAGAATTGAGGACCAAATACAATGTCCAACAGAGTATGAAAGTAATAATATTAATTCAACAGAAGCTGTTAGAAACCATCACTATTTGGTCCTAGCCTGTTTGAGCTGAGGATGATTCCAAAGAACACTCTTAAGACCAAATTTTTTCATGCTTTCCTATTTGATAGTCTGTGTGACATGGCTGGGCCACTCCAGCCCATTTTCTGGGGTATGTAAAAGGTAGCAGCTGTACCTCCACTTGACTGCACGAGTTGTTTTGAAAAATAATAATGGAAGGGTCTGTGAGGCAGAAATGCCTTTCAGGAGAGTGGGAGGTCTTCAGCAGATTGCTGGGAAGAATGGGATGCCATCATGGTCACTGAAAAGGCCTACAGAGCCTTCAATGTTCTGTACAGAATCCTGATTTCCTTGGAAGGTTACTTTAGATAAACAAAGTTCCCTTCTTCTCTTGCTTGTTCAGTAAGTGAGCAAACCTTTGAAAAGCCTGTACATGATAAAAGTATTCCTTGAAATCATCTCAAACAGAATGTAGCCACAAGGTAAAATTCTTGCAAGAGCAAAAATTGGTCATGCACGATTACTTTTTGACACACAAAATAGCTAGCTTAGAGTTCATATCATCATTAAATAAATGGAAACTAACAAAAAGTCCTTTTTTCTTTCTCTGTCCTTATTACTGCAGAATATGTTTTGACGTTGTTTTCCTAGTTAATTTGGACCCAACTCAACCTTGCTTTTATTCTGTATAATGATTTCCAGTAATGTAAAGAGGTTATAGAGTGCTGCATTTTGGATTTCATAGCTTTTTCCTCCCACTTTGGCAGGCATGTACAGGGAAAGGGGAGCAGATGGGAGGTGAGCCTCTCTGGGTGAGCAAGAGCAGCTCCTCTGCTGGAACATGGAAGGAACTCTACTGAAGCTTGGCTTACCTCTGTGTCTGTCACTGATGGACAGATAACCTGGACACAAACCCTAGTTGTGTCTTTACTCGTTATTATTAATGATAGACTGCCTTCTGGTTTACTCTGGAATGCATTCTGCTAACATTAACCCTACAATAATTCCTCCCTCTGGTACAGGGGCAGTGAAGCTCGTTGCAGAAGGTTGTCTGACATGACTGAGGATTTCTGAGTTGTCTCCTATTCAGGAAGCCATTCCTGATGGCAGGCAGCTCGCTCTGTTACTTACCAGAATGCACACAAAGCCTCTGGAAACAGTGAAGCTAAGGAAATCCTGCAGGGGTACTGCTTTTCCTTTTAGTCCTGGCGCTTCTTCTCCATTTTACTGGTGTGTGAATATAAGCAAACGAGGTGCATGGTGAAAAAAAAAAAAGTGTTGATAAAGACATTATTACATCTTACTCAGCCCATCAGCACAGTACTAAGTGCTTTGGTGAGCATCTGTTCCTCCCTCCTGTTATCAGCAGTCCTCAGTTCATCTCTCCTGTCTCCATCAGAGTCCCATGGCCCCACTGCTCTCCCTGCTCCCATGGGAGCTGCATCCTCCCCTCCCTGAACAGTCAGCCACTGCCTTCCACAGCCATTCCCCTTGCTGCTAATTACCCCACTCCTGGGGGGAGGAAGAAAAGATTCTACCAAAAGTGAAAGAAAAAAAACCAAATTTCAAAAAATATGATCTGTGGGATTCAGTGGTCAAAGGAAATGGAGGCCAGTGTTGATCTGTAAATGCTAAACACCTGGGGAATTAATCAAAATTTTAAGTTTATTATTCTCCTCTAAGATTGACCATAGAGCAATGAATGCACAGAACAATGCAACATCTTCCACTCTTAAAATTACAAAATAAGTCTGAAATCTGGGCTCTGATTTGACTTTGACCCTTTTGATCTCTGATTAGTAGTTCAACACTTCACTTAAGTCTCTGAAAATGCCAGATGAGATCTAAAATGGAAGTAGAACACTTTAGGGCTGATACAGCTATCAATCCTGCCCTTCTCTGAATTCAATATTTGAAGAGTGTCTTCACCCTCAAACTAGAACAGAGAAAGATTCAATAATGATTATTTCAGCCACTTGACATTCATTTGGTGCTGTTATTACCTGTTTGGCTGAACAAAGAAGTATTTATGAGAGATAGACTGCCTTTCCTTAGGCTGCTGCTCAGGTGTGGTGCCACTGAGCCCATCAGACACACAGGTTCTGAGAGGAGGCAGGTTGAGGAAGCAAAGAGTTGGATAATTCCTTCTTTGCACCCATGATGGGGAGTTGATGCCTTAGGTTTTAACTTTTATATTTTTCAAATCCTATACTGCTTGTGTAACTCTGCAGTTCCCTGGAGCTCGTTCAGTGCTGTTCTCTCATGCTCACACTGACATAACAAAGCCTCTCCAGCTCACTCTCCAAGGACACCCAGACCCTCCTGGGCCCAACAACTGCAAACCTTCATCCTGGGGAGAGGGGGGCAAGCTTGGGCAAATTCCATCCTTGCCTGGCTTCTGCTTGGGGAATTGATGCTGATATCAAAGTGGGAAGAACTCGGGAGCTGTCATTGTCCATTTTGGGATGCACTGAGGCAGGAGCCTCTGGAGCCCAAAGTGTTCACCTGAAGGCCTTTCAAATAAAATATCACCTTTATTCCTTTATTCCTGTCTAGTCTCTGTTTCTAGGGAGCTATTTAAGGCATCAGAGTGAGCTACTTATCAAGCAGGTGGATATTACTTATGCAAGCAAGGAGCAGGAGAAAACAGCGACCCAGTCACAATTTGTCCCTGGCTGTATCACCAATTTCACCCCTCACCTGGGCCCAAAGCAGCCAGGTGTGAGCCAACAGCTCCAACTGCACAGGCAGGGAAGAGCTGAAATGCATCCCATCCACCTCTCCTTCCTGCTGGAGATGGACTCTAACCTTGAGAGTAAGACTAACCTCAAGGTTCTGGTTCAAAGTCAAGTTACAAAACCCAGAAACAGATTCCATTCGCAGCATGACCCTAATGGAATGTCTCGGTGGTGAGTGGTTGTTTGAGAGCCAGGGTGTGAAAGACCAGAGATAGAAATGATACTTGCTCACTGCAAGCCCCAAGAGAAGCGACAAATGCACTGTGGTTCCTGTTATGGTGGTTAGCTGTGAGTGGAACACACAGGTTACACAGGTTTGGATGCTTTTTGCTTGTTAAAAACACGCCCTTAGGGGGCAAGGGAAGGGGGGAAGGTGAGTGTTTAATATTTCCTTATTTTTTTTTTCATTTAAAACTGAAAATGCCACAATCTTCAGATTGACATCTGAAGATTGACATCAGAGAAGCCAACTGAGCAAGTAAGCTATTTGGGTCAGACCTCATTGCTGGCTCGATGGGACAGAGCATTGAAGGGGCCTTGGTACTGGTCCCTGGGATGTGAAGAACAAGTAAATTCTTTCCAGGGGGCTGCAATGCCAGGCCTGGGGTTGTCTTATTCTTTCTCAAAGAATTCTGATTAAGGCTGCTACCTCTGGTCAAGACACTGCCCCTAGTGACTCACTAACTCCTTTAAAATGGAAGCCACTGTTGTGCCAAGCCTTTTATCTCACTCTTGACTTATTTTCAGTCTCCTGTCTGTGGTTATATTTTGTACTCTTGCTTTATAGCTACAGGATTCCCTGTGCAGAATGCAGTGTTCCAATGTACTTTTTTCATAAGGCCGTTGACAGTCTTTGAATGCAGAATGTAAAAAAAAAAATTTGCTGGTAAAGCTTACCAGGTTTTGAGGTGATCTAAGGTATTCCAGGCTATAAAATTAGAGTGTCTGTGCGTTAATTTTGGTAAGTAAATTGTCAATGAGACAAAGGCAATATTCTTTTCTATAGTGAAGTACTGCAAATGTGATTTTTCACTTCTTAGAAGATTACCATAACAGATCAAATAATATATGATCTGGTAAACCTAATTTATTCTCTCTCTCTCTCTCTCTCTTCTTCTCTTCCCCCTCCTCCCTTCATCACTAGGAATTAAAATTTCACGAGCAGATTATATATACAATTGCATTCTGCCTTGGTTTGCTATATTTTGCTTCACCTTTGGGTAAAGATAGATTTTTTTGTCCCCCAAGGAGGAACCCAGTCACTTCATAGCCATAACTTCTATTATCTTCTTGCCTGGAGAGCTTAGATCTATTCAACTGTGAAATAGCTTGTCCCTGTATCATGCAACCCTGGTAATTCTCTGTTTGGCATTACTCATAGATGCCCAGGGTGGAAGCATCAACTCCAGGAAAAGAGGATAGGAAGTTGAATGTAGCACCAGAACTTTACAATAAGAGGGAGGAGGAAAAAACCAAAGATATTCATGTATCTTGGAAAAGTGCAAAATAAAAAAGAAACGAAAAATTATCTCTGAAAATGGATAAAGTGCCTTTGAATAGAGTGTGGGATATTTTTGAAGAGTAAATCCCAGCTCTTTGTGGGATTTTCCATTATGCAACTGAGAATTTCATGGCAGCAGAGAATTTTTATCCACTGTCTAGACTCAATGAGAAGCCTGGTTTGTAGATACACTTATGCACACGCTCACACATTATGGAGATGTCAGAAGAGATGCCACAGTTAAAGATGGTTGGTTGAAATATACAGATAAAACAGCACAAAATCCCTTTTCTTCACACTTCAGTGAATTCAGAATAAATTTTGTATCCAACTGACAATCTAACTTTTTAGAAGAAAATTTAATTACGGCTTTGTTTATAGCAAATAACTTAGTGGCTTGCATAGGAAATTTCATCCTCCTGCTCTTGCTTGTTTTATGTTTACAGGTTGGATTAAATCTTTCAAAATGTTCAGGTTTAGTTTTCAACTAAGTCATTTATTGGAGATAAGTCAAAGACAACTGTAAGTTATCACAAAAAATCCAATATTCTGTGTTTCAGGATTTTTGGGGGGTATTGCAGTGTTTTGGGGCAGGTTATACATGAATGTGTCTGTATGGATGATAGGCTGATCCCATGGCAGAGTGAGGCAGAAAATGTTTTGTACAGCCTGAGCAACACCTGGGTTTGGCCCTGACAACAGATTAAAGAAGTAGGTTTTTGAGTTAATGTGGCAGCTGCATAAAGTTTGGAGCTGTAAACAGAAAAATCAACCTCTCTGGATTCTCCACTCTAAAGGATGGAATTTTGAACATTTTTAATAAATAAGCAGAAATACAACAGTTCTACCATTTTTTTTTTCCCTCCTGAGTCAGAATATCCCAAAACCATTAAATATTGATTCTGCTACTTGGGTCAAAAGAGATACTACAGTACATATCCTCCCAGGCATTCTCCAGCTAAAACAATATCTTCTCTGCTCTGCTGCTGATAGAATACCCTCAGTCTAATACTATCTTGAACACAGTCCAATTTTGACATTTTAAATGTGAACAGATTTACATTTTGGTTTTCAGAACAACTTATAGTGAACCACTCACAGATTAATCAGTAAGTCTGCTCCAATCCCCAGCTGATTTTATTTTAGCTTATTCTAAGCCAACTTTTTTATTTTTTTGGTCAAGACAGAGGATAAACAGAAAAGAGAATGTATCTTAGTGTTTGGAGCCACTGGATGATGAAAAATGGGCATGGTTTTGTATTAATTGATGAGAATTTCAGAAGAAAATGTAAATAGCATAGACTTTAGGAGGCGTGTGAAGGAAAGACAGGTTGGTATTTGTGTGGAGCCTGCAGCTAAGTTAGATTCCACTTTTTAAAGGGGAAATATTTCTGTGATTCCTTCCTTACTTTCTTCTTGGACATCAACAGGGCATTCATAAGTGCAAAAATTGTGGTGGATCTATCCAGAATTCCAAGTCCTTCCTGATTTATATCCTGTTCTTTTGCAAGAGCAATAATATATTCTTTAAAATTGTTTGAATGTCAGATGATATTGTCTCCTGTGGCTCTATAGATGGTTTTATTTTATTATCTACAATATTTTTCTGTTCCTACAATAATTCAGTTACAGATTGTTTTGACTCTCTTTTTGCTAAAATGCTGAGAGCATTATAGTATGTAAAATACAAATTTGACAGGTAAAAACAGTTTAAAAGCATATGGTTTGCCTATGCTGCATCACACAATGTCGCTCTCAATTACAGACACCAACCCCAAACACCTTGAAAGGTTTTGAAGGTATTTGACAGTTTAGAAACATTCATCCACATAAAAGTAGCATAATATTTTAAAATTACTGATAAAGGCTGATATGGAAATACCTGGTCTCAATTTTGGAGGTGAAATTTGGGAATGTGATGGATGAACTTCACTCCTTAGCCACAGTAGAGGCTCCAAAGAAGACAAACGTCTGAGCTCTACCTGGACCGAGAAATTATCTCTAGGAAAGATTTCACCAAAATGTATGTGCTAAATATCAGTAGTGATATCATAATTGATTAGGCTGGTGAATCTTTAAGTGGGAGTGAAAAGAAGCAGTTGCCCCCTGGGAGAAGACTTCCCCTTCCCATGACAAATGAATATTTCTGCATCAGTTTTCCCCATCATCAGGAAGAAGGTTATGCCACAGCACCTCCTCTTGGTTTTATTTTAGACCTGAAATACTGGGAGACAAAATAAGGTATGGTAGGAATGGTGCAAGCACTGTGACATCTCCCCTCATTACAAGTTAGGTAGTGAGGTACTTCAACACAGAAAATTGACTTTGTGCCATTTGCAAAGTCATAATCTTACTCTTAATGCTTTGGTAGTCTAATTAATGTAAATACACAAGTCTGAATAATTGCTTTGGGGTCATCTTAATTAGAACTTCCATCTTTTAATTGGCAAAGAGATTAATTAAGATATACCCTCAACTGTCCACTAAGCTCCATCCCTTACATTTTATGAAGAATTATTCCTTCTCTACACAAGTGCAGGTCAAGAATACTAATCCTACCTCACTCTTCCACTCTGCTAGCTACAAAGAGAAGTCTTCCTCTCGCATGCATACTAAATCACACAGAAACATCTTGCTGCCTGCATTTCCTGTGTACGGATGAGCTATGGAAGAAACAGCTGCCACCACTAAAACTCCATCTCTGAAAGTCCAGAGAAAAAAAAGAGGGCAGAGAAGAGGGAGAACAACCTCAAGCTGGAAGGACCCAGACAGACACCAGCCCTCTCAGAGGAGCACTGGACATGTCCAAGCCTTGGCAGCTGCTTGACAGCCATGGTAGAATGCCTGGAAATTCCTGCAAAGAGGAAGGATGGAGAAAGACCTTAAAGCCTCTCTAGCGTGAGAGTTTTTGATGCATGGCTTTCTTGTATCCGGAATGCAGGATTTCTCTTTAATTTCACAACCTCAACACTAGAAACAAGTTAAAGTAGAACTGCACTGAGTTTTTTCAGGGGAAATTAAGTGAGAACTGGGAAAAAAGTGGAAAGTGGCATTTCCTGCCAAGTGCCTCTAGCAGGTGTAAAGATTTCTGAGCTATTTAAAGCCCCCCTGCTGTTCAGTTTGTTTCATCAGACAGGAGTCCAACCTCTGAGACCTCTGAGTTCAAAGTAAATTTCATCAGCTTTTGAGTTTGCCCAGAACTTGTCCAGTCTGGGAAGAGGCAGACCTCTGCAAAAACTGAGTTTCCTTGATGAAATACAAAATCTTAACTAGCAACCCATGCCAAGTCAATTCCTTCTACACAACCAGTCACACAAAGACTGTTCAGGATAGTGTGGGGTCACAGCAATTAATAGTTGAAGTGCTTGCGAAGTAAAAAGACTAGTAAGCAGATTTATTGCCAAATCAGGCAGTTCTTACCTAAAACCTTGAAAAAGTCAACATTTCCCCTTGGAATTGGGATTATGTCTTGTCCATTCGATGTTAGATGCCTGGGGATGCTGAGTTATATCGTAACAAATGGTGTCAGTCCAGGTCCCAGATACACAGGAGGTGGACATGAAGCTACAATCCCACCAGAACTCCATTGCCTGCTAGGAAAGCAGCTGAGCTGAGATCACCACAGGAAGTTATAGCTTCTTTAAGTATTTTCCACTGAGGAAAACATATAAATAGCTGTCCCATGGACTGGTACAACCTGTTGGGAGGGCAGCAGTGATATAAACATGTTCATCTTCTTTCTCTTTTATCAAAAAGAAGAGATTTCTGTCACAGCTGCATATAAAATTAGATAAGTTAGAAAATGGGGTTGAGGGGATTTTTGTAAGGCAGATTCAAACTTTTGTAACAGATTCAAACTTCTGTATAACAGCTCAGAAGCTGCAAATGTAAAGAGTTCTTTTTTCTAACAAAACTGCCTCTGCCCTTCCATGAACTGTAGCACCTCTTTATAGTGTTTCCTTCAAACATAAATTTAGAAATAAAAAACATACTACATCACCACCACCCTGGAAAACATGCTGCTTCAACCTGTGAAGAAGGGCACATAGTATTAATAACAGTGTATAACATAGAAATACTGCACAAACCACCACCTGTATATTAATAAAAATATATTTGCCTCCAAAATTATTTCAGTGATCCAGCAAAGCCTCAAGTAGACATGTTTATTACTATACCAAAGTCAGATCAGAATGTGATCTTGGTTTTTCATGAAAAAAAACCCCAAAACATACATTTTCTCACATTCTGAAAATCAAGAGATAAGGGAGTTCAATATGAGAGCTATGACCCAGCCATCTTTTCCTTTTTTTTTCATAGGGAAATGTTGGTAAGGTCTAGGTGTCAACAAATGAAAACAACTGTAGCAAAAAACTAAATGTCTTTGAAGAAAATCCTGCCAGTTGAAGGGGATGGTCAGTCTGCAAAAGAGGCATGGTCAGAATGCTGGAACTCCTCAGTTCCACAGTTTGGGGGTTTATTTTCAACAGGTTTGTAACTGGTGGCCCAGGGCAGTTCTTGTAATAACTCTTACAAACAGCTCTGAGTTAAAACTGGAGGGCACAACCACCACCAGGGATAAAAGGTGATGGAATGGTGAAGGTCAGTACATTTCCTGCCAAAAAAAAGCCATGAGGGTCACACTTGACCTTTGTTAACAGAGGCAGAGGATAATGTTATCGTGTAGGAAATGTGTTTTTAAACCTGCATGCAATGTGTTTTTAACCTGTAGGCAAATGAGACAGGGAACCCACAGCTTTACCTCTCTGTTATGTAGACTTGAGAAAAGCTGGAAAGAGAGAGAGACAAAACACACAAAAGCACTTTACAGCCTGGCAGACCAGCATAAAGAGGCAGAACCTGAGAGCAAAGACAATACTTTTTGTTTGATTCCTTCAGCATTCAGGGAAATAGGCCTGTGTTCTCTGAAAATAATAACAGGTCTGCTTCAAAGAGCTACTGGCCTTGCACACACATTTCTTCTAGGCAGAAAACACTGCGAAGTCCTGAATGTGTGGCTGAAGGCTCAGGTCAAATGAGCAATTGTTACTTTCAAGTTGCCTTGTCATCTAAGTGACATTCCTGAGACCAGGGCCTCTGAAGGATCCAGGGATCTCCCACAGGTCCTGTGAAGAAATCAAAGCACTCATCCAAGAAGGAGTTTAATCATACTTCCCTTTCTGAAGTGAAGACCTCCCTCCCGACCTTCTAGCTGCTCAGATTAATTCCAGCACTGCTACAACACACGCACTGCCCTCAGGGGAAGGAAGGAACGAAAGGAAGGTGCCTTCACTGGAACTCTTCCACACAGAGACTCTGAATACAAACGGATTGGGGTTGGGAGTGAGAACCATGTATTAGAAACCTGCTCATCTACAACCCTTCCTCTCCTCTGGGCATAAATCCCCCAGCTGTGGCAGGGTCCTGGAAGCCCTGAATCATGTGGGGCCATGTCAGAACGTCAGGGCTGTGAGCTACAGCCAAGTGTGTGCCACGCGCCAGGCGGGCCCAGCACGGCGCTGAGGAATTGTGCAGCTGCAACCCAGCTGTCCTCGAGTGATGTAGCACATCATAAAACACAGACAGGTGCTGAAGAAAAATGGCTCTTAGGAAATATGTCAGGGCTTCTTCTGGAACTTCTTCAGTTCCTTACCGAATGGAAAATATGCCCAAACTAGAAGGGATATAAGCACCAATTGAAAATATTGCAGTAATTGAAAATATTACCATTTATCTGTTAAATGAAAGTTATTGACTACCTCTACTTTTATATGGATATGCAATTTTATGTAGGCTCTTGTCTGTTTTACAGGCCCTGGATAAATAAGTGACAGATATGTGACAATTTAAGATAAAATCTACATCTTCATATAGATTGCTTTCCTCCATATCACATAATTCACAGTCTTTGCTTTAGATCAATCATCTCCTGCCTAATCTTCATTAAAAATAATCCTGAGTCTTATTCTACTCTCTTGCCTAAGAAAGAAGCAGAGCAAGGCTGAAACCAATTTGGGACCCAGAGTCCAAGACATGCTTTTAATATTCAGGCAGGAGTTAATAGAACTGGCACTCCTGTGCTGCTAGGGATGGCTTCTGAGCTACTTGCCAAGGAATGTGGGAAAATAGAGTGAAAATATATCTCATTCTATGGCAGTCAGGACAGGAGAGGAGGTTGGAATGGTTCCAGCATCAAGGCCCACCTATAAAGGGCTGTACAGGAGCTGCTCAGCACCTCCCAGCCAGCACAGCTGAGCTCTGGGCATCCTGTTTAGACCTTCTGCTTAAGAAACTGCAATGACTCAACCTCGAAAATGCAACATTTGAGGAGCTCTCAAGATCTGACTCCGTCCACCTTTTTTTTTTTTTTTTNATATAATGGTGTTTGGAAGCAGAAATTCAGATTCTCCTTCTGCCAGGACTACTTTTTTCTTTATTTTGGTCAGAACTGAAAGCTAATTATTTCCTACTTCAAGAGTAATAGAATGTTTATTGGAATGTTCCCACCAATCCTATCAGAAGTGTTATAGCTCAGTAATAAATGAGCTTCCAATTAATTAAATTCAGCTTCCATATAGACAGATCACTCCAGAACCTGTTTCTTTTTTTCCTCCTTCTGTATCAACATGATACAGTTGAGTTGCTACAAAGCAGGAAGGAGATATTCACTGGAGTTTAATATAAAATATCGTGATTGCAGAATGCTGTACTAATGGTGAAATTCATCCTCAGTGAATTAATGTTTAAATCTAAATAGATATATTATTAGTTTCACTCTTAAAATGTAATTTCTTTGGGTACAGGCTTTGCACTCACTTTTTTTTTATTTAAGTATTCTAAAATTGGCAGTGTAAAATTGGAGCTTCCATCATTTTTAATAGGATTTTTGAGAGTATTTATCTCTAATTGCCTTTAAATTACATTTTAGAGAATTAACTTTCATTCTTGATCAAGACAATGTGAAATACAACAACAATTATTTGTATGTCAGGAGGAAAAAAGGATGATTTTGTTTTTTGCATGTGTTACCACTGGGAAGAAAGGGCTGGTTTTGAACCATCCAGCTATTTCAAGAGAGTTTTTACTACAGGAGAGTTGCCCTGAAAAAAATTGTAGTGGACACTTTTCTCCTTTACTTGGCTAAGTATTCCATGCATTGGCAAGGGATAAAAATCAGGCTGCAATAAGTGCACTCATTCTACTTCAGAGCTAAGGAACAAGCTCAAAACTCACCAAGTACTGCACGAAATGCCCTTTTCAGTGTCCCTGTGGCACCAGCGAAGGTGTGAAGGAGAAGGGAACTCTCTGGGTTTGCTCCAGGGCGTGAGCTGCAGCTTGGCAAATGTGCAGTGTGGCCACATCAGCTGCCCCATCTGCTGGGAAAGGCACTGAATTCTAACACTGGGGTGCTCATAGGTGAAAAGAGTGGGCTCAGGCAGACTTTCCTGAGTCATCCCTGCCCCAGGGCTCCTGGTTTCCAGGAAACTGGCAGCCCAAGTCTGGTGTACAGTGCAAGAATCTTGTGTACAAGCTAAGCATCTTCTGACTTCCCCATGAAGAGAGGCTCAAACACCTGACAAGTGGTGAAGGAAAGAAAAAAAAAAAGTTCCATTTCCACTTAAGAGCATGTGTGATACAGAAGAAAGATGAAATGAAGGATAGATGTAAGGGTGTGGGTGTAGGTTGTGGGGGAATGTTACCCTCAGGATACTGGCAATGCTGATTGATGCAGCATCCCTGCCTCAGGCCACAACAACAACCTGGGGCATAATTTTGGATTCATAAGATGGGGAAAAGCACAAATGATCATTGGAAATAAGGAATAAAATCTGTGTATCAGAAAAGTTTAGAGGGACTTACAAACCAAGCAAGGGGAGAAAAAACCCATTCCTGCCACTCAAACTAAAAATGTGTCTCCTCACAGAGTGACTGTAGTGAAACTGTTGTCACAACTGATTCCTGAGGTTTCACCAGTGCCCATCCAGCCAGCAAAGGTCCCTTTTAGGATGGCACCACTTCCAGGTTCATCAAGGAATCAACACTGAACGAACAGGGAAACAAAACTCCATTCCTTCACTCCTGGTGCTTTCCCGGGCCGGTGAGGCACTGAGAGTATTGCAGCCTGTGATGCTTGAGTGAGGAAAAGGGAAGAGGCAGGGAAGAAAGGCTGACCTGTGGCAGGAGAAGCAAACACTCAGGCAGTGAGAGCAGGCACCTGCTGTGTTTGCCCGTGGGAACTGTGGTGCTGAGCACACCCAGCACCCTGCACAGAGCAGCCAAACCCCTCTGAGGCACCAGCATCTGCATTTCACCCTCACAGTTTGGGTGACTTTTAAGCTGAAGTTCCTGAAAGCAAAGTCATTGTTAAAGCATTTCCATCCCTGGCCTTTGTCAGCACCTGTTTGACGTAGAAAGTTACAAAGGCTGAAAGGGTCTGTTTAAAAATTTGGTGTCTACCTTTATCTTCATTCTCAGCAAACCCACCTCGAGCTCAAGCCTCAGCAGCTGGTCAATTTTTGTTCTTTCCAAAAAGCATTGGTTTCCCCACCTGAAATAGTGTGCACAGCCCTTGCTTTGAAGCTTATCCCTGGTAAGAAATCACTTTTATTGAAATCTCCCACTAGGGTACTGACTTGCCTCATCAAATGCTCTTTAGTAGTGTTCTTTATGATTTTCATCCCCTATAATTTATACTGGAGAACATAATTCAGAGCAAAAATTAATAACAGCAGCCCCTGAAGATAGTGTGGTCAAACTGATCCAGATTTTCGTTAATGGCCCTCTCATCTGGCTTACCATTGTGCCTGATTGCTTTCCTGTCATTCTCGTGTGTAGCCTCTGCTGCCTGTCCAGCTGGGAAATTTCATATCTGTTCAGAGTGGCAGATTTGGAAGGACAAATTTGGAAGGACAAATCTCCCACTCAAATTCATTAAGAAAAAAACGGCAGCAAAACTAAGAACTGGATGCAAAAATTTAATCCAGGTTTTTAAGCATGTGTTCTACCTACAGTTTGGTAAAGATAAAAGTTGTTGATTACTTGAACTTTTACTGGTGTTGGAATAAGATGGGAAAAATCACTGGCTTGCTTTCTGAGATAAAAATGGAGTCATTTGTGGGCATATTCATATACTTACTATACTTGCTTTTCATGATCATACCAGGTAAAAATAGGAATGCATAAATATTTATGCAGAATATTGCTTAGGGAGGCACAGCCAGAGCATTACACAAGCACTTGTACCTAAACGAGTTCAGGGCACACTCATCCCATAAAGGGCTGCTGCTTGTGAGCCACAAGAGGAGATTTAATCTCAGCACTTCTTCATGTCTCCATTATCTAGGTGTTTCTTCAGTTCAAAACCCACAGTTAGCAGGAGTGATTATACTGTTGTCACAGAATTTATTAGGCATACAGAGATGTTAGTCATACACACAAGATATATAGCCCTTTATTAAAAGCTGTTAGTGGGCAACAAAGTTTTGTGGATTTTTTTTTATTTTTATTTTTTTAATAAAGGGAAATTTAAATGCGTGGCACTTTCAGAAGTTATGGGTTAGAGATTCAGTCATACCAGCCAGGCCATAATGAAGAATGACATTTGGGTTAGAGAAGAGCTGGTACTGTGCTAATTGCCCATATAGATTTTTATTGAATAAGCTCCATTTCAGTGTCTATATATACAGAGACCAACTATTTCAACTTTCAGTGTTCTGTCCAGAAGATTGCAAATGCTGATGTTGGCTAATAGGACATTTCAAAGACAAAAGGCAGCCATGCTGGGGGGAAGTGATGGGTTAGGAGAATGACACCAGAGTGACACAATTAGTTTAAGGTTAAAAATAAGAGTTACTCTGTAATGCACATGCGCAGAATAAAAAATAAACTTGTTACCTTCTGAGTTACAGGGTTCATAGATTCTACAGACTATAAGGCCAAATCTAAGGCATAAATCAGATGGTTTTGCTGAATTGATTATTTTTTTTAATTACAGCATGTTTCTAAGAAAAAAAGTCCCCAAAACTTTATTCTTACTTTGTTCTGAAGTCATTAAGAAATTCAGAAAAGGCTGCCAATAATATGAAATATATAAGACATTAGCTCCTCTCTCTCTCTCTCTCTCCCTTTCCTTCCCCACGTTAGATATAGGGAAGACACAAGAGTCTGCAATTCTCTCACAGGTATGAAAAGGGAGCTCCTCCAACAGAGAAGGGGGAGTGAGGTGAGCATGATTCAGCTGGGAAGGAAACATCCTCTGGGCCATCATCAAATGATAAAAGATGTAGCTCTGGATTTTACCAGACTTTGAATCTCCTGCATGCAGGCATGTCCTTTTGAGCTGCAAAGGCTGTGGATGACTTTCATGCTGCACGAATTTTGCGTGACTTACATTCCCTACCATGAATGTCTGGGACTAGAAATAAAACTGATACGAAGAGTCCAGCTAGATAATAACTGTGCAGAGCTTCAGCCCCCCAGAGTGTAATTAGAAGCATCTTACAATGGACCACAATTTTTTTTTAATCACTTTCCCTTTGTCCCTTGTGCAGCCCTACAATTAAAAAGTAGGTTATTATCCCTCTCAGAAACATGTCAGGGATAACAGGAAGAGATATTCTTATGTAGTAGACTGAGTGGATAGAGTAGGTAAAAAAAGACACCCATCTCAATGCTGCTCTTCAGGTCTTAATGAATGCAAAGAGAGATTTTGGGGACTTGGCAGTGTTGAGCTCTGAAGGTCAGCATGCGAGATGCTGGGTGATCTTTCTGCTTAACTCATTTGGATATTTTGCAGATCTGATATAGTACTGAGGCTAGAAGAAGCTGAAATATGTAAAATCAAATGGCATATAATCTAAAGCCATGCAACAAGTGGCTGTTTTCAAGGTCCACCCAGTTGTGTTAGCTCCAGACTGCCTTCCTTGCTCCTAAATCATTTCAATGCCACTGTGAAGACCAACAGAAAGGTCTGACTTGCACTGCAATAAGACTGCATCAATCAAAGCTGTGTTTTATTAAACTAAACCCAGGGATGACTAGAAATAACTACAGCATTTCATTTCGTGGTGTGGAATTAATTGCAGGTATTTGAAAAAATCTTGTCTTGATGACAAATAATAAAGACAGATTACGAAGAAAGCAGATGTAAATGCTACTTCACTGCTTCCTTAAGCTGTGGTTGTGAAAAGTCTACAACGAATGCAGATAAGTGCAATTAAAAGCATGGGTCTCATACTTATCAAAAGGGTGAAGCCTCCAGAATCAGCATCAAAGCAGTCCCTGCACGGTGGCTGCCCAGTGTCAATGATTCAGCCCTTTGAACATCAAACATGGAGTAAATGGGATTGCAAACAACTGGCACACAAAGAACACGAGAGGCAGAGGCCAGGGTGTCCCTGACCCAGATGAGGATGTGCACCCACAGCAATGTGGCCCATAGCACTCCCAGCACAGTTCTATATGTTTCATTGATTGGAATAAAAAGACAAAAAAAAAACCTAAGGCTTGTGACCATAAGTGTTAAAATGCTTCAGACTAGAAACACTCTTATTGGAAGGGGCACACTGCTGCAACACTTCCATTTTTGTGATACTTCACCCAGTGTTACTTGGACATCAGAAAATCGTTTTGTTTTCTCAAACATTTTTCAGAGATCCAGCTTGAAACTGCAAGTGGATGTTCAGATATTTTTTTCCTCTAGAATGTGGCAGTTATGATGAATCAGAGTTTATTCTGTGTTCTGTTGATCACCATAGTAACCTGCGCTCTCCGTATTTAATAGGGAACAAAAAGTTATTTATTTGACAGGGATGGAGCTCTGGGAAGCAATGGTTTATGAACGCTGGTGAAGTATTTTAATGGGACTGTT
Source organism: Vireo altiloquus (assembly GCA_013396875.1). Classification (NCBI taxonomy): domain Eukaryota; kingdom Metazoa; phylum Chordata; class Aves; order Passeriformes; family Vireonidae; genus Vireo; species Vireo altiloquus. Next base: position 402,877 of record VZRF01010021.1, read on the forward strand.
TGCTTCTCAAGTTGTTAATGTGTACCAGTAATTTGCTCTTTATCTGTCATGAAGACCTCACAAGATGAAAGTAATTGTTAAAAGGTGTTTATTAGAATTACAGCTATTTTCAACTCTTTGCAGTTGTTATATAAAGCTGGACAGTGCCCTATTCAGTCCAGATTGTTTACTGATATATGAAGCACAGTAAAGGTACCTTGCTTGCTATTGGGCTTCTTTAGTATTTTCAGGAACCAAAGGAATTTTTAAATTGCAAAAAAAAAAAAACAAACAAAAAAAACAAAAAAGAAACCCAATTGCCTGTTATTATTTATTGAAATCATGCTGTTTCATACCAGAACAGGTCTATCTTTTTCAAGGACAAAGGGTGAGATTTCCCACCAGTTTTTAATTGCTCCTTTGGTGCAAATTGATTTATTTTATGAAATTACTTTTAGTGTGTTAATTGATCTTTTTGCCTGCTCACTCTTAACAGGGATCAATCCATCAATCTGCCTCACAGAAGTGGCCCCACGAAAGGCAGAGGTGGCACAGATGTGGCAATAAGTGGTATCCAGCGTGGGGCAGAGGAAGCTGAAATGTGCTTTTTATCCAGCCCTTTGTTATGTGGGGCTCAGACATAAAATCTGCCTTCTCACTGAAATTTCCTTGAGCAAATGTAGTCCCAGGGGCAAGCTGTAGGAAACCAGGATGGCCCATGGAGGTTCTCCCTTATGAAGAGAGTTTCTGCACTTTCAGTACCCTGTGGAAACACACCACAGTGTGAGGTTTATAAAGGAATCCATCAGGAAAATGTGTTAAATTTCTTTAAATTTCTCATCTCTACCTGCAAGGAACACTTCATTATGGAACATCATTATTATAGAGCTATAACCACTTAAATTTTTCCTACTTATACAATTTACCTAAACCACAATTACAAACACAAATTTTTAGGCCATCTCCAGTCTTTCAAGCATTTCGATATTTTACCTATCTTTTTTTAAGCATTTTATCATTCTGTAGTGAACCATATTTTGCAATGCATACAATTTTAAAGCTTGAATTTCACCAGCCCTATAGGGATTGTTTTACTCATAAGACTGAATTTATTTCTTCTAACACAAGAAGAATTTTGATGTTAACTCTGAGATATTGAATGTATTAAAAAAAAAAAGAAAGAGGAAAATACAGTTATTAATCCAGAATTTTCATTTTATTGGAAGCACAGGTCCTATACTTAATATACTTATTTTATGCAGTTAAATATACATTATATCCTGCAGAAGCAGGTGCAATCAATACCATGCAGCAAGCAGAATGTGAATATCAATTGTCCAAAAATCCCTTTCACACTCACGTTATCAAGGAGCTTTTCAAACCTCTATTCTTAGGAACGCCATTTGGAGGATTGTGCATATGCATGTGTAAAATGAGCTGCTATTATGACTTCATCTGTGTGTGTGTTGGCACTGCAGACAGTTTTGCTGAAGTAATAATTTGGTCGTATCAAGAGGCAGAAAATCGGATCACGGAAGCACTATTCAGATGGAATTGCTGAGTAAGAGCATTGTGGTTTTTTCTCTCTTGTAAAGAGATTAAATACCATACCTGGATAATATTTCATAAATACCACACACAGGGTACTTACGAGACAGATAAGGCAAGGCTGTTAGCACAAGCAAAAATCAGAGGAAATGTTACCTGTGATAGATGCATTTTTCTGCCATAAGGAACTCACTGGGAATGCAGAGGTTTTGCCCTAAAAAACAGTTAAGTAAAACCTTAGCAATGCTTTTTAATTCCAAAACCTGCAGAATGTAGGGGTCTGGGCATGGTGTGCTTGATGCTTTAACTTTGGAGACCAGGTTCAGATTTTCCAGTGGCTTTATAGCAAAATAATACTGCATCAACTCCACTCTAAATGTTCAAAGACACATAAGTCTAATTTCAGATTTATTTAGGGCAAGTCTATACAGGCAGGTGCACAAAGAGACAGGCTTTCACTGGGTACACTCTGAGGTGGCCAACACAAACAAGTTCTGAACAATAGTTCAGAACAATCATTCAAGATTACAAACAGTCCAAGAACAATATAGCCCTTCATAAAATATTAAACCCAGCTGAGCTTACCTAGAAGTCAGAACCAGCTCAAACACTTCAGCCAAGCACACAAGCACGAGAGTCTTACCTAACTTAAAGCACAGACAGGTAAAATTTGAATTGTACTTGGAGCTTTAACTGCAAAACAGGACTAAAAATATCTGCAGAATCATAGAATCGCAGAATGACCTAGGTTGGAAAAGACCTTTGAGATCATCAAGTCCAACCTATGACCTAACACCTCCTCACTGACTAAACCACAGCACTGAATGCCACATCCAGGTTTTTTTTTAAACATCCAGGATCAGTGACTCTACCACCTCCCTGGCAGACACCTTTCACAAAGCTGGGATGCATTTATAAAATGTAATATTGGACACATTGATTACAGGAAGACAATCTTGGATGGGAAACTGCATAAATGCAAAGCATTAGATCATTAAAACCCACTGTTTATGCTCTCACATTCTGATGATCAATGTAGGCTTGTATCCTTTTTCCAGAAAATAAAATAGTTATTTCTGAGGTAATGGTGAACAGCTTGTAGAGAACTCACATATAGGAGTTGTACATAAATTATGCATCGAAGAAATTACAGAGATATTTCATTTCCTTTGCAAATGTCATCATTAGAGAACACTGGTGACAGATATCACACACAATCCACCTTTTGTTAATTTACACAGAGACAGCATACAGGTCACACACACCAAATAGAAGACGTTAGCTCAAGAAAAAAAATACAACTGTAAAATGGATTTGCTTGCACAAAGGCATAGAAATGATCAAATAAAGCAGGAAGGCAATATTGATTTTGATATAGGCACCCCTAAAAATACAGGCTTTGCAGAGTCAATACTGTCTTGATTTAGGTTCTAACCCAACCCAAAAGTCTCAGACTCAGCTCCATCCACTTATTGATTTGTCTGGCATGCTGGGTTGTTTTTTTTTCCAGAAATGCTTCTCTGCTCTCAAATTTTAGCTAGCTCTCCCAAAAGAATGTCTAATACAGTCACAAAGAGCAATTCTGTTCCTTACAACTGAGCTATTGACTATCGTAATAAAAAGGAAAGACAGAAGTCATGTCAGCTTAGCTTCTCACAGGACCTCACAGTGCTCCTTCATTCAAAAACACTTATGTAATCAACAAGAAATGGGTAATGAGTTGCAAAATAGCAGAAGCCCTTAATTTTCTATCAGGTATGGTAAAGCCTTTACAAAGTTGTGCAATTCTTGAGAAATAAAACACCTTATAACTATCACCAATGCATCAGTTCTTTGGTATTTTGCTACAATATCTCTTCTATTTTATTTTTTTTCTCTTCTGCTACTTGACATCGAAAAGCCTATAATTTTAGACATAAAGACCACATGTAGGGGAAAAAAATATCCACAGAGAGCTGCAAGATATTATTTTTGCCATTTGTAGACAGTAGTTTCACCTGATGTGCATCTTCAACACCTTTGTGTTTATATCGAGAGGAAGTGGCTTAGATGAAGCAGCACAAAGAGACAACACAGCTCCTTTAACAAGTCTTAACAATTTTGTTGTTATTAAATTTCCACGTAAAATTGAAAACCTTTATGTAGGAGCAAAAAAGCACTGATGATGAATCATCAAGGAAACCAATAGAGGAAATAAAGCCATGCTTAGAAGAGATTAAACAAGTCATAAAGTTTTTAATAAAAGCAGGATGCAGGAAATAGAAGGAGACATAAGTGATTGATTGAGGTGCAAATGTATGTGTGGCTAGGAGGAAAGCAAAGGGTAAGTTTGTCTGGGGAGTAAATCCATTTAGGTCATTATAGCTCAATATGGCCACGATCCAGAAAAGTGCTTGAGCATATGCTTGGTTTTAACGTGACTCACTCTCTCAAAAGCTGAGCTCTGCTGACTTGTTCAGACGCAGGTTAGAGTGATTTCATCAGTACCCTCTCTTGAATTATATCACCCCACTTTAAAGCCTGTAAGACAACAAACTGAAAGATGAAATGGCTTTGGATTGGTTATCTACTTGAAGAATCCATTCTTCAAGAATGAGGACAGAGAAAACTGCACACTCCGCTTTCCATTATGGAATGAGCTTAGAAACGGAAACCTATTTTTTGCAAACACAGAGGCTGAAGAGGAGGAATGTCAGCGGCAGCCAGAGGGGATGGGACATCAGGACTTTGCAAGCTTTTATTCGCTGCAAAACCATGCTGAAATTTTGTGAGAGATGGCACTTAATAACCAGATGGGCCAAAATTACTGTGCCTTTAGTACTTATTTGTGTGGTTCCATCCGTGGTGCCTCTGCTTGCAAAGTCCCAGTGCAGAAGGACCAGCTCAGCACCACCAGCTGTGCCACAGGAGTGACCAGGGACAGGGCAGAGCAGTTCCTCCTCTCCCCCTGGGATGCCTCTCTGGAGACACTTTGTGTTGCAGTCATTAACTGCTGGCAACAAGAAATTGATTCTTCAATTGTTCTTTCTACCCCAAGTTTTTGTGGGATTTCTGGCCAGCACAGAGGAATGATTTTGGAAGAAATCTGACTAAATCCATGGTTCTGAACCATTAATTTGAGCTGATTATCTTGTGAAAAGACCCCACTTTTAAATTTCACATATTTTTAACCCATCTTCTCATCCGTAACAGTCCATTCTTCTTCCTTTCTAAGCTCCAATCTTACATTTTCTAGGGCAGAAAGAAATAACATTCTAGCTTTTCAGAAACGAACAAAGTATAAAAGATTAGATACACAATACAAGTCAGCATCACCAGGTACCATATTTATTTTTCTTAACTCTCTTTCCTGGGAAATAGAAATAGAAGGATCACAGCTTTCATTGAACAATAAAGTTAATTTCTAGTTCTCAAGGTTTCACAGAAAAGCATTAAAACATAATTCTTGCAATGTCACCACAAATATCACTTTGACTTCTTGAATTTTCCTCACTTTTGAACAGTGTCTCTGAGGATGCAACAATTCACTTATATAAGCAATTTGCAGAATAGAGGGACCTGTTCATCTAACATGTCACAGAGTTCTTTTTCCTCTAGGAAACTGTGCTGATGCACAAGAACAAACATCTATATATTAATAAAACCAATATGTTTACAAGATATTTTTTCAATTGCTGCATTTTATTAATAAGCTACTAGTTAAAAGGTGACTTTGAAATAACTCAGAAGCTGAAATTAAAAACTGTGTGCCTTTTTCAGCATTTTTATGTTTCATTTATTGTCAAACTCTCAATCAGCAAGATGAGGTGGCTGATAATTGTTCAGGGTTGCCAATTAACCTACTTAGCAGGTCACACAGGTAACTGGCATAGATTGTGTCAAATCTCATTACTGGGATAATAATTTAATCACCCAGTGCATTGACTGAAGGCCAGAGAATCTAGAAAATAAATTAAACAGGAAAATAAAATTAGTAGAAAGACAGACATAGTATTTAAACACATGAAAACAGTAGAACTATAAAGCATACTACTTACTAGTAGAAATCCATTAAAGTCTGGGATGGGGGCTGGGGGTATTGAGAGGTGGAGTTTTCAATCACAATATCCAGCCTGAGTATAAAAAAGTGTCTTATGTCACCTTGCTTCTATGAATGAAAGTTTAACCCATGAAGAGTCTTTGAGCATGTGTGTTACTCTTTAGCATTTAAAAAGCCACGCAGTGCAGTTGTCTTAAATGCAGTGTCACAGCCCAGACCTGCCCAGGCACATCTGCTTTGGAAGCTCTGGGTAACAATCCTGCCTCTCCCCTCCTCTACATCACAGCTTCTTCAGTTCTGGGTGCCTGGCTTCAGAGCAGTGACCAAGGAATGTCAAGTAAGAAGGTCACATAATGAATAAAATAATATTGCAGGATCTGTCAAGAAGGACAGAAGAGATTAAAAAATTACAGTATGTGCTATTTTCAACGTCATGGAGCCTGAAAAAGCTTCCTCTGTACAATAATGCTCTGCATTTACAAGGTGACCGAGTATTTAAGAGGTAGGAATAGAAGAGTCTGCCTGGAAGTAGAAAAACATTTTCTGTGCAGATGGAGAAAGAACTATTGGAAGGAACAATAGCATCTTTAAAAGTGGGCTTGATACATATGGGTTACATATGAGTTTGAAGCTTGTATCTGCTTCAAAGAGAGTTACAAACCTTTCTAGAAATTATCAGAGTTTTAATATTCAAAATATAGACATAAAGAAACCAACACTATTAATGCCAAGACATAGTCCTGAATGTGTGAGGTGTAAGGTGTCTCACAGCACAGACAAAAGTACGTGCAAGACTCCAGAAAAGATGAGAATATGGTGAACTTGCCCTTGCTTTCATGGTCTATTTCAGTGGTTTACTGTCTGCAAGAACAAGAGGGCTATAAAAGAAGCCATCACTCCTCCGAGCAGTGGATCATTCAGTTTAAACATATCTCATAGATGTTATAGCCAAGAATTACAGCACACTGAGCACTGCTCCAGGACTTGTAATTTATTCACTCAGTAGGGAAAAAAGTGACTTCCATGGCAGCACTTGATATGCCTGTAAAGTAAAAAAACAACCAGCATGAAAAAACAGTCAGGGGCCAGGAATGAGTGTTGGTTTGGCCAGGAATGAAAATTTGGTTTGGTTTTTACAACAACGAGCAAAACCACATGCTTAAGTTACTGGATGTGACCAGACCACTCATTTATGCAGCCAAATATATTGTTTTGAATCATAAATTGTCTCGCTACTGAGAGAGTATACACAACAGCAGAAAGTCTGAGCATATCTATTCCAGTTCTGGAATTACAGAAACAACATGCAGCTCTTAAATGTCTATTTTACTTGTTCCCACAGAATGTAAATGTTGTAGTAGTGAATAACTTCTTAGAGCTTCTTTTTTGTTTTTTGAAATGACTAAAGCAGGGTAGCACCATTTGTGGATTCTACCCACCAGTTCAGAAGTGCCAGATAACAGAAACTGCATGCAGAGGAAAAATCACTTTCACCTAACTAATAGAAAACATTGATGAGTTAAACTTTCTCATTAAAACATTCCCTGGCAAAAAAGCAACAAGCTTAAAGATAATACATTCATTTATTTATTTATTTTAACATAAAGCAAGAGCTCAAAAGTCCTGGATAAATTCAATGCAAGGACCTCTCAGGATGTGTCAGCAGTTACAGAAGACCCAGTCTGCTGTTCTGGTGAATATTTCCAGTGGTTTCAGGTCATTGCTATTTTTTATATATTACGTAGGAAAGTAATAAATGGCTAATCAAATTACACAGGCTACAATCACAGCAAAGAGCGACAGTAGGTTAAGAAACTCCATTAGAATACTGAATATTTCACTACCTAGTTATCTTGCAAAATCAGATTTTATAAATGCTTTGATAAGGCAAAAGCATTATTGACTCATTTCCATGATGGTCTAGAGAGCCTTCACTTCATAGGTTAGCTGAGGGCACTAACACAGCCTCGGCAGCATGATTCCCACTTTGGGAAGGCAGTGATGCCTTTCCTTGGTCTTAAAATTAAAACCAAAACACAGTTCCTGGGGAAAAGGGGTTTTTACTTCAGTATTCATTTCAGGATCCTTGGGTACAGCACTTGGTCCAGGTGGAATGCCCCAAAATTCATGCACACCCTCACACAGAAATACACACAATTATAGGCCTTGCAAAATTAACATATCGATTAAAGATCCCCCAAGGAGATGCTCGAGTGAACTCCCTGTTCTGAGGAACCTTCCCCCTGGCTGGGCCTGTCTGAGGTTCCAAAATGTGTTCTGGAGAGGCCCTTGGTGTCTGGGGCTCCCAGGATGTTTGCTCTCCTGGTTTAACGGTGCCATGGGGCTGAGCTGAGTTATCAGCCTTGGGAAGTCACAGTGTGTGGGCTAAAAGCACTGAGAATACATCAAACTATATAAAAGAGTATGTAAGAGGGGCATAAAGAAAAAAACAAAAAATCATTCTGGCGTCAGCAGGATATATCCTAAACGGGGCTGGATGGAGACAAGCCCAGGAGCAAGCACCAGTGTGGGTCTGGAGGTTGCTGCTCTGCTGTAGCTGCCAGGGACCATGCAGAGACTGAGCACACACCAACTAACTGCATCCTCTTCTAAGACAGATTTTCCTGCATGAGAGCCACTCTGAGTGATCCCTTGGGAAAGGATCAGTTAGAGACTTTTGGCTTCCCATTCATTTATTACATTTTCCATTAAAATAATGTTTCCCATTCTTCTCTCATTTATAATTCACAGTCTGTAATTGTCATGGGCAGTAACCCCATTAGACTGTTGTCTCAGCACCATGTTACAACAGTTCATTTTAAAACAGTGCTTTGCAGGGACACCATTTTTCTTCAGTTGCAACAACCACCTGTGTATTTGTTAACTACAAATGTAATGAGAAGTACCAGCCCACATTCAAGTACCGTAATACAGTGTCAGAGCATTTTGAGCAGACCTGGACTGGTTAAAATGCTACTCAACCCTTCCTCCCAGTAGTGTGCAGGCTTGAATATTCCTGTTCAGTGCTCCTTCATTCCTCTCCTTATTCAGACTAATCCTGACTTTCATTCACCTCTAGAGGTGACACTAATTTAGGGATGCCTGCAGAGATTGAACCATATACACCTGGGACACTTTGGGGCAGGGAATGGCTTCTTCTCCCTCCAGTGAAAATGATGACTCCTCACAGTCTCTAATCTCCACTGCAAGGAAAAAGGCAGGCTTTAATCAGAAGAGGGGGAGACAAGGGAAGAAGGCAGTTTCTGAGCCTCCCCAGGGTTCGAGCAACACCTCCCCAAGGAAGGGAATGCAATGGTTCCCCCACCCCGCCCCAAAACAAAGCGTAACGTGCTGCAGGGCACTTTGCTCTGCTCTCCCTCCTGGCTCTCAGCCTCACCCCTCCTTAGGGAATCATGTTTCACTGGGGACATCAGCTGCAGCCTCAGCAGAGAATCCAGCCAGACTCCAGGGCTGGGAGAGCAGGGCACACTGCTTTTTTCTCCCCCATCATGATTGCCTGTTTCTCTGGACAGCAAACATGGGTTTAAATCACTGCAAGCTGTGAAGAGCCTCGACCACTCTATCCCACTCCCTAGGCAAGCATTTCATCCCCATGTTGTATTTTCTACAAATAGATACTATATATTATACTCAACTCAGGGCACAGTCATCCCTCTTCAAGCACTGGTGAGAAGAGCAGTGCTGGAAACTTGGTCTAGGACACAAATTAGTCCCATATAACTTTCTGTGCTGAAGGTGTCACTGGCTGCCTGCATCTGTGCTGGGTAATTCTGGCTCAGGAAGCGACACGTCTTTTGGTTTAGGGCTGCAGAACATGGCTGGTTTTTTTGTTTGCCTCTGTGGCTTTCCCACTGCTCACAGAAGAAAGCCTTTATCCCTCAGTAAATGCACAGCTGAACTAATAAATTGTCAAGGATTCATTGCAAAAGGACGGTTTACTTCTCGAGATAATGCTAAAGATTCTCAAGTGTAAGATTCTGCAACAAAATGTAAAACATTTTAAATATGATGCAGTGAATAACCATGAACTTTCCATAATAATCATCATTTAGTGAATGTATAAATAGAATAAAACCAATATTGAAGCAAATAAATGACCTCTGACACAAAGAACGGATTGCATTTCATATTACTTTACTTAACTGCCCCCTCCTTCCCCCACCAAACAGAAGCTTTATTGACAAAATGTGCTCTGGTGATTTAGTCTGTAGACTTAAAGAATGTGCAACTCTGGGAAAAACTGAATTATGGATTCTATTTGTCAGATGAGGAATGGCATGTAATAACTTAATGAACTAGAAGCTTATTAGTTGTAAAAGAGAGAAGGCGTTCAATCTTTTTTTTTTCTTAACTCAAAAATGTTCAGGTGGGTAAGCATTAAATCCATTTCACATTTATTATCTTATGAATACCAGTATGTGCTAGAATCTCAACAAGCTACAAAAATACATCTCCGCCTCTAGTTTAATGTGCATTTTATTAGTCAGTTTTGGAGGCTCTATTTGAAACCGAAGTCATTAGAATATCTGCTCACAAATTTGGCCAGCAAAAAATTCACTTGAACACGAGAGCTGCCCTGAATTCATCAAAACCGTGTAGTGAAAGAACTCCAAACACAGTGACAATGACAGCTGTGTTTCAATAGCTATTTATTGCTCTATGGACACGTAAAGACAAAAGGACAGTAAAATACCAATTTTAACAAGAAACTTGTAGAGGAACCAGCCTAATATAAAATGGAAGATTTGAACCCTTGCCTGTTAAACTTTTCTCCATTTTATAAAGTACAGGAATTTACCTCACCTACACTTTCCTGTGGACCTGTTTATTTTGCACAATTGAGTGATATTTGGATCGTGATATGTATGTCTGAATATGCACAAAAATGACAACAATAAGGTTGTTTAAAATCCCTCAGTTGCTTCTCCCAATCTTAGCTGATATTATCTCTTAAAAACACACTGTAACAAATAGGAATTAGCCCTAAACAAATACAAAACACATGTGCAAGTAACAAAAAATGGCAGAAAGCAGGAAATTCAAAGTTCAAGCCAATGCATATGGAGGCATACATAGAACAAAGCAGTGAGGTTCTAATCTATCACCCCAATACTTCATGTGCCGCATGATCCCTGGGTAATTGCAATTTTAACCCTGCAAAGGATTGGGATTTTTGCTTTGATTTTATCTTCCAGAAATAAAAATAAACAAGGAAATAAAATCTGCATTAATTTGTGCCTCTTGTAGGCTCCTGTAGGTGGGCTTATTTGCTTTATTGTTTTTTTGGTGTTTTTTTTCATGTGGCCAGTCTAGCAGCAGATGTCCGATATACATTAGGCTGTTTAGAAGAACAGTCATAGCCATTTCACTTAATCAGGTAACAGCACACTATTGACATATTAGACCAATTTAATACATTTGTTTTCTTTATCCATTTACATTTCATCTCAAAGGTCTCCAGTACAATGGGATTTTGAACTATTCGTGCTGAGCACAATCGAAGGGCCAGTAATCCAATAATTTGATTTTCTTGCTGAAGAGAACAGGAGAGAGGGAAAGCCATCTTTCTCTTGTTCCAGCAAGGGAGCTGCAGGCCTGCATTAGGCTTTAAGCTTCCTGTGTAAAACATACCCCCAAGGGCAACAGAAGGCCACTTAAACACAGCTCGGAGGGCATAACTGGAACGTGGCTGTGGCATGTTGGCTTTCTGCCCAGGAGTAAATTCCAACCATTAGCATCAAACACTCATCCTGAAGCTCTCAGACTGAAATTAAATGCCATCTATCAAATGAATAAACAATAATAAAGTAGCACAAGTAAATTAAAAAAAATAAATTGCAGTAATTTATACTGTGGATCATCTGTTCGGGGTTGCTGTTCCAGACTGCTCGCCTCAGATTATCTTTCAGACTGGTTTTTCACTGTTGGATTTTTGCACATGTAAAACTCGATACACAAATTGAATTTATTCATGGCCTATGCTACTCATTACTAAAAAAATAGTTTTAAAGGATGCTTGCTTTTCCTATGAAAATAATTTTGTTTACTTCTGCTAGTCATAGTTGATTCTACATGAGTTGTGTCTAAACAAGAATAAGAACAACAACAATTAAACATGCAAAAATGTACCTTAAGATATCTCAGGTGGAACTACACATTCTGATTTAGGCAGTCAAGGAAAATTTCAGCAGGCTTCAGAATTTGGAGAGCTGTGAATTTAAAGTAAATTCACCCTTTAAAAGTGCTAAAAGGAAAAGCAACCTTTTGGGATATCCAAAGGTTTGGGATAGATTTTAAAAGGGAAATTTTCAATAAGTAGAATTTAATTACTTAACTGAAATTTTTGCTAGGGCATCTTGGCTAAACCTTCACTTTTTGTGAAGAAGAAGACAGAAAAAAAACAGCTCAGGGAAACTGTAACACTTTATCTGAATCACAGCTATTACAGCAATAAATTCAGCCTTGTGCTGAGATGGGACAGTATTACAAAGGAGAGAAAAGGGAAATATTTCACTTACTGAATATTAGTCTCATTTCCCAAAACAAGTTGACTCTTCCCAGGAACTTCTTTCCCAAAACTTCCTTAGGGTATGAAATAATTGGCTATTAACCAGTGTGTTCTTGACCCAAAGAATGGAGCAGAAAACATGCAAGACTTGTCTGGATTACTGGAAGAAAGAAAAGAGAAATTAGAGTAGATGTGTACTGCCTGAGCCCGTGGCTCTCTTCATTTTGCTCATTGGGACTGGAGGTTTTTACCTGCATTTATAGTGGGGCAAAAGACCTGAGGAAAAGAGCAGGCAGAAAAGAGGGGAAGGGAAACTAGAATGGCTCAGCCTTCTCCCTTTTCAGATTTATTTTCCCCTGCCTGCTTGCCCTGCATTTAGTGTGGGGCTGTGAAAAAGGAAGGCTGCCAGCTCCACAGCATCATATTGCCAGCAAAAAGGGCATCCTGTCTCAACCCGAGGCAGCAGAGAACTTATGAGAAAGTGCCTGCACACTAAGAGAGAAAAAAAACCCAGCAAAATCTTACTTATCATAAATCCAGCTCACAGTCTTCTGAACAAGTGATAGCTTCCTTTTTTTTTCCCCTCATACGTGGGATCACCTGAAACCCACCCAAACCCCCGAGGTCCCCTGGGCGCTGCCCCAGCACCCCAAGCACCCCAGGGGAGGAGCGGCCGAGGATGTGGGCTGTGGGCAGCTCCCATGGCCTGGCAGGATGAAAACAAGCCATCAGTATGCACCAGGCAGTGCCAAGGGCTGAGCCTGCTGCCAGTGAGTGCTGCACTGAGGGCTCAGGGCACGGCTTTGCTGAGTTCCGTGCTCCTGGCACACCTGGGAGAGGGCACACCAACAGGCAGCTGGGCTCACAGCCCTGCACCAAAGCACCAGGGCAGGTGTCTGAGCCACTGGGGAAGTGTCTGCCCCTCAATGTCAGCTGGTTCAGTGGGGCTGTGTGAGTAAAGAAGTCCTTCTGGGGCTGGCTGGCCCCTGTTGCACCTGCCCTGCTGCTGGGACAGGTGTGTCTGGGCAGGGTGCAAAGCCTTAGTGCTGGTGGATAGTTGTTCACAGTGGTCCCCAGGAGGTGCCTGTGGGCTGCAGGGGACAAACAGGAGGCCAGAAAGGTTCTGGGATGGGCTGTGACCTTACTGGCATCACAGCAATGTGGTGCATTGGGCTGTAGGAAAGGGAGGGGAGTGGTCAGGTGCCATGGAGGGCTGGCATGGATGGATCCAGCGCTTCAGGAAGGACAGGTCGGGACATTAAGGGTGCTCTTGATGTGAGAGAGCAACTGGGGCACACGGAGCTGTCTGTGCCTTGGGACAGGTGACAAGCCAGCTGACAGCAGGTCAGGACCAGAGGGCAGCCCTGGGTGGGTTATCGCACACAGGTAAAATTTTATAAAATAAACGCCTTTGTAAAAATGTTGCCTTTGTAAAATCATGGCTTAGGCCTGTTACTCTGGCTGGAGAAGGACTGTGAGAAAAGCCCAGGAGAAGAAAAACAATTATTTTTTACCCATGTAAATGTAGCATCAACAGAAGTAAGAAAGCTAAACAGCAGAAAGAGAAAAACAACAACATATCTGCACCTGGTATTTTTCTGAATGCTTGAATGCTTATGCCATAGGTAGCCAAAGGTAGTATATTGTAGTTAACAATAACCTATTAATCTACTGTAGTAATTTAGTAGCCAATGACTATGTAACACGAATGATAACATCTAAAAGTCTATTGAAAAATCTGCTTTGTTTGATAAAGGCTTTTTTGCACATGGCCCTAGGCACAGTCTGTGTGAGTCGTGGCCACCCCAAAAATGACAGTGGGTGACATCGTGGTGAGTGTCTGCCACAGGCCACCTGCACCTATAGCACCTCATGCTCACAGGACACCAAGGCTCAGAGCACTGCAGGCACACCGAGGGTGGTTAATGAAGCAGCAGAACACAGACACCACACCATGCTCCTGCTGGACCCCAGCTTGGCTCTGTCCACTTCAAACAGTGGCTCCCATCCTCTGCATAACCATTCTGCTGCCATTCAGAGGATGGTGAGCACTCCCCGCTCAGACCTCCTCAGAAGTCTCTGTGCTTCCTCCTTGTCTTACACCCCACCAGAACATTCTGCCACAGAAAGAAAGTTTCAGTCCTCTCCAGCCTTATCCTGCTGATGGCTGTTTGATGCCCTGCAAGTGTAACACATGCAAACAGGGCGTATTGGCTGCAAATTTAGAGAAAACATTTCTTTTCACACGGGCAAAAAGGAGGTTGTTGGCGTAGGAAGTGTATGTGTGTGTGTGTGTGTGTGTGTATGTGTATGTACATCTCCTTTCTATTAAGCTTCCCCATGATTCCAGGTTACATTTCAATCTATTTCAAAAGCCTTCACCTGCCATATATCCCAAAGTGCCTGAACAGAAATAAAGGGGATTGGAAAAACTTTGCTGACCAGAGTAAAAGGAAGAATAGTACCCCCAGCACTTCCCCATTCCTACACCTGTGTGGCAGGAATTCCTCTGATTTTGTTGCAGTCAGAGTTCCCTGTATCACAGAATATGGCCTGCAGAACCAGTTTTGTCTCGGTTTATAAACAGTTTCACAGACTCTTATGGTGGTGGAAAGATTCCACAGCAATCAGAAAGTCCTATGGCATGTTCTGAGGATGTGGGACCATTTCAGAGAATTTGAGGGAGGAATTTTAATATATTGGGAGGACCTTATAATTCCAAACACAAATTAGGACACCTAATTTTCTTTGAACCCTATGTCCAACTGTTCAGATTCAACGAGTGCCTCAGTATCTTGCCTCACAACACTCTTACACACACCTCCATAATGCCAGTGCTCTGCTTATTCTGTATCTCAGTAACTTAAATACATGACAAATTCTCTCACACTGCAAATTTATCTTCATTGAGCTATCTTTTGATCTCGGGCATTAACTGTGAGCAGCACTGAGACAGAGGCAGTCTATCCAATTAGGAGGTGACAGCCTCAGAAACTCAGGACACAGCACCTCTGTTACACTGCCTTCCAGGAGATCTGACCTCAACAAACACATTAGATGAACCTGGCCCCAGTTTTTGTCTGCCTGCCTCAGCTGATCTGCTCAGATGGTATTTTGCCAGTTAGCAAGGTAAAATACTAATTTCAGGAGGTGCCAGAAAAGGATGGCTTTAGGTGTGTAACTTGCTAAGGTCTGTTAATACAGCTTTCTTCTGACTCTAGGCAATCACATAGAGCATCTTGACTTTCTCTGCATAAAAAGAACTCATTATTAGACACTCCCTTGTATGGAATCCAAACAACAAACAGCCAACTTCTTTTCCAACATCTGCAAAAACAAGTCTATCTTTCAAAGGAGATTGGTTTTGTGCTGTTGGTGAGTTGTTCTGCTACTGATGCCATCCAGGAATGTGTTTCACTTAGTTACACTTGGAGCAATGACCACCCTATTCCTTGTGTTTTCCCCTGCTCAGAGCAAGGGGCTTCTGAGCCATTGTAAAGGTTCCTGTGCACAGATACCAAATCTAGTTCTGCACTGAATGCCAAATAAGCCCAGCACTCTGTTTTGTCGGCAATTTCAAAGCCACAGGGGGGATCCGTGACTCAGCTTCCATTAAAATTCACTAGTTAATTGTGAACACTTGTATCTAACTGCTTTGTACCTCCAGTTAATCTGTTTATGTCTGTTTGTGTCAACTGATGCCTGCTTGCTTTGACACTGCAGAACCCCAAAGCTACAAGAGCAGGAATGCCAAGATTTGAGAATGTACTGCAAGCTGGTTGAAATCAAAGACTCTCCAGATGTTCTTGGATGCCTGAAGATGCATCAAATGAGGCTGTATTGAAGAACTCCTAGGCAAGAGCAGGTGTGAAATGTCTCAGTGTATTTCATAAGAGTGAAACACAGATAGCATGGACAAGTAAAACTCCAAGATCTAGTAATGTCACCATTAATTTCTGAAGCTAAGCTTGACTGGCTGGCTGCATGACTTCATTCATTCAGCACCTCCAGTGGGTCATTAGTGCTGAACCTGGTGGGTGGTCATGTAAACAGAGCACTGGAACCTCCAGAAAAAGGCTACTGTGTTCTTACAGCAAGCAGCTTCTGCTTGCTTGCCTTTGCCCTGTTAGGGATCACCACACTGTGGCTTTGAGGGTCTGTAACAGGAAGAGTATGTGGGTATCAGTCACAACAGAAGAGTGGAATCTCCAAACCATGCTCTAAAACTGGAATTTACCTCACTTTTCTTCAGCATTCCCACAGCAGTCCCTCCTCTGTGCCTCTGCCAGTTTAACTACTATTTTTTATTATTTTTTTGGTGTAACATGATTGATCAGAAGTCTACCTTGTCAGTCGCTGCTCAACCTTGCTCTTTCCAAGCATTTTACATTCAGTGCAACAGATATAAAACCCAGCGCCAGAGCTAAGTTGAGAAGAAAGAGATCATAAGAACAGGAGAAAAGAATCAAGAAGAAAATCCTGCAATCCATGGAGAACATTGCCATTTTGTGACTGAAGTGTGCTGTACAGCAAGAGGAGAAGAGTCACAGAAAACTTCTGTAATCTAACAAGGGGCAAGGAACATCATTAGAATGAGATGAGCCATGTTATTATGCTGAAATTACAGACCCTTTCTTGAACTTGCTCAAACCCCCTCCTGCCTGGATTATTGCTAAGGGTTAAGAGAACTGAATACCCAGTTATTTTCTGTAGGAATGTGGGAGAAAGGGCTGGAAGTGAATGCTACACAAGGAAACCTGGAGTGGGGAGGAGGACTACAAATACAAATTTACTCCTCTGCAAAACCAATTCAACTAAAACTGAGTAAAAGAACAAGATGATATCTCCCTCCTCCCTCCTACAACACATTCCATTCTTCATGTATATTGACATTGAAGGGTAAGCATGATAAATAGCTCTATTTTCAGTAACAAAAAGAAGAAAGTTATGAGACTGACTCCAGGCAACAGTTTTCTCCTGCCTCAAACCTTGCATGTTCTTCTACAAGGAGACTGTCTCTGTTGGCAGCGTTAAGCACACTTTGGGAACCCTCTTTAGGGGCATAGAGGGGATTTTTTTCTGGTCCACAGGCAGGTCACTTAACTGTTGTTACTATATCAGTACAGAAGCATGTTTTCATGCAGCCAAAGGCAACCTTCCACGGGGAGTTGAAAAGGAGAGTATTTACCTTTCTGAATCAACAGTAGGGTCCACAGCAGATACATAACAGGAACCTGAAAAGAAAAAAATAAAAGGTTTCTGAATCTTCTACCTCCACCAAAGAATTTTTGAATGGTCATGCCCTAAATTATTTGTTCCTTTATTTTCCAAACACAGTGTAGCCAGCTGAAAACCAAATTCACATTCATTGCTTACACAGTGAATAATGTTAGCAGCCAGTTAAACAAAAATAAAGATTAACTGTGCAACTCACATTAATATATAGTTATATCTGATGCCTAAATTTTAACACAATGTCAAGCACGACGCTCATTTTTGTTTAAAATGAGAATTAGAATCTGTCCATCAAAATGGCTTTTAATAAACTCAAAAGTACATATTTTTTTTCCTATAAAGGGCAAAGTTTATCTGAATATATCGACAAAGATGAAGGTAATTTAAAAGTTTCTTAAAAATAAGAGGGGTGGGGGGGAAAGATAGAGAAAGCAAATTCAGTTTGTTCTTTTCAGGACCTAATTAACCTTAAAAACTGAGTCTCCAGCCTTTCCCATGCATTTCAATGCAAGGGAGAATGTCCCTCGCTACAAACTATAGGTCTGATTTAATGGAGTTTTGATTGAGGATAAAGACAGAAGAGTCAGTCTGTGGCACCCTCTCTTTGCACTGAAAAGTGTCCAATTCCAAAGGCAAATGCACTGAGCTCAGCCATCCCAATTAAAGTGTCAGCTGCTATTCAACACAAGCAAAGATAGCACAAAGAATGCAAACGAATCAGCCATTGCAGCTTAAATACAAAGGCAGCCCAGCAATTGGTGTTGGTTAGGGGACAGCAAAGCAAAACACGTGTTATTTAAACAAACAGATGTATACTTACATGTATAGATTTGTGCATACAGAGCTCACACACACACATATAGCACGAAACAAAACTGTATAAAAAGGAGTAAAAACTCTTTGCTCCCTCTAAGTAATTTTCTTTAATCTTTGTATGAAAGTAAGTGGAACTCAATCTGAAGCTGCAATATCTGGCTGTTGAAAAAGTGTCTTCTTGCTGCAAGTAAAAATGTTAAAAATAAACAAATTTTAAAAGACCAATTTTTTTTCACAGGCATGCTCATCAGGTATGCACAGCACATGTAAACCCTGATTTTAGGCTGTTGTCAGCCTGCCAAAACCCCCTCATGGCTCTGGAGGAATTTCTGTGCTGAGACCCGGATCTGACTGGGGTCACTCCCTGCAGTGGTGCCTGGCACAGATCTCCCACTGCCCTCTCCCGAGGCTCTGCCTCAGTGCTAGTGGCACCCTGCTACATCCAGGTTAAATCACCTGAAACCCTCCAGCTCCCTTGTTTCCCAAAACCAGTTACTGTGTTTTCATCAGCAAGGATGAGAATGGCAGAGAGAGTTCCCTGGTGAAGGTTATCTCTGAGTCCATAGTGAGTGTCCTGCTGCTGCTGCAGCAGCCAAAGAATCATTCACACCGTCTGCTGCAGGCAGGCTTCCCTGGGACTGCTCCCGTGGGACCAGCAGGAATATCTGCTGGAATGGGGAGGGCAAAGCTGGGCTGGCACCACAGCTCGGCGTGGACATGATCAGCCTTCAAACGCTTGTGAAATGGTCTTCCAAAATTCAGCTTTCCACCGCTGCTGTTGTACCCAAAAACAAAAGAGATTCAGCCCACCTGGCTCTGCTCAGCAAGAGCAAAGCTCACCCAGAGCCGTGGGCAGCTCCCTAAAATCCTCTGTGCTGGTTTGAAATGTCTCATAGAAAGGCCGGGGATGCTCTGCTCCTCTCAGCCTCCCTGAAGGGCACCAGGACTGGAGCTGGGGCCCACTGAAGGAGCCACCCTGGGGGTTTGGATGACTGTGCTCACATAGAAGGAGCTTCAGCCACTTCTGTGACCCATGTGGATCAAAATCACAGCGAAGGCTGCAGTGTAACGTGGGGGTCATTTGTGCCTCCTCATATCTGACAGGAAATTCATTCCCAAAAGCTGACACGAATAGCTACGCTATTCATAAAGTCCTCCTTAAGCTCTTGAATATTCACCTCAATTTTCTGTGCAACAGCTGGCGTGGTTTTACAATAAATGGGAATAAACTGGTACACAGCCCATGCTCTTGTAATTGGCACAGTGATGGAGTATGCACCCTTTTCAACACTTGTGAAGCCAGATGACCCAGGCTAGCAGCAACAGGATGCCACCATGAAGCATAATTATTTTATAGCTCCTATTTAATTTTTGGAATATCAAAATTTAAGACAATCACTAAAGCAGATTGATTAAACCCTAAGCGTAAACACACCATGATTTAGAAGTTGTTTTGCTGTCATCCCAAGGAAGCATCTATTTGCAAAGTACATGGCAATATCAAAGAGCTCTCTATTGATTAAACTTTGAAAATAAAATTGCACCACTTATCATATACTGTTTGCAAAAGTGCCAATCATTATAATACTCACATAAGCACGCTGCGTCTTCCCCCCGAACTCGTTAAATTTATTGCTGAGACTCTATCCTGAGCTGCCTACATGTGGAAAAAATATCATTCAGATAACGCATTAACATTTATAACCAGTATTTAAAGCTGTGCATGGTGCCATCTCAAATGATAAGGGTCTTGTCAGCGTTTCCAGTATAAGCCTCATTTCAGGGAATGGAAGAAGGGAGGGAGTGGCAAGACTGTATTTCTGCAATTTTAAATGACACCAACAAGAAGCCTGACATACAAGTTGTCAATCTAATTGTACCTATCTTTCAGATAGGTGCATCTTTTATGTCCACATTCAGTTTAAAAAATAGCAAAATTCTCAATACATCATTGTAAGTTACCTGGCAAGTGCTGTCATTCTGCTTGTGCATAGAGCATCCCACATGATTATAATTCTAGATCTGAGCCTTCATATTATAAAAGCTCTTAGGGTCTAGAACAAAAATGATATGACCCCCTCCTCACAGCTATACTTGCACTCTGGAGGAGAAAGAGAGAGATAAGCAAAACAGCTAACAATACAACAATGAGGGCTGGTTCATGACTCATGTTATCAGATGTTCCTGCAGTATCAAAATACTAATACTGAATACAAATTTTAACAGCAGAAATGATAAAAAAAAATAACAACTAAAAATCTTTTCTGGGGGGAGAAATTTGTAGGTGCAATGCATTTGCCATGAGCCCAATTCTGCTACAGGTACAGTGTAAGTGGTGATTTGCCAAATGACACCTGCTAGCTGTTGATGTTTAAGTTTTCTGCCAAAAGAAAAGATATTTAACATATTTGTATTAATAAAAAAAAATATTGGAAGAAAAAAGTAGTTGTCATAGGGCAAGAGAGGCTTCTGAAAGACATCTCTAAAAAGGAAGGCATTGAAGTGCTTTTACTTTGAATGATCTGGACCACTGGACAGTTAATAAGTAAATATATGCAAAGGAGGGACCTCAGCTCTATTGAATTCTAAGTGTATCAGTAACACCAGCTAGAAACAATAATGCCAAACACTTCTGTCTGCAAAAGCAACAATATTTCTAATCAGAAAGCTCAAATTCTAACCAGTGTGGTGGTTGTAAAGCAAAAACACTCTGAGCAAATATGTGTGCAAATGGATTTTCCAGATTCCAAGGCAGAGTTGATTACCAAGTCTGAGACTGAGCTATCCTCTTCTCCTCCCAGCTTTACTTGCTGCTCAGGCACAAAGTGGACATAAAAATCTCCTGCTGTGCAAAGGATTTTATTGCTTTACAGGAAAAAGACTAATAGATGATAAAAAAGAGGCCATATAAAGGACGGGCAGTTGTTCAAAAATGATATGCTTTGGAATGGAAAGAAATGCCACAAGAGCTATTGGAATGCATACACACACTTCATATTGAGGCCAAAGCTGTTCCACCTCACAGGGAATCGCAGGGGCCAGAAAGGCACCACAGGAAGAACAAGGTCCCTGCTGTGCAGCAGTTTAGGCACACACTCATCCCCTGGCTGTTCAACACATCCAGGTGTCCCCTACCATCCCCTGGCATTTAGGCTGGAAAGCAGACGATTAAATATCTTCAGCCTCCAGACCACAGTGACTGCAATATAAAGCAGAGGTATTATCCTCACTAATTCCTTCCCTCCCTATTGCCCTTTCAGTTAAATGTGCATGTTTGGCACATTCCTGATTTGCTTTGGAATGAGTCTATCCAGACAAAGATGGTTCTGAGGACAGCCAGAAAAGCAACTCCAAGGCCAGGTAAAAAATTGTACTGTTAAAAATTGAGATATCAAACAGTTTTAAGCACCATCAGAGTTTGAGTGCTGTCAATAGCAGAAGAGATTTGAGTATGCCTATTTTCTACCCAAGCAAACACCTACATCTCAGCATAAAATGTCATACTAGATAGTCAAAATTTATGTGTTTGTATGTAACTCCCCAGTGTAGAAGTTGACTGGAATCCTGGTCCCAGGAAGCCAAAGGGAGATTTGTCTGTGGCTGAAGTCTAGGCCAGGATTTTATGTATGTTTATATTGTGCTTTGTGCAATAACAACTCAGGGAGCTTCTTCAGATGCCAAATAAATTTTAAGGTTTCTGTGGAGTTTGAAATGCTTTATAAGTGATTCTCCCCAACATATTAATGCAGCCACCATTCTCACAAGTTCTAATTGTCTCATCAATTTCTTTTCATGCCACTTGCAGCTATACATCATGCTTCAAAGTCAGCATCTGTACAACCAGCCTCCACAAGACAAATATTATAGGGTATTTTTCAGGTAAATGATTACTGCTCAGAGACAGCAAAGTTTCTGGCTATAGTGATGTGGAAAAGACTGCAGGAAAGTAGTGAATGTTTTTCATTAGTCAAAAATTGAAGTATTTAATTGTCAGAGAATTAACTTTTTTGTCCTTGTGGGTCAAGATAAAGGTAGTTTAATAAAGCAAAGTGACAGGCTGCACGTGGAAGCAAAGGAAAGAAGATTTATTTTCAGCAGGTGTTGTCCAACCACTTCCTGGGAGATAGGTCTTCTTCAGCAGTTACTCCAAAGAACAAACATCCTTGTAACACATCATCTCCTCCTTCTCTTAGCTTTTAGTGCTGAGCAGACACCATGAGGTCTGGAATAGCCCTTTGGAATAGCCCTTTGGAATAGCCTTGAACAGCCCTTTGGCCAGTTGGGGTCAGCTGCTCTCCCAGGACCTTCCTCCTTCCCAGCCCAGTGGTGAGGTGAGGATGATGGAGAGGCAGCCCTGGAGCTGTGGGAACACTGCTCAGCAGCAGCCAAACTCCTGGCAAATTTTCCACCCCGCTCTGGCTGCCAGTGCCCAGCCCAGCCCTGAGGGGGATGCAATGAGCTCCATCTCAGCCAGACCCCGAGCGGCGAGGCCAGGCTGAAACCTCTACCCTGCTCGGGGCAATTCTCAGTCACTCACCCACTGGAGAAGTGGGCAACTAAAATTGCTAATAGCAGCATCTTCCCTCAGATCTGCCCAATGCTTTTGTGAAGGAAGGGACCTCGACTGACAGCCAGACACACACACACCCTGTGCACGTGCACCACCACATTCCTCTTACAAACCAGGTGAAAAACATAAAAGCCGACGATTACCCAATTTTTTCTTCAGTCGGCAACTATTCAAAAACACCTAATGGAATGAACTGAGTGGAAGGAATTTTTGGGAACACATGGGGTTCTGAAAAAGTGCTGTTTCTTTTCTACTCTTCTCATTTTTTTCTGAAGCAAAACCAGAACTGTGTGACCTCTGTGCATAATGACAACTCAATGACATGGCTCTCGTTCTGAATGTGGAATATGAAATGCTCACTGCAAACTGCTCAAAAATAATCCTCAGGCCATGATTATTCATAGAAATTATTTGGTGAGTAATTTCAATTAAATAAATTCAAGGAATCAAGAAAAATAGGCTAAACTAATAGAATGCATTATTTATGATGAATAATTCATTTGAGGAACTTTCTCCCAGTATTGAAGAAAGCCAGCTCAAGGCACAGGGCACTAAAGTCTCACTTAAGCCCTGTTTTGAGGTCTTAATTGGGGGCTTTCATGATGAATCACTCTAGGCTGGCCCTCTGCCCAGGATTGAATTTCACCCATTGCTCCTGCTCCTCACATATTTCTAGATATGTCATTAGCACAGTGGAATTTGTATTCTTTAAACTGCTCTGCCATAAAAATAATGATATGGAGAGATTTCATTATGTTTCATTTACTACTAAAATCTAAAGGAAAGAAACTTCTCACATCAGCTCACCAGACTTTCAAGAGTGAACACTCCTCATACCCATACATCAACTACATTATGCAAATAAGAGCCCCCTGTCCACTGAAGTAAGGCAAGAAGACACAATAATTTAAACAAGACCCTCCAAATCACTAAAAACACTTATGTGCACTTGTGCTTGCATGATGGGACATTTCCAGTTAAAAATATTCACAGTATGTAGCACACAGATGACTCTGAGGAAATCTGAAAAATTGTACTTATAAGTGGTAGTGGTAGAAATTACTGTAGACATTTACACATTTGAAACACAATAAATAATAGATCCATTGTTGTTTTAAGGATGGAAAAAAAAAAACCTCCACACTTCTCTGTTTTTTTTGTTCTTGCTGCTCAGCAATGCCAGCACAGAATATCTATCATCAGGAAGATTCATCTCGTTGTTCCTATCAGAGAAAAAGACCCATTGACATGATGAAACAAAGCACTTCCAAAAATATTTAAACCACTCAATAAAACCTAAGTGCAGACTTTGAAGCTAAGCATTTGTTCAAAGATCTGATCCAAATCCCACTGAAATCAGTCGGAGTCCTTCCACTGACACCAAAGGGCTTTGGATCAGACATACTAGTTTCCTGAACAGGATGAAGACATCCATACATATTAATTGTCTCACAGTACTTTTCTGGGTCCTATGATAAAAGGTGTGAGTGCAGCAGGGGAGCGGATATTTGCTTTTCTAGGCAAGAAAGAAAAAAATTTGGGCTAATGATGAACTAATGATCAGTTCTTAATTACTCAGTGGTGAGTCCGTCAGTATCCCCAAAGCACAGGTGACCTGGGATACTTTCTGACAGACAGCTTCTCTATCACATTTCCTGCTGAAACCAATATTACTGCCGTTATAACACACTAAATTCTCTTCTTAAGACAGTCAGGATTAATGATACAAAACATCAGAAACTGGTAGTTCTACTGCCGCAGCTTGTACCACCAGGGTAGAATCACACTGTGCTGTTATGAAACAGATTACCCCAGATGTACTGAAACAAATCATGATGAAGTCTCCTTGCAAAAAAAATCATGTTGCAGTTAGATAACGGGTCTCAGAAATGTGCAGCCTTGGCCAGGGTCTGAGTCTTTGCAGGAAGCAAAAACTGAGCGAAGAGTTACAAAGCATACTAATTTTAAGTCATAGCTCATTAAATTCATTCATTTATACAATAGGTAGTCATGACGTGTCAGTGAACAGTAGTCTGAAGTAGGCCAGCTCTCCATATGTCTGAAGGGTTGGGAGAAATGGAGCTAAAAACACATCTGGAAACCAGAAACACTCCTTACAGTTGATGGCACAGGCAATTACTGACGGCCAGCAAAAGGCAGCTCAGTAGACACCACCCACTGAGGAGTGCTCCTCTGCCCTCAAATTGGCTCATCCAGCAGCTCTCCTTCCACTGAGCCTTCATCCCAAAGGTCTCCCTCCCCTGCCTCTCTCTGTCTTGGCTGTTGCTGGGCAGCCTGGGGGAGCAGGGCTGGCCACAGAGGGCACAGTCTGCCAGCTCCTTCCTCCCTGCCATTCATGCTCACCCTCCTTCACCATGCCCTGCTCTTTTCTTGCCCAAAGAAAGTGAAAACCAGAGGCTCCTCTTTCATCCTGTCCTTTACAGCACATGCCAGTGCTGCTGGATGAGATAAAAACGTGGATTACAAGTAACAATTATTTTGCACACTGTTCACTGCTAAATCTGGAAACTGTTTATGTCCTTAAGAATTCCTTTTAAGTAAGACTCAAAAATCCACTTTACAGTATAAGAGAGACCCCCAAAATGTACATAGTTATGGAAGTAGAATATCTTCAGCTACAAAGAGACACACACATACACAGAGAAAGCAAGAATACAAGGTACTTGTTGAAGAGCAGTGATGATTATCTCAGAACCCTAAAAGCTTACATGGAGTAGGCATCTCATATGCTGTTCAGGATTACAGGATGAGGAACATATGAGATGAGTAAATACCTAAATTTAAAAATTCCCATTGTTTTGCTACATCAGCCATCACACGTTCACAGAAATCAGTATTGGCATCTACTTACACTATATGAATATATAATATATATACTTGCCAGTAGCATCTAGGCTACCTTATTGGGTTCTAATGATCACTAAAACTTATATCCTGGCCTCCATTCAATTAGCAGAGTTTTTGCTTTGTTTCTTGCTGACTTCATTCCTTTATTCCACAAGACTTGGTGCATACATTTGTTCCTTCATTTATATACAGAGAAGCAAACCCAGAAAAACTGATAGGTAAAGATGTATAAGCAGTGTTTAGCATCCACCTGCAGATACAATGTGAAGAAAGAAAATTATCTCCACATTTTTCCAGACTTTTTCTGCTCCTTGATATTTACTCTCCCAGAAGGACAACAGCATGATGTGCACTAGGCAGGAAGGGTAATGATCTGTGCCAAATTTTATGTGCTTATGCTTCATGCTGTGGTCTGGCATTTTTTTCCCCCTGCCAGCAGACAGATAAAGTGGTGGCTTCAGGACCGTGCAGGAGCCAAGAGCTGCTCTGCTGTATGGAGCAGCATAGGACTAACAGACTATTTGAAGTGGGTTAAGGCTGGCACCAGGCAAGTATTCAGTTCATACTTGCTCTGCAGCAGTCTGGGAGTGTCCCCATGGGAAACAGGTATGGGATAATTAAGGGCTTTTAAGCCAGCAGACAAGGATATTACAAGGATAAACATTTCAGACTGAAGACAGTTAGATGCAGAGTTGTAGAGAAAGCCCAATTTTTTACCTGTGGGGGATGAAACCTATTGGAAAAATTTAACCAAACACGATGGCAAACCATAGGCAATTGCTAAAATACGCCTGGATATTTTACTGGGTTTCATTTTTTTTTCCTTTTTCCTATGAAGTATGATCTAGTTTGAACAGGAATTAATTCCAATTTAGCTGATGGCCTGGGTTATGCAAGATCCAAAAGCCACAATGGTTCTATTAAGCCTCACAATCTATGAATCTGTACTCAGTCTCCATAACTTTGCACAAAAAGGAGAATGAGGGAACAAAGCTAAATATTTGGGACCTTCACAATGCTTACAAATCAGGCATAACCCTGAGTTTCCCCAAGCCCTCATGGCCTGCTGTACCAACCTACCTCCTGGTTCCATTCCTGGAGGCTCTCAGATAGTCACAGACTGGAAATGTTCCTGCCCTCAACACGCAAAATAAAAAGGCAGTAAAACAGGTGGAGGAAAAAAGCTGTTCTTTTATACTCTGTTTTTAATTGAAGGGATTATAAAACACTTCAGGCATGCTGAGAAATCAGGACTTTGTTCCTAAATAAAAAGCTGAAGCTATTATTTTTTTTTTTTAATCCTTGTTCCTCCTCCTACAACCATGGTTATTATATGCATGCATTTGCAGTGTAATAGAATCAGTATCATCTCTGTGTCTTATTACTGTTGCAATCCCCTAACATGCTGTTCCTTCCATCCCACATGAATCTGGTAATTACTGCTGAGGCATGCCATGCGTACGCTTTCCCTTCCAAGACAGCATCAGCAGTGCCACAAACACATTTCCTACGTATTAGTAAACACCAGCAAGCGGGACAAGTGTATGTTACCTCATAAGCCAACTCCAAGACCTGGTCCTTGCTCACCAGAAAGCTGCACCTGACTGAAACCCACAGACATCAAACAAACACACACTGTGAGATGAGGGAAAAATGCCCTGGACTTACTTGTGCCTTCATTTTTGCTGTGTGTTGGAGCGAGCCCTGTGAGAGCTGGCAGTGCTGCGCTGGGCTGCTCAGGTGAGAGGTGGTGAAGGGAGGTTACAGGAGCCTCTGTGTGCCTCTGTGCACTGCCAGTGTGGGCATGTGTGTGAATATGCTCCCTTCTGAAAAAAATAAAACAAAACAAAACAAAAAACTCAACCGGGGTCTCCTTTTACTTTCTCTTTTTAGGCTCATACCCCCAGACTGTGTTAGAAAGAGCTGAAAACAGGATTTGCTACAGCCCGTAACTAGTCCAATTTTGCTCCCCAAATACCATACCCTGATGTTTAAAGCAGAAAACAAGCAAAAAATCTCACAGAATAATAATCTGGCTACTGGTGTATTAGTGTTGTAAAACAGCAGATCTGCCACACACATCTTTCTTGATCTTAGCAATTTTTGCTCCTGAATTCAGCTGGATAAAGAGAGTTAGGATGGAACAGTCCTGAGTGCATTTCAGAATTGCAATCTTGTTGAAATTCACACAGCACCACACCAAAAGCATGCTCCAGTGTGGGATGCTCCTGCTCTTTCCACAACCTCTCCAAATTTTAGATAGGGAAGCTGCAACTGCTTCAATTCCAAATGCAAGCTCCAGCACTATTCCTGTCCAGGAGCACTGCAAAGGCATCTGTGCTGGCTGCTGCAGGATGTTACCTTTTTCCAGCCTCAAGAACAGAGATAAGAATAGACAGTACATTTCTGCTGCTCCCAAAATGTGGGCTCTGATACATAATGGCTAAAGAATACCACGAGATGACAGTATCACTTTTGCCAAGCCCAGAACTCTTTTGGCAGCAAACCTTTATATTCTAGAGACTAAGCATGTATAGTTCCCTATAAGAATCTGGCAGTAGTGCACCCTGCCCTGCTAGCACTTTAAAAATTCCCTGTGGAGTGCCTTTTTTCCCCCTCCCCCCGCAGTGTGAACCCAAAGTTTTACCTTTCAGATAGAGATCAAGAGCAGCCATCCTTTCCCATCACACAGATCTGTGCCCAGGGCACGGAGCTTAAGCAAAATCACAATAACACACATCCAGCATCTTGTTCTTTCTAAAGGCAGCCAAACGCTGCAGCACAACATTGCAATGGGGCAGTGGGACTAATCCAGCCAGTGGGAATGATGGTGATAGATGTGGTTAGATTTGGCTGCTCAGCACTCAGGGGAGCATTCCAGAGGGTGCAGGGATTCAGGCTTGGGACTGCCGCTGCCCGACAGCCCGGTTTGGTGGAAGGTGTTGAACTTCCCTAAACGTGTAGAACACCAGTGGGCTGGGCAGAGCCCGGCACGGCCGTTTGGGAAGGGGGATGCTCCAGCGGGAGCGGGGGATCGATGCTGATGCCAGATCCGGGATTTGCAGCACCGCTGCTCCGAGAGCCGGATTGTGCATGTGTGTGATGTGTGATGTGTGATGTGTGCGTCTGTGCGGCGTGTGCGGAGGATGTGTGCGAGCTGTGCGTGTGTCTGTGCGGTGTGCGTGTGTGCGGTGCGTGAGCGCTTTGCCGGCTGACTTGAGCCGAAGAAGCTGCTTGACTTGCTCTCGCTTTTGAGGGCACGGATTTAGGGACTCGGGGCCAAAAAATTCTCCGGACCCAGGTAAATCCGCTCGTTACCTTATTCCCCTTCCCGGCTCCGAGTGCCCGCGCTGTCCTGCAGGTGCTGTCAGAGCGCTCCGGCGATGAGCAGCCGAGCCGGGAGCGGAGCCGGCTGCGAGAGCCGCCAAGGGAGGGGGTGGGGGGACGG
>VZRF01010021.1:432091-485850 GCA_013396875.1 Vireo altiloquus
CTGCCCCCTCGGGCGCCCCGAGAGCAGGTAGGAGCGCGGAGGGGGCGCGGGGAGCGCGGTGCGGAGGCGCCCCTGAAAGCGGGGAGGGTTTGCTGTCAAGCGTTGTGTCCCCCGGTTTAAAATGCTGGCAGGCACCGGCGGCCCGGCTGCCGGGAGCGGGGTGGCCCCGGGAGCCGGGCAGCGGGGACGGGATCGTGCTGCCCGCAGCTGCCGGGGCGGAGGCGGCGGCTGCGACGGGAGGGGGATCGGGCGGAGAACCCGGCGCTGGGGACCCCGCGTTTCGGGGAGCTCCCCGACGGGGCTTCCCCCGCAGCAGCTCCGCAGGCGTTTTCGGAGAGGAAAAGAAGGGAGGAGGAGGGGTGATTCCAGAGGAGTTTGGAAGTCGCTGCCTTGCAGCTCCCCTTCCCCCGCAGCCTTCCGACCTGCTTTCGCTCTCCCCGTGCAGCCTCTGCTCCCGGCCGTTTTCACTGGGGATTTCTTCTTTCTCTCCTCACCTGTCTCAAAAGGTTTGACTGTAGGTACCAAAGCGGGGATCGACGGCGCATAAAGATGCTGAAGGGTGTTTGGTTGCTCAGTTTGTTAACAGTGGCTGGGATCTCGTGGACAGAGAGTCGCAAACCTGCCAAAGACATTTGCAGCAAGAGCCGCTGCCCTTGCGAGGAGAAGGAGAACGTGCTGAACATTAATTGTGAAAACAAGGGATTTACAACCGTCAGCCTCCTCCTGCCGCCCCCGTCCAAGATCTACCAGCTGTTTCTCAATGGGAACGCGCTGACTCGCCTGTTCCCCAATGAGTTTGTCAACTATTCCAACGCCGTGACCCTGCACCTGGGCAACAACGACATGCAGGAGATCCGCACAGGGGCCTTCAGCGGCCTCCGCACCCTCAAGAGGCTGCACCTCAACAACAACAAGCTGGAAGTGCTGAAGGAAGACACCTTCCTGGGCTTGGAGAGTCTGGAGTACCTGCAGGCTGATTACAATTACATCAGTGCCATTGAAGCAGGGGCATTCAGCAAGCTGAACAAGCTCAAGGTGCTGATTCTCAATGACAACCTCCTGCTGTCCCTGCCCAGCAATGTCTTCCGCTTTGTGCTCCTCACTCACCTGGACCTGCGGGGCAACCGGCTGAAGATGATGCCTTTTGCTGGCGTGCTGGAGCACATTGGAGGCATCATGGAAATCCAGCTGGAGGAAAACCCTTGGAACTGCACCTGCGACTTGCTGCCACTCAAGGCCTGGCTAGACACCATCACCGTGTTTGTGGGTGAGATAGTCTGTGAAACCCCCTTCAGGCTTCATGGAAAAGATGTGACCCAGCTCACCAGGCAAGATCTCTGCCCTAGGAAAAGCTCCAGTGATTCAAACCAGAGGGAAAAACACCCTGTCCTCTCAGACCCACACATCTCGAGGCTATCGCCCACAGCCAACTCTGCCATCAATCCCACCAGGGCCCCAAAAGCCAGCCGGCCACCCAAAACTAGGAACCGCCCCACCCCCCGTGTCTCTGTGTCAAAAGACAGACAAATATTCGGACCTATCATGGTTTACCAGACAAAGTCTCCTGTGCCCATCACCTGCCCAGCTGGCTGCATCTGTACATCCCAGAGCTCAGACAATGGCCTAAATGTTAACTGCCAAGAGAAAAGGATAAGTAACATCTCCGAGCTCCACCCCAGGCCAACCAGTCCAAAGAAACTTTACCTTACCAGTAACTATCTGCAAGTCATTTATAGAACCGATCTCACAGAGTACAGCTCTCTGGATTTGCTACATCTAGGAAATAACAGAATTGCAGTGATACAAGAAGGTGCCTTTACAAACCTCACAAGTTTACGCAGACTTTATCTTAATGGCAATTACCTTGAGGTTCTGTACCGATCCATGTTCGAAGGGCTGCACAGCCTGCAGTATCTCTACCTAGAGTACAATGTCATCAAGGAGATCCTGCCACGCACATTTGATGCTCTGAGTAACCTTCATCTGTTGTTTCTCAATAACAACCTGCTCAGATCCTTGCCTGACAATGTCTTTGGCGGCACTTCCCTCACCAGGCTCAACCTTAGAAACAACCATTTCTCCCACCTGCCTGTGAGAGGAGTCTTGGATCAGCTCTCGGCTCTAATTCAGATAGACCTCCAAGAGAACCCTTGGGACTGCACATGTGACATCCTGGGGCTGAGGAACTGGATAGAGAAAGTCACAGACCAGAACAACCAGCAGTCAAATCCCCCTGTAGTTATCAATGAAGTAATATGCGAGTCTCCCTCCAAGCACTCTGGAGAGCATCTGAAATTCCTGAGCAAAGAAGCCATCTGCCCAGAGAACCCCAACTTGTCAGATTCTTCTGTCCTCTCCATGAACCAGAACACAGATACCCCCCACCTCGGTGTCTCACCCAGCTCCTACCCAGAATTACACACTGAAGTTCCGCTGTCTGTCCTAATTTTAGGCTTGCTGGTTGTGTTTATTTTGTCTGTTTGTTTTGGGGCAGGTCTGTTTGTCTTCGTCCTTAAGCGCCGGAAGGGGGTGCAGAGCATGCCTAGCAGCGCCAACAACGTAGATATAAGTTCATTTCAGCTCCAGTATGGGTCTTACAACACTGAGACCCACGATAAAACTGAAGGACATGTTTATAACTACATCCCCCCTCCTGTTGGACAGATGTGCCAAAACCCAATCTACATGCAAAAGGAAGGGGATCCGGTTGCCTATTACAGGAATCTCCATGAGTTTAGCTATAGCAGCCTTGACCACAAAAAAGAAGACCCCACTAGCCTTGCATTTACCATCAGTGCAGCTGAATTACTGGAAAAGCAGTCCTCACCAAGGGAACCAGAGCTGCTGTATCAAAATATTGCAGAAAGGGTCAAGGAACTCCCCAGCGGAGGATTAGTTCATTATAACTTTTGTACCTTACCCAAAAGGCAGTTTGCCCCTTCATATGAATCCAGACGCCAAAACCAGGACAGGATAAATAAAACTGTTTTATATGGAACTCCCAGGAAATATTTTGCAGAACAGTCTAAACCTGAGCATCCTTTACTCCAAGGAAAGCTACAAACAGAACCAGACTACCTCGAAGTTCTGGAAAAACAAACTGCAATCAGTCAGCTGTGAGGGGGGAGGTGGGAGACAAAGGAAATTTTTAAAATGAGCTCAGCATCACATTTCTTTGAGTCTGAACTCAGTACTGATGTCATCTGTTGCATTCCCAACATTTCCACTTTTTTAAATCAGAGAGGGAGTGAGAGAGAGAAAAGGAACCCTTGCAGCATAGCAGGAATGTGGTGTTGCTTTTGCAACATTCCCTTTAAGTTATTTCTACATCTCTCTCCTTTTGACCCTTCTCTAGGAACTGTCATTGCAAGTGTGTCTTTCTGTAATAGATCTGGCATAATTCTTTTTGATTTCGAAGGAAATGAGGAAGGGGGTCTTTGGGTTTTCTGTTGTTTTTTTTTCATTTCAAAGTGGAAACTTAATGTATTATGTAGAAGATCTCCAAAGATCTTTTTTCCTGGACTATGAATTTCTTTTGTAAATAATAATATACAGTACTGCTGTTTCAATTACCAACTATAGCCACTGGGCGTCACTTTTTTGTGTTAAAGTGCCTTTGCACTTTAAGTACATTATTACTTAATTGTTGCTCTTAGCTTTGATAAATTGAACCTATTTTAATGTGTTGTATTTTTGAAATTAAAAAAAAAATTGTAAAATAGATCTATATGTCAGCTGCATTAAATCAAAAGGTTTGATTTATAGGAAAGCTGCCCTTCTTTAAATGACTAGTTCTAGGACCTTACAGACTCAAATGTAAATTATTGGGGTATTTTTTCCCTCTAGGTTTGTTTAGAGTGATTCACTGAAATCAACTGAAAGGATTTAGCAATGGACTAGAGGTTATCAAATGCCTCAGCTGGGAATAACAGCTCATTAATAAAAGATGTTTAACACAATGTCATAGTGAACTGAACAATTAATGTCCTTCTTAATACATTGCATTGCAGCTCTAACACAGTAATGTTCAATGGTTTAAGATTATTTTCATACTTAACAGAACATTACTCATAATATTTTATGCACTGGAATAGATATTTTTGTACATTTTATGACAGAGTTTATATTTGTAACTTTTGGACTGAAATTAACATGTCCTCTTCCTGCCAGATACATATTTTTTTCATAAGCAGGGACACCAGCAGGGGTCATCCCACACCTCATTAAATTTATTAACATACAGGCAAATGAACCACTGCCAAAGGTGAAATTTGAACCCAGGACTCTGGAGTCCTCCAAACCAAGGTAACTGAAATCAGTATGTGCATCACACTAATTTGTGGTAGTCTGAATTATGTCTATGTCTGTGCTTTCTGTCTCTAAAGCAGAATTAATACTGCAATAATTCTAATCTGTTAGAGAAAACTACCATTTTCACTGAACCAAGTTCACTGTCTTAAATTTTATAAAATGTTTTAAGTTAACTGAATTCCATTCTCAACACTGGTTTTCTTAATCACATCAGTGAAAAAATGCAGTGAGTCTTCTTCTTTCCCATTCACTCAGGCCTGTTTTGCTTCAAGGTTTATGTTATCACCTTCAATTTGCTTTTCCTTCATGGAGGATATTGAAACCATTTTTATTAACAAGTATACAGTCAAACTTTATTAAGCCTTATTAGCTTCTAAATAATTTTTAGATGCAAACATTATTGTGCAATTTAAACAAACAGCCCTTATTTACAACAAAACCAGTTTTGTTTTGTCTATTCTAAATCCTTATGCAACTGGGATGGTGATCTGCATATAAAGTAGGCCAGGCTTTTCAATTCCTTATTAAAGCAATTGATGGGGTCTGAAAGAAGCACACTGTTTCCTTTTCATAAATAGGTTACTGCACATAATAATCCTTTATTATCATGCAGAGATTGAAGTGGCCTCTGCTGACTGATTTTTAGAGCTTTACTATAGTTAATAATACAGTATCTACAACTTAGAGGAATTTTCAGCAATAGCATTTAAGCTATAAATAACTACAATCAATGTTGTTCTAATCAGGACTTTGCCAAGAGGAAGTTGCTTTTTGTTTAAGAGCTAAAGAGGCTTTGCATGTGTATTGCCAGATATCTGAGTCACTCAGTAAAACGTCTTCTAATGATTTATGTGACATCTGAGTACATTAATATGCTAACATGTGAATTCTTTATGTTTAGAGTCCATAGCATCTATGGCTGTTCATTAGATCAGGTTTAAAATTGAAGTGCTACAAGGAACTGCTGAAGAATCAGTCTTCAAAATGGTCCCACATCAAGAAGGAGGTGAAATGGTATCACTTTAGTTGAACTTGGAACATTTGACTGGAAAAGCATCTCTCTTCGAGCAAGGTACTTGCTTGAAAGCTTCCAGTACTGATTGTCTTATCATGGCTCCTTCCCCTGGGTAATTAAAAGCATTTATTACTGAAACACTG
This sequence comes from Vireo altiloquus, assembly GCA_013396875.1. Classification (NCBI taxonomy): domain Eukaryota; kingdom Metazoa; phylum Chordata; class Aves; order Passeriformes; family Vireonidae; genus Vireo; species Vireo altiloquus. The sequence continues at coordinate 437,561 of VZRF01010021.1, forward strand.
AGAAAAGTATAAGTATTATTTTTAAGTTATTAACTCTTTCCAGGTATGATTTTAGTGTTGCCTGCAGAACGAGTACCATGTTACATCTGGCAGCCGCTAGGGTATTATGATTTATTATTCTCCAGTGAACCAGAACCAATTACAAAGCTTTTTTCCCTCAGAAAAAAAGCTAATTTTTCCAACAGAAGTGTTTTCAATGTTCTAGTGTTTGCAAACAGCAGAGATAGGGAATTGATTCTTTTAGTAACTTTATATTGTTTGGTTTTACTGCTTCAGTCTCAGTACTTTGATGTTTGCTTTGGTAGCACAGCCATACTTTACAGAGGTTGCTGTTGCTTTACATTGCCTTAGCTTTCCTAATGGAATTTATTTAATGACTAGATTTTATTTTGCATCACCAGTACCAGCTTAAAAATTATTATTGCTGTAGATCTTTTAGGTTTGTTTTTATACCCTTCAGCTGACATCTATTAAGCAATTCTTTTCACAGAGTGTCTAGGTAAAAGAGAAGATTTTTTTCAGTTACACTTAAAGAGATTTGTTTAACACGGAAAGTGTGTCGGCAGCTGCTGTAGAGAAGGTCTCCACATTTCTTCAGCTTTGCTGCCCTGGAAGCTGCTGCTTGTTAGGGGAGAGCTGCTTGCCTGAGTAGTGGCTTGATAATGAGTCTGAAAAAAAAATTTCTTTCACAGTTTGAAAAGCTGAACTGTGAAAATTATGTAACCCGGTTAGCAAAGTTGGTTTTTTCCCTCAGGAGAATGGGGTGCAAATAGTTTTCTTTCTTCATAAGTTTTCTTTTTGTGAAAGTGAACTTAATCACCTTTACAGTAACAGTGCAGATTGAAGCACTGTTGAAACTGTGCAGTTATTTCTAGTGAAAATGACAGCACTACACTTGCAAAGCATTAAGGCTTTTTTTTTAAGAGACTTTTCTGGGTAAGCATTAGATAAAGTTTAACATACTTCCCTTTTTCTTCCCACAGAAAAAATATCACTTTATGGAAAAAAGTGTTCTTTGTGTTCTCAAGCCTGCTGCAGAGCCACTCCACATGCCCAGTGGTGGTTTCTCCTTTCTGCAGTCTCTCTCTTCCATCAGATTTTACCCTTTTGGGCTCCAGCATTTGCTCAGCCCCTACCTCACCTCTATTATCTGCTTCCCAAGCCCTCACCATGCAATGCCCCAACCTTTCTGCTTGCATCTGTCCCTGCAGGCTCTCCTTTCCTTCCCTAGCAAGCTCTGAGGGACCTGTTTCAGCTTTGAAGGGAGTTCCTGCTCCACAGAGAGCTCAGTCCTTACCTCCTGCCCTGACCTTGCTGAGTAGCCCTGTGTGAAATGGGACACCTGATCCCAGTGGTTTTCCTGAGGGCTGTGCTGGAGGAAGGTCTCCATATCTGTTCCCTCTTCCACTCACTGAGCAGGGAAGAGAAGCCTGGAATCACAGAGCATTTCATCTTCCGTGCAGGATTCCCTGGGTGCCAGCCTGGGGCAGGTGGCACAACCTGTGTCTGTGCAAGCAGCATTTCTGAGCAAGAGCAAATGGATGAGCTTGCTGAAACCACTGGCATCACATCGCTCTTTGCTGTAATTTTGGTTGTCTTCAGCATGAGTTAATCTTGCCAAAATTAGCTACTATAATTTTAAACTCAATCTGGTTGCGTGGCGTCTCTAACAGGCCATTCAAAGGTGATTTATTCTCCCTCGTAATACGAGGCATGAATTGGGCTACAGATATGGCTGCTTTCTTCCTGGAAGTGCAGAGAGGATAGATAAGGAGTACTGATAACAGCTAATTCCCACATTGCTGCAGTCAGCCCAGCCTGCAACACATGCAACATCCATGCTCTGCTGAGTATCTGCCAGTCTCTACTCCAAGATATTTTCCTTCTGTCCATGGGAGAAGCATTTCCTGTGGAGTTTAAACCCTGCTTTGGTCAAATGTACTGACTTTTTATAACACCTCCTTGAGCTGATAGAGAGTTACACTGTAGGGTTTAGTTTGGTTTTCTTTTTCTACCCACCAACACTTGATTTTGTAAAACAAAAGTTGCACTTTAAAAAAAGTTTAAAAATTAGTAGTTTAAAAATAAGGATACCAACAAGTTAAATTGCCTAAATAAAAGTCTTATGGAATACTGAGCTTGTATAGGAATGCAATAATTTTAAACTGCTCATGAGTGAAATTAGATACTGGAAATATTAATGAAACTTCTTAGGCTCTTACAGGCTAATCTCTGATACAGTTTGTGATTTTTCATATTACTGTTTTTGCACACAATAAATGTCATTTAACAGAGAAGAAAAAAAAAAACAACCCTATTTCCCAAAGACCTCCTCCAACTGTACAACTTCAAAATACGATAAATTAACTTATGCAGATGATGTGACACTTCTTGTGTATTTCCCATCACTTTTTCAAAGCATTCCATAGGAGAAGTACAAAAGTTATTCTTTTCTAAGAGGATCATTAAGTCTGTTTGGTTTATTGATCTCATAGCTTTTCTGGGCACAAGGCCAATCTTTTTGACTAAGGTTTTTAATCCTAGCTAATGAGGGAGGTGGATTAAGGAGAAGGTTTTTGTTTTTGTTTTTTTGTTCTTGAAGGGCTGGTTGGATTTTTTGAACCAGTAGATTGACATGTTTATGAATACAGATGAATAGATCGTTTTGAATGAAAGAAATGTTGGAGTGGCAGTCGGAGATGCAGTCATTCTCAGGGCCAAATAGGCTCAAGAGTATGAGTGAAGTTTGAAAAACAGGACATCATAAAAGTGGCTTTCTTCCTGAGGTCATAAACACGGGGGACACCCCAGCGAATACAGCAGCAGATTTTGTTACATGCTGTTAACCCTTTGGAGGGATGAAATTAGAGGCCAGACTCACCTCCATTGTCATTAAGGGTAGACTGAAGTGTTCAGGATTTGTCCTCATCTCTGGTTGTTGCCCTGTGTGCACACACCTACAGTTCCACTGGTTATGCACTCTGAGAAAGTAAACCAGGTGAAGTTTGCAGGAGCAGAGGAGTTTGCAGTATTCCTGAAAGGTTCTTATTTCTATCCTTTAAAATGAAATGAATTAACCATTGGTGCTTTTAATGCCGTAGACTTTTAACTTCTAAGGTCCTTTGTACAAACTCACTTCTCAGCAAACTGTTCCCATCAGTGAACATAGCTACTTACAAAACATGAGCAACACAAAACATTGCAGCTGGTGTCAAGAAGGAAGTCAAGGTAATGTAAATACATATTTTCAATATAACAAATCACATCAGCATGTAAATGTAATGCAAAGTAAACAAAGTAATGCAATTTTTGCAATGTATATTGCAAGTACAATGTAATACAATGATGTCAGGACTCTGTGGTGATGGAAGTGTAGATTTGTGTCTTGAATACACAGGTTCCTTGCGTCTTCTCTTCCTGCCCTGCCTGTGCATTGCTCTCCAGAGCCAGAACTGTTAAGCACCAGTTATCTTCTGAGTAGGAGGCAAAGCAGCCTTTTAAAAAATGCTGTCTGCATTGGAAAAAGCACAGCTAATGTATATAGACCTGTTGCAGTTATCTCCTCTTGAGATAAGACATATTTCCATACAAAAGCCTGGATAAAAATCCCCTTGAGATCACTGATAAAGTGACAGAATCTATTTTAGAACATCTTGATTTTAGTTCTGAAAGACTCTCATCTGAGAGGCAAAGAAGCTGAAGTTAAGATATTTTTTTCCCATGCTTAAGAGTTTTGTCCTTCTCCCCAGGGATTTGTTACAGATTTGATACATGCCAACATCTTAGCCAGGCAGCTGGAAAGAACACAAAATTTTTTGAGAACTGTGAAAATGTAATGACTACATAAATTTTCTTCTAATCACGAGAGAACATACGACATGATGTGGAAGCAAAGCTGTCAGAGAGGCTCTTAAAGATTCCAGGGTCAGTCAAATCTGAGCAATTCAGGTTTAGGTGCAGGGTACCTGTGTTAGTTTTACACCTGAGTGGCTCCTTTGGGATTGGCACAAGTGACAGGAATCTCACCAAATAAGAGCAATTCTTTTGAACTCCCCAGTTGTGAGTGGCAGAGGGGAGAGAAAAATGTTTCTGTCCTCTTACAAGCACTTAAAATGCCATTTGGGTGTTTTCCAGACTCAACATCCATTCCCATAAATCTGAAGTCAGCATATTGCAAATTTATACTTAAGTATCAGATTTTCAGTACTATTTGATGTGACATTTTGGCTATTACAGCTCTTGCTCCTGGGGGTGTAAGGTTTTTCTTGGAATTTTAGCTTTATCCTATCTCTTCTAAATTCTAATTCTTGGTTATTCCTGACTGTATTCTTGCTATGGAGAGCAAATGGAATATGCTCAGCTAAATCTTTGGGTTTTTATCTTATTTCTCAAGTTGCCAAGTTCCTCAAGTATCAGGCAGCTGAGACATGAAAAAGTCAGAAGTTTCAGGAACTCAGTGATCCACTCAAGTGAGCAAAGCTTTACCAAAGCTTTTCTGCTCCCATCACATCTGCTGTGCTCTGCTCAGCTGCTGATTTTATTCAGATGTATTCCAACTTGAAACACATACACACTAATAAGTATCTGTGTAAAACCTTATTATATTCAGCTTACTTATAATAGGAAAAAGAGGGAGTTAGAGGTTGGGAAAAGCCTTTCAAATTTTCTGGGGTTTTTTTCTGATGGTTTCAGAGGGATTTATTATGATTACTAGGGAATCAAAAGGAATTCTAACAACTGTGTTGTGTAGGGTTTTTTTGTGTTTTTGTGCAAGATAGTGGAGGTGAGGGAAAGGGGAAAAAAAAAAAAGATTATAGTTGTCTTAACTGTCAAGATGTTAAAAGGAGACAACGAGAAAACTAAGGAACTCAAGAGTTTATGACTCAAAGAGCTTACAAAAATGCCTATTTTTCTGTGGAGCATCTAAAGGGAAATGGTTCAGAGTCTGCTTTCCTAAAGGCTGGGGGAACTGGCCAGGCACTCTTGGAGAGCTGACAAATCCCAGCCTCAAAGTTAGAGCTGATTTAGATATAAGCATGGGTCATGTGAAAAGATAATGGTGGTGGGGAAAATGCTTCATGCTGCAGTTCACACCTTAATTAGGGGTTATAGTTTGTAGCCTGTATTTTCTGTAACCATATTTACCATCACATCCAACTCATAAGCTACGTACGAGAACTGAGTAGATAATTCTTATTTATTGATGTGGCCTTTTTTTCCATAATGCAATGTTTACAAATTTGTTTGATGATGGCTTAAGTTTGCCATGGCTTCTTTTTGTTCTCCAAATAATGCGTGGGGATCATTCCTAGCAGTAGAGTCCTAATGGATATTTCATAGTGAACACCTAAAATTGAACTAACAAGGACTTTGTTTATATTATCTTTTTTTGTTTGTTTTTCTTAGATAGTGAAGCAGTGGGCCTAGTTAAAAGCTCAGTTGCTGGGAACTGAAAAATAATGTTCTCTTTTTAGTTCTGCCAGTGACCTTGCACAAGGCATACCTGTGTCCCTATGCTTTAATTTCTGCATCGTTAAATAAGGAGGATAATACTTTCTGCCTTAGTCTGGTGAGATTTACTGATGAGAAACATTAAGTATAATTGTTTTTCAAAGCCTTTATAGCTTAATCCAAATGCAGCAACAGTGTACTCTTTTTTTTCCCTGGCATATGTTTTTCTGATCTAAGAATGTGGTGTCTACATGTCAGATTTAGTTTTGTTTTCTGTTTTTACAGTTTAAAACAGACCATGAAGATTACCTTGTACAGGGAAAAGATACTGTCTTCTTATAAAAGGATATGAGATAAATAGAAAAAAAAATGGGGAGGAAAAAGCTACAGTTTGTTTTTAAACTGTTGAAAATACACAATATCCCTTATTCCTTATCCCTTATCTCCTTAGATGGAGATCTCCTCCATCTCTGGCTGAGTTGAATCACCTTGTCTGTTTCTGCCCTATAGAATCAATTCAAAAATAGTTCTTAAAATACCAGTCATTTTTTTATTCACCTTTTTCTGCATGAAGTCAGCTGGGCTATTGCTGACAGTTTTTGTGCTGGCAAGCGAGCCAAGAGAGGCTCTGAGTGGCAGACAGCTGCTGAAATAAGAGCCTGGCACTCTGGGGAGAGAAAGAAATTCATTCAACTTTCTTTGTCAGCCTCTTCCCAGTACACTGTAACTTCTTTCTTTCTACTCTATGGTTACCGTAATAATTCTCTTGTCCATTGAATTCAGATTGTGGGCATATTTTTCCACATATAGTCCAACCACCTACTGTAAAATCCAACTCTGTGTTGGAAAGCTCACTGTTTTCCACAGACAGTTTTCCATGGCATGAAGAAATCTGATGCTTCCATGCAAGAGAGCTGATTTCTAAATGTAGGACTACAAGAATCTGTGGTGCCATATCCATTCAACACAACAGAGACATAATTTCATCTCCACTTTTAAATTTGCTTTTGTTTAACCCACTAAAATTTGTTCATTGGCAAGGCCTTTTGTTTTGATTTCTGATTGGATATTGTTACCATCTGAATTCTGAGAATGCTAAGACTGATGCTTTCATTTTCTTGCTGATTCATAAAAGTGGACATGTGAACAATTATTCCTGGTTTCTAGCCTGTAAGGGACATGGGGTTTTTTTGGCTGGATGGAATAAGTGCTCTGATCCCATGCACAATTTCACACTTCTTAGATCAATATCAATTGTTTAGAGGCTGTTTATATAGAACATAGGATACATGGTGCACCACAAATTATTTCTGGCTGTGCAGTGTAAACCATCTGTCCTGGACCAGCAGGAGCACATCAAAAGTAGTTCAAAGCAGTCCTTAAAAAGACTTGTTCTTCTTAAGCCCTGGGAGAAATCTGAAGGAAGGAGAATAAATATTCAGTGGTCCTTTTAACATGTCCATCTTCAAGATTTTAGGGGATATTTTTTTCTCTACTAAGAAAACAGGGTTTATTATTTAAGGAAGGGTATCCAGACCTTCCTCTGTTTTAAACACTGTTTAGTTCCATAAACATCACTGAAGTGGTTTACAGTAGCTGAGGATGGAGCTCCTTTGTTTTGTAAACCCCTTAACTTAAGCAATCAATATTTATACCAATAATGGATCAGTGCTATCAATGCAGGATATTGTTCACTTTAATTTCACTGCTGTAGAACCAATACAATTCGGCACTGCCCTGGAATTTTTAGTCACATTTGAAAAGAAAGAGATCTTTGGAAGCTCACCACCTAGTTCATTTTGGGATGTAAAGGAATAATTTCTATAATAAAGCTCTTTGGTTGATACATTTAAACACTTGGTGCTTCATAAACCTTTTTAATTTTTAAGTCTTAAGAGTTAGTAATACAACAGAGTGAGGCAGACAGGCACATTTTGTGTTCTCCTTTTGGGACTCCCCACTTAATTCCTAAAGATCAAAGCTTTATAACAGCTCTTGCTTCCCTATTCTGCCACCCTCAGAGTCTGTAGTCAATGGTAACTTCACTGTAACAGTAAATGTACTTTCAAACAAAAGTAGCAGTAGAGTCCTGAGACATGCACAAAGTCACATCCAGAAAGTCACATTTTCCCAAGGATGGCCACAGCTGTTTCTTTTTCTTTGTGAGCAATACATTGACTTAATCTAAAATACATTACCTTATTATCATGCAAATATTTATTCCACATTAGAATCAGACTTACTTTCTTCACAATAGATAAGCTTCCTGTGTTATTGCAGATAATGAAAATCCAATTTCTGAAAATGTTCTCTCATTGTTTCTTTTTTCCTATGCTTTTTATTAGTGAAGAACTTGCAATTATTTGCTCTTATTCAGATGTTCCAGAGGAAGAATTGAAGTCATATTTCCCACACTTTGGGATTCTGATAATTGAAATTCACTGCTTTCTTTTCTTTCTATTTCCTTTAAATAAGGGAATATGCTAGGGAAAAAGACTCAGCTCAGTCTGGAATGATACAAGTGCAAGTCAGGAATAACTGAAAACAGTTTTGATCACCCTTTGAAATCCTCGATTAAGCAATTTTGCTAACACTCAAAGAAATTCACTGGAACCTTTTGATTTATTGCACAATAGGTAGAAAGCTGCTTTTCTTCTTCTTCAGCTCTTACCCTGCCAATGGATATTTGTTCTGTAAGTAGCACTGACGTGAAAAGTCTGAAGTTGTCCACTTTTCTCCCTTTGACCAAAGTTCCCTTGGTAAACAGTACCATGAGGAGAGCCTCGCTAATCCTCTAAATTTAGCTTTGTGAAAAAGCCACAATGAAACCTGTGAAAGCTTTGAGGGAAATTAAAAAAAAACTTTTCAAGCTTTGCCAGCATCTTTCCAGAACACTTCCCATTATATGACATCCCAATTTAATAATACCCTTAACAGTTTCTTCCATATTAATAAAATATGAGCATGGAAATAATAGTGGCATGTCCCCTTTGCTGAAGGAACTCCACTTAGCAACATGGACTTTAATGTTGATTGCAATACCACTTCTCTGATCTGCTGAATTTTGCTTATTAATTGAATTAATTGAACAGATAAATTGAATTTTTCTGCCTCTGGGCTGAGTAGTCAGGCTGAGTAACTGCCAGGCTGCTTCTGCAAAGGGGAAGGAAGGGACAGAAGAGGAACTGCGAGGACACAGAAGGAGCAGAGAACAGAGACACAGAAGCACAGCCTTGAAGAGGTGGTTGAGGCCACAAGAAACGAGAGCTCTGCCCTCCTAGAAGGGATCCCCCACACTCACACATAGAGACAGGCTCCTCCAGCATGGCATTCCTTCTCACGTTCCACAGCGAGTCGAGTTTGGATGGGTTTCAGCACAACCAAAGCAGACAGTGGGCACCTGGCCTGTCTGCTTCCCCAGGAGCTGCTTGCAGGGCATTCACATTCAGAAAGTTGTGCTGGGTGGATGTCTGCTCATCCAAAGCTGTCTGCACTCTCTTAAACTTGGCTAATTTGGTGCGAAATCAAATGGTCTTGTAGAAATCTCATTCTAAAGGGCTTGGGAATTGGGTCTGGAGAGCTCTGTGTTTCAGCTGACTGGAAAAGTGGGAATGGCACAGTGAACTTTCCTCGAGAGAGTCCTGGGAGCCTGCCCTGACACTCCTCATCTCACTGCACTCAATTAGATGTCACTATCATTAAAGAAAAGATAAATAAGATGTCTCAACAAGGGCACAGGGGAAGATAAATATTAAAGGGGTTATGTAAGGGAAGTACTTGGTGTTGGAGGTCAGAGAGGACTCCAGTGGTGGAGCTGCTGGAAGAGGGATTGGCATCCCCGAGTACAGCCCTTGTATGCAGATGCTGCTGCCAGAGAGGCACAGGGCAGAGCTCTCCCACAGTTTCCAAAGAGCTGTTTCTTACATGCCTACTCATGCTGGAGTTCTCCCAAATCTACAGAAATGGTGAAGTTCTACTGAATAAACAAATGTTACTCTGAGTGTAGTCCCTAACCCCTTGTGGAAGCAAACCTGTCCCTAATACTGTGTTCTTAGCTAGATATTGGTTCCCTGGGGATGGAAAACATGGGGGACAATTACTTTAAATAATTCAGCTCTTCTCTGTTAGTATGTCAGCACATGGAATGTATTCCAATACATTTTGCCTCCTCTATAACAAGCAATGTTCATAGATCAAAATTTTCTTACACAGGGGGTGGGTGTGATTTTGGGGGGTTTAGTAAAGATTGGGAATGTCACAGAACCATTTCTAGACTGAAATAAATAGTAAGCTCTCCCAAATATATGAACAGGACGATCCTGAAAAGGAGAAGAGGAGATGAGACTCCCTGATGAAAGAACAAATGAGCCCTGTCTTCCTTATTAACTGACCCTGACTCTAAGTGCTTTTTGATAGCACAGATGGCAGAAAAAGCACTGGACTCTCTCTGCCCTGAGAATAAAGTGGGTCACATAGCACCACCATCAATTTTTAAACAAAGTTACTCCCTTGGAATCAGTGCTTGTTCTTAAAAATTGTACACTGATCTACCCTTTCAATGCAATGGAATTATTATCACTTTCCCGAACATGGCAATACTGTGCTCTCTAATCCAGTGTAGGATGAGATTTAAATTCCAGTGCCAATAGGAGAGAGTCCTTTGAGAGATGAACTGTAAGCATTGATGCCTCCACAGATGATTCTCTATAACAAATGTTGCTTTTTTTGCTGCTTGATTTTGTCATTCATGTGGGATCCGTATCATTTAACAGTACCTACCTAAGCCTGAGGTATCTCTCCTAGTTTAATCATCATTGTACTTTTTATAGTTAGCAGAAGAAATCAGTCAAACCATGAGTTGATTCATGTCACCCACCTCAGCAAATTGCCATTGTCTGCACACTGTATATGCCTTTTTGAGTTAGACTAGTCCCCAAGTTAAATTAATAGCTAAATAGTTCAGTCCTACTGAACAGGAAATGGATGAAAATTCCAAAGCAGTTTTTATTTTTGCATTACATCCATATGGATCTTCAAGCTTCTTGTAGAAACACATGAATTTCCTATGCTTTAATAGCAAGTGAAACTCTTGTCAAGAGAAAAAAAAAAATCAAAGGAAAGAAGCAAAAAATATTTTTTTTATGAGGAGGGCATATTTTTAGTGGTATGCAGCCCTCTACACCTCCTTCCTTTATGTCTACCACCACAAATTCTCAGTGTTTCCTGAGCCTTAAATCTCCTCCACCCACCTCTATTTTTGAAGATACTCAGCTCAGATAATGACATACCAAATTTTCTGTCTATGCCCAGATTCCTCCTGTGAAAACTATCACTTTAGCAAGATTTAGCTAATCCTGGTATCCCACATAGATTCCCAAGATATTGGCTCTCATGTCCTTTCTTACCTTCTTACAGGCAACTGGGCTTTTTCGGATGCATCTTGAGATTTGTAATCCCAGTTAAAACACAGGTGCCCTTGCCACAAATGAGATTTTGCAGCAGACAAATTGTCAGTGGCAGCACACATCACACCAGCAGGAGTATCACATCCTCCACAGCTATTAAAGGCCACATTTGGATATATTTACATGGAGAGAAAGACCCAGCAGTCTTGGGAGTACCAAAGATGCTTGAGCATCTCATGTACTCAAGAGAAGTACAGGAGAGAGAAAGTCACTTGGAAGATGTTGGAGTTCAGGAAAGCCAGAAAACTTTTTCCTGATCCTGTGGGGATTCATTTTATCCCTAGAGCCCCCCAAAATAGCTTAGCCTTTGACCTAAGTCCGTGGGAGAACATCCCCTCACTTCTGGGTGAGCTGAAAGCATCAAAGAAATGAAAATATTTTTGTTTAGTGTACCACAGAGTGTGCATTTGTAGTTTTAGATTTTGCTCTGTATATTATATATAGAGGCAACATGGAGGAACCAGGGCATCAGCTCTGGCTTCTCCTTTCTTCTTCTTCTCCTTCTTCTTTGTCTTCATTTCCTGTGATTTATTGCTTGGTAGGAAGAAAGAACAAAGTGTAGTAGAAACATGTCAATAAAATTAGTAACTATTGGTATTAAGACAAAATAGAACATGTAGAAGTAGATAATTGGGCAACTAAGTCTTATAAGCTGCTGGCACACAGAGGCTGCAGCCATTGTGTGTAGCATTGTGTGCATTCTGGAAGCAGCAGCAGAGGTTGTGCTTCTGAAATTTAGATAAGAAATAATAATCAATTTTTGAAGCAACAGAAAGACGTCTTGTTTCATCTTTTCCTGATATGGGACATTGAAGAAAAAGGAAGATAGCTGGACCAAAGGCCAGCAGGGCCAGCAGGGCCACAACAGGAAGATGCCAAGGAGTTACTTCCATGAGGGGACTCAGAGTGGGTTTTCTACCCAATAGTGAGCACATAAGAGATTCCACCAAGTGCTCTGAGTCTCCATGTTGATCACTCTGAGGCAGCGCCAGCCATGTACAGTTGTTGTGAGTATCCAGCAAAGTATTTAAAATTATTCTGCTTAGCCAACCATGGCTTTATGATGTGCTGTTTATCATAACAGTTGCTGCTTGCAGGGGGTGACCTCACTTTGCTCTCACTCACCGAGACAAATCACTCCATCTTTTTTACATGTCCTTTTGTAAATAAAAATGCCTGGGAGCAAAAGGTGACATTTTCAAAAGCTTACTGGTGTATAAGTGTTGAACCACACCATAAATTATCTTTTTGACATCTGATCATAAAAGAAATACGTGTGTTTTTAAGCAGCTAATGCTCATTTATTTTTAAATCTCTCAGCAGTTCTAGAAGGTGTCTAAATGGTCACTTCAGCAGCACAGGCATGAAGGGCTATTGTTACCCAGACAAGTCATGTGAGTTTACAAAATTTGGTGATTTATCTCTTTTGCCAGTATTTTGGCACCAATCCCATTTGTCCCAACAAACAGTGCCTCAGGCAGTTAAGGAACACTCAGTTCCAAGAGGAAACACAATCCTCCTGATCCCCTGGGGCCTCTATCCCAGCTCCCACCATGAACCCCAAGTCTGGGTAGCAGACTCAGCAGCAGCAGAATTTCCAAGGTGCTCACATTAGAAGAAAGGTGTCTCTGCAGCCATCCCACTTTTTACAGCACAACTTATCATCATCCTGCTTGCAGAAGTCAAGTAAAGATAAATGATCAATCAGTTGGAGATGTCTAGATCTGCTCCTCACACAGACTTTCCTCCATCCACCTCTTGTGATCAGTGCTGACAAAATGTGTAATATAATGCATAAAACAAAGGGCTTTTTAACATCTTAATCACAGAATAAACACCATTCATCTTCATTTGGAAAGAAATGGGTATTATTTTCTATAGCAAGTAAACAATCATTCTTTCTTATTACTTGCTCTCTGCAATCATAAAGATGCATATTTTACTCTTCTGTTTTTTGCTAAGCAGACAGAAAGACACTGCAGCCTGTATTCTTGCTTTAGGTGAGCCCTTCTTGTCTCCTGCTTCATACACAACCACATTCCTCTCCTTTATAAAATAAACAAACCAACAATAACTACCTCTCCTCTTCATTTACATTGGCTCCACTAAAAGAACACTTTCAGATATCAACTGATCAAACAGGGCACCTTATCCATGCAATAATTGCATAATTGTGAGCTTATCCAAAAAAACCTTAAGGAAGATAAGGATTTCCCCATGGGAAAGTTATACACAAGTAGAATGTAAATGTGGCAAATGCACAGAAATGCATGTCATTCTGTTCCTTCCACAGCAAGGATCAAAACCTGAGAAACCAAGTGACTTAAAACAGTTCTGTGACATTTATACTGATGAGTCATATTAATTAGAGAATTGTTTCTTTCATTGCTCAAAGGGGGTAAAACACATTAGATTCTATCAGCTTGTATTTAGAGTTTTAAGAGTCCCAGGCAGAAAGAGCTATTGAAGAGTAAAACATGCATTGTTGTTGTTGCTCATTGCTATTTGATAGCCTTCGCTTTCCATTCTGAAGCTTGCTTAAATTCAGGCTGTAGGGACAACTCTTCTAAAAAACCGTCTACTTTTTTTTAATTCTTTCTTAGTGCAAAAGGATGAAAGGCACCCATCAAAGTCAGTAAAAGCCAGTTGCACCCTTTTGTTGCTATCCTGTGTCACTAAAGTCCACATAAATTCAGTAGGAGCAGGAATAAAGACTTTATTTGAACAGCAGTGGTTTATTATAGGAAGTTTTCATATAGCTGAAAATCCTCCCAGCAACAAAGCAATTTGTAAGGAGACACTGAGTTTGTTGCTGAAAAGAGAATTTTAAACATGCAGCATGTTCCAAGCCACTAGTTTGTGCTCTTGAATAATTTCCCTCTGAAATGGAAGCCATAACCATCCCATTTTATGCCACGGCTAGTCAAGAATCTGCCTTTTGGTGTTTATGACGCCAACTTAATATCTTCAGTTTGTATTCCAGGAAAATATACAAACCCTTTTCAGCACTGACTGGCTTTATTGTGGCAAAATAGGTATATGAAGTTTTGTATTTAGCAAGTCTGTTCAGTTATTTCCCATTTACTTAGTCTTCTTTTAAAGTCCTCACTCTTCTTACAAGATTTCCATTAGACTAGAAGGTTTAAAAACTACTGCTGAACCAATGCAACCAAAATTGTATTAAACAAAATTATAAGGAAAACAATACCAACAGGCCCCTGAGAAAATTATATCTGACCTCTCAGTAATTATTTCTATTTTTTAATACTACTGACAGAATGAAGCTGTTTGAAGACAGAGAAACAGCTCATTTTGTTTGTTGTATTTTTTTCTAGGCAGGGTAAAGGTACCTAATACACAAACACACACATTTCAAGCAGATATGACAGAATGAGGACATTATGGTTATGATACTCTACGTATATTTGGAACTCTGGGTAAATTTAGTAGGATTGCTTGAAATACACTCAGTTAATACCATTCTCTGAATATGAGAGGATACGGCAGAAACCACTTGTTAGTAAAATACATAATAAGGAATGAGAGACCCTCTGGAAACTGGATGTACAATTCAGAATCCCAGTCGGCTGGGGTGAAAAGCCAGCCCTCCACCCTCCTGGTGCTCCCAGTGCTGGTGCTGCCCAGTGCCTCTCACAGAACTGGGGCTGTGCAGAGGCCAGAGCCACACTGAACACACCTCAGCCTGGTGGAATGCCAGCCTCCTGCCTCCTTGAGGGAGTGTGAAAGCTTGTGCCCAGCTAAGGGCCTTGTCCAGCCTTCCCAAGTACCTGTACACTGATTGAAATGGACTTTGGACCTGGCTGCTGAACCTCTGCTCAAAAGAGAGGTTGGAAATGATGAGCCAAGTCGCTGTGCCTGAGAAAAGGCTCTCTGTGTCATATCTCATGCCTAGAACAGGACTAAACAGGATGCTGGATGTGTCAGGATCAGGCTAAGAGCTGCCTTCCTGTGTCCTACAATGGGTTACAGAGGTTAGCTTATGCTCATCTTCCTTTTCCTGCTGTATCTGTTTCTCAGTTGAATAACTTTCCAAATAATTAGTTCTTTTCATTAAAAACCTAATTATTATGATGCATTTGATAAAGCCTATTCTATGTCCTTAAAGGGGCAACAGTTATTTAATCCTTCCAGACAGGAGGTTAACAGGGTTTTTCAGTGCCATCAGCATGGCAGCAGGGTTGGGTTGTCTTATGTCCAAAAACACAAAGAAAGTGAAGTAATCCAGGGAAAATTACACACAGCAGAAGCAGCTTCATTAAGTGGGACAAGGAGTAATGACATTAAACTGAAAGAGAGAAGTTTTACATTAGATATTAGGAAAAATTATTCACTATGAGTATGGTGAGGCCCTGGCACAGGTGGCCCAGAGAAGCTGTGGAAGTCCTGGAAGTGTTCAGATCTCTGAGCACTTCAAAGCCAGGTCAGATGGGGCCCTGGACAGCCTGGTCCAAGTGGAAGTTGTCCCTGCCCATGGCAAGGGGTTGGAATTTGGTGATCTTTAAGGGTCCTTCCAAACCAAACCATTCTATGATTCCATATGAGTATTGTATAGATATATATGATATGTTTAATATCATTCTTGCTACAGTGTTAACTGTGTAAAGGAGTTACTATTTTTTCTATGAAGCTTGAATCTTTATAGACATACAGAAATAGATTAAAACTTCTCATTAATATATGGGATTATAATGAAGCAAGCCAAGTGTGAATTTCCTATAACTGACTTGGATTACACTTATCAAATCAAGAATTGCTCTATGGAGAAGGAAGTTTTGTGAAACAATTGTACAACATTTCCAGAATAAAAGGAGAACCAGGACTGCAGGTTAATTTTAAAGCATATTTTAAGAAGCAAGCAGACCTGATCAAATGTCAAGAACCAATTTGTTCATGTGAGATTTGCCACCAGAAGGCTCTGAAAATAAGTCAGAGCTTAGTTTCTATTTCACAAGTCTTGATCATATCAGTGAGCTTCATGCTGTTAGATTAACTTGCACGCTGAACTTTCTGAAGACAGAGGGAAGAAAAAGATAAGGGAGGAAAAAAGTGAAGAAAAGCCTAAAATAAAGGCAAAGGAAATAAAAAGTATCAGGAGATGGGGTATAAGATCTGTAAAGAATAAGTATTGCTAAAATTTAAAAGAAAATTAAATAATGGAGGTGGGACAGGATGCCAAAAGATGTTAAGGGAAAATTCCTAATTAAGAAGAAAAAAAAAAGATCATTTACTGAGGCTAACACAGGGAAGGCAAAGCACTGAGTATTTAGTTGTCTCTAGCTGGGGGATAGACAAATATCAATGTATAGATTTTGCCCTGCTAGCTAAGTAGTGATTAATTCCATTCCACTTAAGCGTTTTACAGTATCCTTTACTTATTGATAGAGGTTGTGATCTTTCTGCTTCTGCATCATCCTGTGGAAAATGCTGTTACAAATGTCATAGGATTTACTCTCTGCTCAGCTGTATTTACTTTCCCCATAAAATTAATTAAAAAATTGTCACGACGTCAAAGGAAAATTCTACATTCAGGCTATCCTGGATCAGACCACTACTGCTAAAATTATTAAGATCCCTATGGAGCTGCAGTAATTTACACCAGCAAATCAGGGAATTAGGACCCTTTCTGGTCAAGTACAGCCTAAAGCAGATACCTGCTAGAACTATTACAATTGAAAGTGACATAACTTCATTGAAGTGAGAATACTGTACTGTACTGAGGCCGGTGGAGTGCAATTATGTGAACCAGGTTCTATAGTGCTTCACACTAATAAATAACTTCAATACACCTTTTCTTTTTACACTAAATTTCAAAAACATTTGTATCTTTCATTTAAGAGCAAATTTCCTGTAGTTTAATAATACTCTTTTTGTGGTTTTCCTTAATTTTGGTATCATTTTGCTTTGATCTGTGAGACACCTTTTAATGCACATTGCCCTGACCATAGAGCAAAGAGCTCATGTTGAAATATTGCCATGGATTAATTTTCAGGGAGCGAAGGCAAAGGGCAAGAATATAGGAACACTACACTGGCTTAATCCTGTAGTTCACTGAACCTTATAATCCTTTCTCGTTTCCTATCAGTGGCTGGCACAACAGTTTTTTAAAATCTGTGGTGTAATCAGTCTTCCCCATTACGTGCTTCCGAACTGGGATAAGCATGGGAATGAAACACACAGCTTATTACTTCTTTCAAAAACAAATTTGAACATCCTTTTTATTTTTATTCCTGTTATTAATTGACTAGACTCGTTATGAATGTAATTAAATTTTTGGTCTGAATGGTTGTGGGTTTTTTACAAATAAAGGTGTGGGTTTTGTTCAGAGCTCTCAAATTATCCATTGCTGAGGGAACATTTCCCTATCAGGTCTAATTATAGTGTTCTACATCTTATTCCCCATCCTATTCCTTACGATTCTTAATGTCTTTTTGGACTTCTGGCCATCACTAAAGCCTTCATTAAGCTGTCTGTAACAACATCCAAATCTCTTTCCTGAACTGAATAATTAATCCTTCTAAGTCCTCTCTGCACTTCCGTGGGTGTTTTAGTGCATGTGCTGCTGGTGAGTCTCGTTTGCTGTCACCACCCTGGTGGAGCTCATCCATCAGCCCCTGGCACTGTGGGGACACCGAGTCTGGGAGCACTTCCACCCCATCATTGATGCTTAAACCAAAAAACCAGTGTGAACATCTTCTTCCCATCCCTCACACATGAATCAGTCTTCCTTCCTGATGGCTCAGCCGTTTACCTCTGCCCTCCGCCAATTTTGCTGCCTTCCTATCCATCGTCGTTTTCAGGAATTATTTAAGTGTACTGAGCAATGTTGCACCCGATCCACCAAATTAAATTATTGTTTTTATATTTAAGTTGTCAGGAAAAATAAATCTTAATTTTCTGGCTCCTCACATATAAAATGCCAAGCTCAATATTTACATAACCTGGAAGACACTCTGAAAATATAAATACTACAAAATTCAAGGAAAATGTGTTCTAGAGTTTTTATGTATTTTTTTATTTCTTGATTCTTATGAATTATGAATCAGTATTCATGATGAATTTATGACCTTTTTTTCCCCCAGTAACAGAATATGTTCTTATAAACAATAAATTTAGACTAAAATATTATAAAATGCACTGAAATGTGGTATGGGACAATTTAAATGCTTTCAGAAGTAGAAAACAGTGGTCACAGTGCAGTACCAAGGTGCTGTGAACTCACTGTTTCACTGTGCTCTGAATGTAACTTTCCACCGGTTTTATGTTTTTCCATCTTTGTGGAAAAAAAAAAGGTTAAATTGTAGTTACAGGTAATAAAGAGAGAATACAATCTTCAGATATGAGCTTTAATTATTTAGGCTTTAATTATTTAGAAGCTAGCAGAGCAGGCAGATAAATTTCTAGCCCCTTCCAGTGTCACAGAAGATAATAAAGTGGTTGTTCCTGACCCTTACAGCCTCCAAGATCCTTTTACCAACGTTGCTACAAGAAGACAAATGCATTGTGAAAATGGGGAGAGGAATCAGCCTGGCTAGATCAAACATGAGAGAAAGAATAGAAAACTTTTGTAAATTGAGTTTAAAATCTGGTGAGAGGCCTGGAAACCTTCACAATATATCAAGACTCTAGCACCTCACTAAAGATGCACATAGAAACAAGGAAACTTCCGAGAGCTTCTGTGTGCATCTCCCACAGCTGGGATGGCATTTGGTACAGGAACACCAATATTTTTATAGTAAAATAGTAAACAACAAAAAGATAAGGTTTCCCTTACTGTATCTGACAATCCAGGGTATCAAATGGATTTAATTTATAGAGGTGTCAACAACTTGTAGTATTTGGTGAAGATTTATTATCTGGTTTACATTAAAAAGCAAAGAATGCATCTGTAAAAGCATGAAAGAAAAGGTTTAATGCAGATGTCTGCAGAGGATGATAGTGCTTCCCTGGGAATCACTCACAGGTTTCCATATGAACTGTGTGTATTATAGGACTAAGCAGAACTGCAGGGAGACCATTCACAAACAATGCATGATTGCCTGCTATTTACAGCTTGTTGAGTTCACGAGATGTGAATAGTCAGCAGAGCTCTAGGAACACAAAAAACATTCTTTTTTTTTTATATTAAGCCATACTTTCTGCTGACCAGCTGCTGGGTGCTGGGCTGTACCCCAGTCTTTTCAGCAGAACCTCCTCACATCCTGCAGTTCACAGCCTCTCTCGAGGAATATCTACCTGGGGCTCAAAAGGTCCTCACAAAGGAACTATTCAGAGTTATTGATGAGCTCACCACCAGGCCCTGCTTGGATGATAAGTAGTTTACAGCCCAATATTAATTTTTCAGACATTTTTTTCAAAATGAACATTCATAGTGTGGACTTAAAAATGCCTTTACTCTTCCCTGACCTCCAGGTCGTTGTAGTTTTGGTTCATACAAAGTCCAAGGAAACTGCACAGTGGTGCTGCTTGCAGATAAAATAATCCATATTAAGGCTATAACCTTCCCTAATTTCTACTAAGAGGATAATTCAAATAAGCTTCATATAAGTTGACAAAGGAGACTTATGGCACATTTGTAGAGTGAAATGTCTTTGTTAATGAATTAAAATCTGTAAAGACTGTGCTTGTGTACAGTGTTTTGTCGAGGCTTAAGATTGGCTTTAGTCTGCAAAATTCAGAGTGGTGGAGAGGGACAGCACAAACCTGTAAGTAAATTAACTCATCCTTTGAAGGCAAGTGACCATTCACAGCTTTTCCCATTTGTACTGCACCATTTGCTGCTATCCATTATCAAGTGTCAATTGTTTTCTTAAGGCTGAAAATCTTAAAACACTTTGCCTACCTGCCAAAACCGGACAGCTACAGAATTGCTTTCGAATAAATGCTACTGATTTTTATATAAAAGATTTGTAAATATGAGGAATGAGCAAGTGAAATAACGATTTTTGCCCTAGACTCTGAACTGCCCAGTGGGTGTCCTTCACATTTAAAAAGCTTTCCTTCTGCCAGTAATGCTGAGTCTTCACATATGCTCCACAGTCTCTGTTTTGCTATGCACAAGGCTCACTGCAAATAAGAAGGTTGTTAAGTGGGAAAAATATATTTGTTTTGGTTTAGTAGCCAGCAAACCATGTTTATTTTGCACATTTAAACTAAACTGCACTGAATTACTAAGAGAAATGAGTGATACAAATGAGATACATGATCAAAGATCAGATTTGCTGCCAAAGCCACAGAAAATAGAGTTGGTTAACATTCAACTCCAGCTATCATGTAAAAAACACTGAGGGAAACATGTACTACACTAAATGTTGCCATGCTTCTGTGGTGAGATCATTTGGACAAGCAGATGATAGAATTATTTTATACAAAGTAAACCACCCTTAACAGTAACCATATGTTAACACATATTTCTATCTATTTACAGCCAATTAACAACTGCATTATTCTGTTATTTTCCCTTCATGTTAACTGGTATGTTAAAAAAAGAAATGAGTTAAAAATCACTCAGGCTGACTCTAGTACAGCAAACGTCAACCACATTTAGTTGATATTACCTTACCATTTTATGTCTGGGGAACATAGGGGGTTTTGCTATCCCTCTTGAATGGCACAGTTACAGACTGAATCCTCTTATTAACAAGAATTGAAGGAATTAATGGAGAACAAAGGCATTGGTAAGCATGAAGACCATGTATCTCTACAGTATCTGCCTAAAAGTAATAAGCATCACTGGTTGAAAATATAAAATAGCCTTATTTATCAGAACAAATATCACCATTTCCTTTCACCCCTTCCCTCAAATGGCCACAAACAGGTATCTAAAGGATCATATGAACAAGTCAACAGTGTGATTCTTCCTCAGAACATTTGCTCAACCCCCAAAAATTCGTATCACAGAGCCTTCCTAAGCCACAAATACAGAAAGGCAACGACTTCCAGAACTAGGTCTGATAAGAATTACAGAGCACGGCACCCTCATGATTTAACAGAGGGTCATTAATGTAAATGTAATGGCAGAGGATACGTTACTGAGTAGGTAGTAGAAAATAGAAACAAAAAATCACTGACTCCAGTAGGTTGTGCCAGCTTGCTACAGGCAGTAATATCAACTGAAACATTGAGGTCAGCAGGAATGAGCAAAGGGAACCACAGACCAACAAGCAATGTTATTTAAGCACAACAAAACAGTCAATGTCAGTGCTGCAAAAATGGCATAAGTCAGGCTGGAATCAGCAGCTGAATATGCTGGGGTGAGTGCCATGCAGCAAAAAGCCATGATATTCATACTACAGAAATACTAATAACTACTAATTACAGTGTCCTCGGTGTGTAAACCAACATGTATTAAAAGGGCCAGAGATGCTGCATTTTACCATCAGTTCTATAACCTTTGTGCATGTGGACAAGACCGAGCAGTTGGCATGAATCCAGCTCTAGCACCAAAATCATGTGTACATCTTTAGGGGAAAAACTTATATGTGATTTTTTAATCATCACACCTTAAGTTTTCCTTTATTAGTTGAACCATGAGAAAAGAACAAAAATGTCAGCTAGAAGAATCCTTTGAAGACCCTGTGTCATTTTTCAGAGCTTCCAAGTTCACACCATCACTAAGGAACATCACTTCTGTTTCCATTGTTGTCTCCAGAAACAAGGATCAGCTCCTCTCGGTTGCTGTCATGTGGACCCAGTGTTGTCTGAGTATTCACACCAGTAAATTGCATCAGCTTTCCTTTCCTGTGCTTACACAGGGATGCTTTTGGATAGAATGGCTTTGTTCACATTTGCTTTCTAAATTAATGTTTAAAATTTCCTCTCTACACAGTTGTTTGATCTCTAAGCCAATCCCTGCTCTGGACTTTCTCTCTTGCCTTCATGGTCTAGGGTTCCTGAGGGCTGGTTTTAGCACTGAAGAGCAAAGCAAAGAAGATGTTCAGTAACTCTACTCTCTCTGTATCCTTCCAGGTCACCACCTCAGTCAGCACTGAGCCCACTTTCCTTAATCTTCCTTTTGCTATCCATATACTTGAAGAAACTCTTCTTGTTGTCCCTGAAATCTCTTGCCAGATTTAAGTCGAAGTGGACCTTAGCCTTCCTCTGTGCACCCTTGCACACTCTGAAAACATTCCTACATTCCTGCCAAGTGGCCTCTCCTTTTCTCTCCACATTCTGTAAACTTTGTTCTTTAGTTTGAGTTTTGCCAGAAGCTCCTTGCTCATCCATGCAGGTCTCCTACAGGAATGCACTGAAACCTATTTCTAGAATATTGAAGGAGTAAAATATGCGGATTTTAAAGTCTGAGAAATTTCCAAAAGCTGAGAATTTAATCTAGCACAATTTGAAGCTTTCCAGATTTGGCAACTTCATTGTGATCCTAAACAATACAGTAGGCACTTTCTAAAAATACTGTCTATTGTGTATATTTAACACTGACATCAAAAATATTTCCTGGCAGCAGGCAGTTTTAGAGGCAGGTTATTCTGATTTTTCTTAATTTAAGTGTGATTTAACAGAATTTAAATAGTCTTTTCTTTCCAGCAGAAGACATAGCAAAGTCACACCAAGTAAAAGACTTGTTCTGTTTCCTCATTAGCTCAGCCTTGCTGGAAATAAATGCACAACACTTAGCTAGTCCCTTGGTAAAAGGAATGATGCAAGATGTCAAATAACTGGTGGTGTGAACTTTTTACTGAAAAGTGTTAATATCCAGCTACAGAGACAAGAAAGCTCAGGCTGAGTTTTTCTGCTGCCACCCAAGCTCTGGTTCTGGCTACATGAGACATTCCTCTGACAAAGTACACTGCTGTTCTACATACCCAGTTTTGCTTTTTAAATAAAGTAAGCAAACTCATTTTAGCATAGCCTTATTTCTCTTTAGGAAATGGTTGAGTCACTTCAACACTACCTTGACCTGGCTGATAAAAAAAAAAGGGAAAAAAAATTCTCTCAATCTCTTGCAGTGGATTTTGAATGGATGGGTCAGTACAGTGTGAGTGCAAATAAAACCAGCTAACAATCAGCAATGTGCACAGAATTGAAAAGGCAAACAGTTGTGACTTAGAAGGAACAAATAAATCATCTGAAATTCCTCTGGGTTTCAAATCCTGGACAAACTGAGCTGACATGCATCGTGTGAGAGCAGCCTAAAATGAACTGAGAATTATTCCCAGAAAAAGAAGAAATTTTTGATAAAGAGAATTGTGCTTCTAGTAAAATTCATGCCACTTGTTTCTTCTGACAAGATGTGTGTTATAAAATAAAAGTGGAGGCCCCTGTGGACAGTTGCTTTCTCTGAAAAAATGTCAATGGAACTATAAAGCCCTCTTATCCTTTTTTTGATAACATCAGATGAAAATAAAGAATAAAATATGACTTTCCCCTTGCATCAATTATTTTATCTTTTTTGTTATCTGTTGTGAACACAGTGATGGGTAAAATATCCTATTGATATCTAATACATAGTTCATTTTTTAATAACCAGTAAGTCAGCATTTACATTTGATCTTCTTCCAGCTAATACTGAATATGATCCATTTGTACTAAACAAAATCTCAAGGACTGGAAGATATTCAGGATCTGTTGGCAAGGTCATACTGGCTGAATAATGCATTTGATTTACACTGTAATGAAAAATTAGTGTCTTTTATCTCAGTGAAGTAGGTGAATAAAACACAGCTTTTAAGCAGCTGTTTTGTACTCTCCTGTGCACTTGAGTCCTTACAGAAAAGTGGACTATGCATAAATAGGGAGAAAAACATGTGCTAACTGTAGTGTCATAAAACCTGTCACTCAAACCCTTATCAGCACCCGAGGAATGGAAAGCAATAAATGCAACCTCAGCCTTTGAGAGGCACTCTACCAGGTAGGCAAGAAACTACAGGTAAGCAATTTTGACTTTCAGGTAAACAGCTAAAAATCAGAATGAAAATTAGAACAGCAGATGTTTGGTTAACCATTAGGGGAAAAAATTCTGCAGCTTCTGTAGGTGGTGGATATTTCCTTCAAACCTCTTATGGTTCTTTGAAGGAGTCAATGAGCATTGGGGTAGCTGTGGTGTGGCCAATTCACTGTCCTTGGATTTTTAAAAGAACTTATGACAGTGTTCTTGAAAAAGGAAACCTTTCATACGATGAAAGATAACAGTTCTCCTGCAGATCAGTAATTCATTGAAATAAATATAAAGAGCCAGCATTCACAGCTGAGGATGGTAGCCACAGAGGCCCAGTGGCATCCATTTAGTAAACACATGCAGTTCAACACATTTACGAATGAGTAGGAAAAGAGAGTAAACAGGGAGATAAAACATTTCCAGGTGATACAAATTACCTGCAATCAGATTAAATGCAATTTTGATTGCTCCAATCAAAACTAACAACGCCAGCATTTAAAATATAGGATTTGAAATTTTTTAACAGGATGAAAATTTGAGTAATTTTAGGAAGTTCTTTCGAAAATCCCTGTTATAAGTCCAGAAAAGCAAACAATGTGAAATACTAGAAGAAAATCTGAGAAAAAAATCAGAAAACATGCCTGGTGTTCCATCTGTTTTGATTTTTGCATGAAATTCTGATAACAACTTGAAGAGGAGTTCGGCAGAATGAGGAAAGATAGTTTCTCTGGTGATTCTGTGCAATTCTGTGAACCATGGCCTTGTTGACTAGAAAAGCTTTATAAACCTGTCAGTAAACACTGTAGGATTTATCAAGTTTGCAGTGAATTGAAAGTAGGAAAGTTTTCTGAACACCGCAATGTAGTCAAAGTCAGGACTCATATTTCGGCTCTAGGTGCTCATTTACAAATGAGCAATTCATCTTATGAGACAGAAAGGAAACAGCTCCAGCTTTATGTCAGTGAAGTGCTTCTCATTGACGTGACTCTGCTTTAGTAACAGCAAGACAGACAAAGCTGAGAAAGCAGGAGCTGAGTTTTTCTCTGACTTTCCACATTGTTCTGGGCAGAGTGAGGAGACTGTGAAAAGCATTTAATGTGTTTAAACTACCTAAAGCAAAAACAGAGGGATAAGACAGGACAATGAACAACGCTAAGGAGGGAGAAGGCTTATTTATGGTGGTACCAAATAATTGCTGTTCTGAAAAGACTGAGCACTAAGTGGTGAAGAAAGCCTAACCTGAGTCTATTGTGCTGTGCAGATGGCTCTTGGGAGAAGAAACCAAAGTGGGTTTGATCATTTGAGTGTAAGCAAAGAAGCCAAATATACAGATATAGCTGTAATCCCATATTGGCAGGTCAAGGTAACCTGCCACGTCTGCTCCACAGAACATCAATATTCTGTTAGAGGACTGAAGATATTATTATGAGACACCTTGCAACTGGACTAGCCTGGGTTGTCTGTTTTCAGCTGAGACAGACTACTCCTAAATTTATGAAACCCCACTGACAAGACAAACCTTCAGGGCCTTGCAGAGTTTTCTGGCTGGATTTTGTTGTCTTGTATCGAGACTGCTAATATCTGTAAAAAGGATAAAGAGTATCTCAGAAGAGACTGATTGAGAGGAGAATGCTTACTAAAAGCATAAAAAGGTCAAAGAAAGCAGCTGTGTGCCTTGTTTCAAAAGTATACAGCATTATTTTAAAAATAAAATGAACAAAGTATATTTCCTGGCATGTGGCCTGGCAATAAACATGAATTTAATAATATTAAAAAAATACTGGTTTTAACAGAAACAAAGTATTGACTGAATTCAGAGACATTCAAATTATATCTTAGACTTTGTTAGATGTTAAAGCATCATATTCTGCATACACGGTGTATTCTGGGGAAGAAATTGAATGTTCTTTACAATCATAATATATCTAATCTCTAACCATATACACATAAAATACATTTTATAATAAGGTTTTCTTCTCTTGAAGACTCAATTACAAAATATTTCAAACAAACAGTAATGTATCCTAAAATCTAGTGCTTTACAACAGAATTAGTAAATCTGAAGTCTGTTGCCCTCATTTTTGTGGGGGACAAATTTGTGCCTTGGTATTACCCAGATCCTGTCTGCATAAATGTTAGTATATACTGTTATAGGGGACTAAGAATGCACCTCTTTCCCTTATGGTGCACTGTGCAATAACCCTCCAATTGTTAATTTTGTTCTATAGTTGCCAGCATAAATTATATCCCTCATGGCAGTTCAGTAATGCACTCTTATAGAAGCCAATATAAAGTCAATAGAAAACAAAAGAACGACTCCTGTTGATCTCAGCAGACCCTGTCTCTATTTTTTAAACAGAAGGGGGAAAAAAAGAAAATAAATAACTTTAAGGTCTTGCCTAGGCCCTTATTTTAAGTGGCATATCAATATAAAGGCTGTATTTTAAAGTTTGGAAGCAAACACCTAACGTATCAATTTTTTTATTCACTCAAGTCATGGATATGGACCACTAGAAACATTATACTTGGGTAGTGGCAGCCAATAGTTTAATTCATCCAAAATAATGGAATGGCCACTCCTCCCCTCTATTACTCCCACTGGATATAGGTCCAGACAATGTCACATCAAAGAGCAGCAGTTAACACCAGGGCAATCTGACACAAACCTGGAGCTGTTTCCCTTTTCCTTCACATAATGAATTGTTCATTTTCAAATGAACGCCTTGAGCCAAAACATCAATGCAGAGTTTGCCTGCATCCTACTGTTTGGAGGAATTGTTGTAATGACAACGCCAATTGATATTACATAGGAGCCAGCCTGATGTGATTTGTCATTGAATAATTTAATTAGTTAGTAGTTAATATTCACAGACTACAGTTTTCCAAATTAAATCACATTTCAAGATGCTCAAATTCCATTAACCTTTGTGTTTGTTAATACATGCTGTTAATCAAAAAAAAACATACATTTTGTCAAGTCGGAGCAAATTTCTGGGAGAAGGGAAGAGATTTAGATGAATAGCAGTAAAACAAAGCCTGTGCTTTTACTGTTCAATAACAGTTATTTCACAGAGAGGAAAGTATATTTTAAGTTCAGAAATGTCTCAATCATTACCATTTTTGTACCTGCACTTTGTGCTGCAGTGGGAAAGACTTACAATGTCAACACAAGAGTGGCACATGGGTGGGCACATGTTTGCAGCTCCCTGGGACTTGGACACCAGAGAAAAGGGATATCTGGAACACTGTGGCCACACCACTGCTCAGATTTGGTGAGCTCCCACCCATGCAGGGTGCAGAAATAATGATTTGCAGCTGACAAAGTTGCCACCTTGAGAGTGATGGTTAGGAAGGAAAAAAATCAGCAAAACATGAGATCCTTTTCTGCAGAGCAGAGTCCATGTTATAAAGCAAAAAAGATATTAGACATATCCACAAGAAAGCTAGCTGCAGTGAAACAGTGCAAGGCACAAGAATCCTTTCAGTAGTCAGAACGTTAATCTTTTGGTGTATTATCCTTGAATATTAAGACAGAATTATCTAAATTAAGGACCTGACCTGAAAATCTTTTCCTCATCACTGTAATTACACTAGGAGATGTGAGAAGGCTGAATTATACCAGCCTATAAAGAATTCCTAATGATTGCAAAGCACCTTCAATATCTCAATCACATATTTCAGCTCCTTATTACTTTTCTTTGTTTGTTTTGCCTTTAGTAATCCCCCCCTCACACCAGAGCTGCTGCTGAATTTATCACAGTTAAAAAGACTGTATTTTTGACTCTTTTGCAGGAATGAATGCTTGATTTGGTTTTAAGAGAGTTTCCAGGCCTAGATGAGCAATAAAAATGTTCTGAAAAATGACACCCAAACACACAATGTATGAGCTTTAGATTTGGTTACAGGGCACTGTACACATGATTATAACACAGCATAGCTTTGAAGGTCACGTTTTCACAGTCTGCTAAGTAGAATCCTCATCAAAGCTATTGCAAAAAATCTTATCCCAGAGTGTGCAGGAAAGAACACCTGATGATTATGCTCTCTGTATCATGGCTAAACCGGTTTATTTTTCACTACACTATAATGAAAAAATCCATACTTCAGAGCTTCAAAGCGAAAGACCAGGGAATTCTGGGAGCTTTGTTTTATCATGAACTTCTCAAGCCAGAGACAAAAACTTCTCTCAGTACACATAAAACAGGTCAGGGATGCCAATTACAATATTATTCCAGTCTTTCCAGCGCTGCAAGGGATTTCTATAAAAATCTTCTTCAGAAGCTAATACCTGAGTGTTTTATTAGCACTTTATTTCAAATGGCAGTGCTCATTCCATTTCACTTCTTTCATTTTCATTTAAATTTCCATGGTTCAGATTTCTATTTCTTCCCCGAGAACATTTTTACTATAAGGATAGATTCCTTGCAGCCTGACAGAAGAAATTAAAAAACCCCAAGCCATTCTAATTAAAGATGGCCAGCCCAATTTGTATTTGTTAGTTGACCTGGAGTGAAACAAGATATTTTATTCTGTGTAGGCAAGCTATTAAACAATTTCTTTTGATCAAAACGTGTTGACATCAACCAGAATGCATAGATGACAGAAATAAGGATAAAAAAGTCCTTCTCCTCCAGTGAAAATGTATGCTTTCCTAATAAGTTAATCAATTTAGTGATGCTTCTAGGGAAAATGATTTCTATGAAACACTTCAGCAGATCACCCCTTGTTCCATTCATTCAAGCCTTTCATGTGTCATTATTATTTAGTTTTTAAAGATCATACAAATACCATTGTCCTTTCTTTTTAATAGCATGAGGAACTTTTCAAATCATAGCTCATTTCCTATCTTTCATTATATATTTTTCTAGTTAAAAAAACCAAGTGTTAACACATAAGAGAGAAGTCTGATAACTTTTACTTAGAATTTTCTCCTCTTCTCTCCATTTCTGAGGTGTTGATATCTCACTGAAAAAAAAAAGTCTTTGTGCTTTCTTTGTCAGAATTTTTCCTGGATGTAAGAATTTGACATTCAGAGGATGTACCAAGGAAACTAATCTTCCTCAAAGTACCACCAGGTTGCCTCTAAAGTTTTTTTCTGATTGCTTCATTGAGGCATTTCTTTATTAGCTTGTTTATGGGTTTAGATGTGAATATTGTTTTCTAAAACATAATCTCAAAAGGTAGAAATGATAAAATTTCAACAGTTAAAACAAACAAACAAACAAAAAAAAATCCTTCCCAGAGCCAGGATGAGGGCATGAACATATTTTCTTGACCCAGTAAAAATTAGTTATCATTCCACTGCCTTGATCTCCAAAAATCCAGCCACAGACCTGATCCAAGAGCCATTAGAAACCAGTATCACCAAACTTCCATGGATCTCAGTGCCATTTACGAGCTTCACCATGAAACAATACAGAAAGTCAGAGTTTCCAAGTGTCTACATTTGACAGAACAGGGAAAAAGTAACCACACAGCTTGTAAGAACTCCAGGGCTGGGAAAACAAAACATAGAGTCATCGATCCATATTTCTTAATCTATTTTGGATTAGATAACCTGGTCTCCAACCGTCAGGAATGGTTAGCCCTTAATGCTCCAGAATAGTTTAGCCTTTTTATAGATAAGGAGTAGTTTTCTGATATGCTCTATTTAGTCATAAGGGAAAAAATTTATGACAGAAAATGTGGGGTTTTTAATAAAAGTAGTTAGGAACGGTCCCTTCTAAAAGCTGATCATGAGACTGATTTTCTAATGAAATTATGCTTATGTAATTTTGTTATTTTCTGTCTCTCCTTCTGTCAGCAGTAAATTATGTGCATATCTCATTTATGTATTTCTTAAATTTTTTTATGCCAGAAAGAAATGTATTACAAGTCTGAGAATAAAAATGCAAGTAGTGAACACATATGGTGGTCATACAGTCATTTAGTACTTGTTTTAAGTTCACTCCCTGACTTCTGACAGAACTTTTTGCTTGTACAGGAAGCATATTCCTAGTGTTCATATTCCTATTCAAAATTGTATATATAGGCATTTTTATAAGCAAAAATATGTATTCTATTTCCTTCCCTAATTTTAGATATTCCTAATAGCCCAGCACAGAGGTACAACATTTGGGTCTTTCCAGATCTTATTAGCCTTAAATCTCTGGGTTTAGAACGGATTCAAAGCTGAAAAGAGCCCACTTCATTTCTCTGCATCTTCACTCAGCTTCTTCTCTGTGGGAGTCTGAAGTGATTCCTGCTTCCATAGCAGGCTGAGACTGGCTCATGTCACCAAGCAGAGCTAACAGGACATCAAAGAAAGTTCCCACATAAAATGCCCAAGAGCTGTTTGTGTGAGTGGGGAGTTCTCTTTTAAAACAGCTATACATTTTACATGTGGAAAAAAGTTCTTTAATAAATGTATCGTGTGGAGGGCACTGTAATTGGTCAATATTAGAAGCCAAAATTCACAGCAGTGCCCGTAGGAGCCTGACACTCAGTCCAGAGATGATCCCATGACACTGAGAGCCCTGCTGGAAGGAGGAAAAGCAGGATCTAAGCACACAATGAAACTCCAACTACCCCTTGTAGTGTCCTCTGTGGCAACAGAGTCCCAGTAAAACTCTACACAGGCATGGTTGAATTGCCCTTTGTTTTTAAAGTTTAATCCTAATGAATACCACAACTGAGAGTCTCCATCAACATCATAGGAGTGGTAAATTACAACCGTGATGGTTCAAGGATAAAGGAATGGAAATGCTCTTGGATCTGGCACCAGGAGAAAAGCATTGCAGCCTCAGGTGCAGAGAGAAGTGGTGTGGGCAGGCTGCAGGGAACTGTGTGAGCAGCCATCTCTTGAAGATGAAAATAATGCATTTGCATTGCAAGATATTGACATATTCCTTTCCCTTTCCCACACAGCCCATGAGAGGAATATGTGAACTCTTCACATATGAAGAGTTTTCTCCCAGAACCACTTGTACAAGGACTATCCTCAGGATAAGTGCTCAAATACTTGCTCTTTCTGACACGCAGATGTGTAAAATACTGTTTTACATTAACTCCTGGTGTATCACAGTCATGTGATACTCCTATGGAACATGCTTACTAAGATGTTTGGACTGCAGAGGCTTTTTTATTACTTATATTAATTTTTATTGGAGTCAGTTACACAGGTGACTTTTCTTTCATTCCATTTACTGAATTAGTTACAAGATTTGTGTTGTGTATCTTGTTTAAAATCTCCTCCATTCTGGGTTCAGCATGTGAGGCACAGAGGTAAGATCTTGGAGTGTCAAGGATGTAAATATTCCCATGACTACAAAATCTGCTATTTATATGTGAAGGCAGATCTAAATGTCCTTAGAGTTAACTACAGCTACCATCATTAAAAGTTAGCACAGCAATGCACTTTGCATGCCATAAATTACCTCCTCATGGGTAAGAATTATCAGTGGAAGGATACAATATGGCTGGTGATAAGCAACAAGGAAAGGCAGATTTGGCATCATAAAATGAAGTAGACTTAATCCCAAAGGTTATGAGATCATAAGTTTCCCATTTGCATGAAAAGAAGGGGTAAGAGAACAAGCTCCTTCAGGTGGGAAAGGAAAAGATAAAAAATATATACATAAATATATAAATATATACACACATATATATAGAGAGAGAATTCTGTGGTAGACTGGTGCTTCTGTTGAGGCTGATAGTGCAAGCACCACCCTGAAGACAAAGGATAAATGGATTAATAGATTCTGGTTTAGGAGAGACTGCAGAGGGAGAACTGGCCCAGTGTTCACAGCAATGGAGGCATTTCACACTCACAAACTATGAAATACAAATAGTTGGGCAAATTGTAAAGAGAGGGAGAAAAAAACACACAGCACACACACATCCCTAATGGCAAACAGTTTCTGAAAATGCTGACTTTTACTGATAGCCACAATCTTGCCTACAAACAAAATCGTCTTCTTACCTGCAATGAAAGAGAACAACAAAACTCCTCTCCACCATCAGCATTTTAGTGATAATAGAGGAATTTATGTGTTTGGAGACTATATACCTTTACTAAAAGGTGAATAAAATACCCTGGCACCTTTGATTGCAAAATAGCTGCAACCATTCAAGGGACAGTTCTAGCACAAGTACAGCAGTAATGAAGAAAACTGATCACAACCCTCATCAAAGCACAAAACTGGTAGACTCATCCTAACCCTCTCAAGCACCCTTAATATAATTGTTTGCAGAGCATAGAAAGCTGTTAACACAGGAAGCTCATATAGCTGAGCTGTGTGAGAACAGAAGGACTTGTAAGCTCCACATGGGATATGTGTATTTGGAGAGATTTGTTCAGAGGGAGACTCTTACCACAGAATGAAGCATTCATTCATTTAAAAACGGAGGCTGAAAGCCATTGATTGAATCCCTGGGTCTGAATAATCATAATTCTGTGGGTTATGTCAACTGTCAGGTGAGTTATATGTACAGTAGGTGTAGGTCTGAGTAACTTCAGCTAATATTGGCACAGGCACAGAGCAGAGGCAGAGCAAAACCTAGCAGATCCAAAAATATATTGAGCAACCTTTCTTGTAGGCGAAGGACGTTTATTCATGTACATCAGAGTGAACACAAAAACCTCAGTGTATCATGGATATGAATGGGTCAGTGGACTCCTTTTAATATGTGCATTTTCCTGTAAGGCTGATAAGCAGCTTTTGAGAAACAAGACACACAAATGGTTGTCACTTCCAGCAGTCTGTGGGGTTCTAGACAGACAGCAGATGTGTCTTTGATCTCAGAAACAAATAACAAGTTCTTCCAATAAGGAATGCTCACAGTACTGCTAGATTGAATATGGCTATGAGACATCATTCTTCACATAGGCATGTTGGGCTACATGAATGGTAGCAGAAAATATTGCCTTTAAACTCATGTCAGCCAGTGAGGTGAGTTTTGGTGAAGAGAACTCTATGTTTGGCTAGCAGACTGAGAAAGTTCTGAGGTAGTATTGTCCAACATGAGATTGCAAAAGGGGAAGATTAGAACCAGTGAACTCAAGGGGCATATGAAATAGATCTTATTGTCTCAACACATTAGCTTTTATTACCTCCCACGGGTGACTATTTTGTTGTGTAAATGTACTGTACAGAAGAATGAAGGGAATAACTCCTTTAGGGACCAGATGATGCAGATATCCTGTGAGTGTCTGTTTGATGATTTTGGTTCCAAATAATGAAAATCCTGTATGATGTTCACAGAAGGTAGCAGAGAACAAAAATCCTTACAAAAAACTCCTTGGTACTTGTGTTTTTCATTAAAAGAAAATCTTTGGATATTTGTTTATTTCTATTCTAATTTTTTGGTGAGGGAATGCACATATCAGCAATTAAAAAAATTATGGCACAAGGATTTTATTCAGTCTCATTAACTGGAAATATCACTAAGAGTTCTCTCACAGTCATTTTTAAAATCACTGAAGTAATTAGCTTGAACTTTGCAGAACTTTACTGCCAGCTCTTCTTTTCTCTAGATTTATTCACCTTCAGAGGTGGTAACCCCAATGCTGTATTACTAAACATCACCTCACAGACTTGTGACATTGTTTTGTTCACAAATTATTGGCTGCTTGGATTAATGAAGCAAAGCAGCCACCTCCTAATGCACTTCGTGATCAATTTTCTACCGCGCGGAAAGTTCTTTGAGAAGCATAAAGCACCTAAATCTGGATAAAAAGATTAATCTGCACAGGGCTTCTCTCAGCTATTTGGAGCTAACCAGCAGCGTAAATTGAGAGGATCCTCATCCTCTGCTGTTTATCCCTCCCCCTCCCTTCAAGGCTGGGGATGCATTAAAGTTGGGGAAAGTGTCGCACTCTGACAGCTCTCGATATATCCAGGGGTCCTTGCAGACAATGGCCAGACAGTCGTAAATTACACCAGTGTATGGGTTGCTCTGAATTACTGTACGTTTAAAGAAGTTTAATGATGAGAGAATGACAGCCAGTTCTGTGGGAGAACCCCCATTCCAGAGCTGAAAAGACCTTGGCACAAGAGAGAATCTCGCTCTTTTTCAGCGCTCCTACACTATTTTAGGAATCATCATTCTTCCATGCTGAGAGATCATTTTCTAAGTCCTCTGTGTTGCCATAGCAAAAGCTAGATTTTTTTTTTCTCCCAATGCCTGAGAAAAAGAGTATGTGCAATTACAGAGGAAAACAGTATAAACAACAGTTTTAAAATGACTACAAGTGTTTTCTGTGGCTTCGTTTTTTGATCTCCATTAGAGTACAGTTTAGACTTATCAAGGGTGTAAAAATACGTCTGAATTCTTCCAGTTGTCTTCAGATATGGGGATTCCGAAAACTGCTAATCTTGCCTCATAACTGAAAATTTTGTGAACTGGAAGAGAATGGCTGGTGCAGAGGAGGACATGCCTTCTCAGGGAGACATTTTAAGGGATGCATTCCATTCATTTATAGCTGTGGTTGACAGCTATAAAATCAGGACAACTAGCAATCACACAGAAATCACAATACTGAAGTAATCAGAAAAGAAATCACCACTTTCTCTACTTGCAAGAGCCTAAATATTGGAAAGCCATACTTGGAACTGTCTAACACAAATACATGTTCTTACACTTTAATTTACCCCCAAATGCTTCAAAGAATAAAAAATAATCTGCACTCTTGCAATTGTATTAAGGTCAGTTTTAGACTAAACTTCAGATCATTGAGTCCTGCACGTACCTGGGGTCAAACACTAGAATTTCACCTCATATTATTAACATGCAATAGCAAAAGGCCTCAATCACTATAATCAGTCACCTAGCACAGTGTGTAATTAAATATTCGGCATCATCGAATGCTAGTTACACAAAAGGGGTCAGAATGCTGCAGCAGGCACACAAACACTACAGCCTTCAGTTTATACCAATTTGCATTCTAAATAGGCACTTGACTTTTCCTCTGTGACAGTCTCACAATTGATTGGATAAATATTTTGCAGTAAGCCACAAGAATGTAGGGGCATAGATCAGGGTGTCATTCCTGAGACTGAGAAATCTTTAAACAACCACAAAAAGAAATACTGTTGTTTGAAGCAATCCGTTACTTCCAAATCAGCAAAGTCTTGATCAAGCCCTGTGAAAGTCCAACATCCTCTGTTTCAGTTTATGCCCTCTACCTCTGATCTCTTGCTGGACACAACAGAAAAGAGCCTGACTCTGTCTTCTCTACTCCTCTTACAAGTATCTACATCAGATATTTGTCCACATTCATGAGTTCCCTGTCTGAGTCTTCTCTAGCCTCAGCCGTCCCACCTCTCTCTGCCTTTTCTCACAGGAGATGCTTCAATCTCTTCAGCACCCTCAGAGCCCCTCAGTGCTCTGACTGAGAGCCCCCAGCTGTGCACAACACTCCAGTACTCAGCAATGAGAGGCCTTCCTAAATCAAAAACTTTAATTCTGTCTGCAGCTAAACTGCTTAGAAAGTGTGCAGTTGAGGGTGGAAATGAATTTTGGTGTGTGTCAATTCATTGCAAGAAATTTCTGGTGTGCTTGATTACTTAAGCTCTTTTAAGAGTTACTGCATGACTTAAGCAGACAATATAAGACATTCTTATCACTTAAAGGGTTTAGAAATTTTAATAGGCTACCCAAAGCTGTAGCTGAGTTTGTGGTTGACAATGATATAGACTAATATTTGTCAGAAAAAGAAAATATATATTGTCATTTTCCCAAAACTACTGTGGCATTCCAGTTGCTGAATTGGGAGGATTGTGGGGTTTTTTTGTTTGTTTGGAGTTTTGTTGTTGTTGTTGGTTTTTGGCTTTTTCCCTTAAAATCCCCAACATAAATAAAACAAATGAACACCAAGGTGTTGTTTTGTTTTGTTGTCTGGGTTTTTTTTTTTCTTTTGATTATGACAACTCATTTTGCATTTCTTACAAAATTTTTGTCAAGAACTGACTCTCCTCCTAGTTCAAAGTGAATTTACATTACCCACCGACACCAGTTATTCACTAAAGAAACTGTATCCCCTCAGTGATTTAAGGGTTGCAGGTGGAGTGAAAAAGCAGCTTAGGAAAAAAAAATTAAAAATAAAATATAAATGGATCTTTTCCTTCCATTGCATACAAACATAAAAACTGGTAGGCAAACTTGTACAGCTTCAATTTACACTGTGTGACCTTCACTTATTTGGCATATTTGGGATGACTGAGATAACATCCTAAGGAATTATGAGTTGGTTTATGTGAAAAATGATTTGTCTGAGAGCTGATCCATCAAAACACTAAAAATAAACAAGCCCACTTTCCAAGCTGTGCTAAATACTGCCTTTGAATGCAAAGCTGTGTTTATCTGGGAGCTGAAATCCAAGACAGAACTGGTCTAAAATAGTGTGCTGATTGTTTTCTTTACACTGCACACAACAAACGATATCTGCTTATTCCTTTGTGTTTATTTTGTGCCTCTTAAGGTATTGCTTAAAAAAAAAAAAAGGCAGGACACCTGATTTTGCCTGAGAGGCATCAGTCACCCACAGGCTGTGGCAGGTCTGTGATGAAGAACTAAACAATGAAGCTCCTCCCCGGGATGTGGGGTTTTTAGGCAAGAAACGTGGATTGTACTCAGCACCAGGGTTACCTCTGAATTCAGAGCCGCACTGACCCTGCTGCTCCTCCTCCTGCTCTTGGTCACTTCCCTGTGCCTCTCACCAGCTCTGGGTGTATCATCTGGGTGCCTTTCTCGTTTCCAGCCATCGTGTGTCTTTGTCCTTCCATCACGAATCCATCCCAGGGAGGTCTTTGGGAGCAGACTCACTAAACCTTTTCCATAATATGGATCTGTAAGTCTTCCCTGATGAAAGAGAGGTATGGGAATACAATTTGTGGAAAGAAAATCCCACCTGTCGGAAAGTTCAGGACATCAAAAAGCACCTTGCAAATCAAGCCTGTGTTTGGTACTTAATTATACATGAGCCAGAAATACAAACTTGGACTCCTCCAAATGTCACCAAATTCAAGAGATTGACTGCCTAAATCAGGTCTTTTTATGCCACATTGACGCAAGGTGGGCCAATTTTATGCTTCTCTGAATACCTTAATCTTCCCACCAGTATTCCAAAGCATGAGCAGAGCAACACTCAAAATTAACAATTGTGTCACAGTCTATAAAAGGGCCTCTGCTCAGGAAGCTGAAAACTGAGCAGAAATGAAGCCAACACTTGCTGTTTAGGGCCCACTGCTCCTACGCTGAGCACATATGAACAAAAGCCAGAAAACTTGAGGGGAAAAAAAAAAGAAGTTGTAAAATCCTAATGATAGTTGATGGAAGTTTGACACATTCAGATGTGCCTTCTGATTCATACATGCAAAAATGCCACATTTAATTTCTAAAGAGATCCAAACTGTAGCTTTATCTCTATGCTGGTGGTAGTCATACATCTCAGCTTTATCTATTAATACATTCTTCCAGAAAAGCAACTTCCATCCCAGTCCTTGACTCTAATTTAAGGCACAGCTGCTATTTTCAGATATTAGGTACTGTGGATTTTGTCCCCTCGTCATGCAGAACGTGACTCAGATATTGACTGAGAGGAGCAGCACCACCCTCTTGCAATTAAAATTAAAACTCTCCTGCATTTAAAGGAATGAATAAAAATACTATCTAACTGTCTATCTCATGGGGATAGAAAGCGAAAGAAATTTAGACAAGTTACTGTTTCAGTTCTACATTTCATCTCTTTTCATATTATTAACTATTATTTTCCCCAAGGTGACTGGGCATAGAGACATGGTTACCTCTGAAGTCCAAGTGCCTGACACTTAATGTGACTTGTCTTCTATCCAAAACTCCAGCTTTGATTATGAAAACAGGAAGAGGGAACAGCATCTTCTTCTTCAACAATCACTTGTGCTTCAGGACAAAGTAAGTAGATGTCTTAAATATAGGGACAGTGCATATAAAACCCATGAGCAACTTGACTTCAAATGGCTATATTAAGAGCAATTACATCACTCACAAGATCAATTGTGCCCTTTAGTAAGCCATTCTAAAGTAAGTAAATCTTCCAAAAGATACTGAGACCAGAAATTTAACTGTACAGTTGTGTAGTTCTCTTCTGTTTATTACAGTATTAACTCTATTATTTGCTACACCCCAAAGGAAACCACTTAAGTGAAAGGAAAAATGAACTCATCAGGCGATCTCGGAGCTCAGTAATGAAATATGTCTTTCTGCTGTGGAAAGCATTCAGGTTCAGGCTCAGCTTGCCTGTACCCAGTCTAAGGAAAGGTTCAATCAGCAAACAGCAACCAAAGACACCAGGTGGGACAGTTCTATCAGAGGTTGTTCTATTCCTGTCCTAATCCAAAGTGATCATTGCCTCCAGAACTGTTACTAACTGCTATCTAATTAATTAATTAATTCACTTATTAATTACAACTATTTAATTAATATATTCTTTTGAACTATCCATCCCACAGTCTCTATTCCAACACTTAAATATGGACGAATGGCAAGTCACAGAACTCAGAACTACTGTTACTGGTTCTCTGCAAACCTCAGATGAGGTTATTTTTTCATGCAAGTTATTTTTCTGTAACTCAGTTCACATCTGCAAACAGTAATGGCATTTCTTTGTTTCCCATAATTTATACGTCTACCTTGTCTCCTGGAAACCCCAGTTATTTTTCACACACAGAGCCTCCCGATAGACACGTATTTAACCCACCCACATATCCTATCTAGCCTTAATTAAAGGCAATGACAGTCTCTGACCATGCTGGATCGTGCTGTCATTAACTTCTGTGTTCTTGGTTCCACACTTGCTAATTCACCCAGGCTGGCTTCTGTCAGCAGATGGGGTTCATTTGTTCGAGCCACTATGGACAGAAAACATTTAGGTTATGTGCAGAGAGGCATTCCAGTATTTCTGGATGCATTCTCCACTCTCTCCCTGAGCTTCAAGGGTGTGAGTTATGGCACCTAGACAGAGAGCTGAGCTCCACAGCACAAGCTGTAGAAACTTTTAGTCTCTCCCCATCATCAGACAAAATGAAAGCTATCTCACACATCATGCTGAGCATGGCAGAATCATGATTTACTTGGTCCTACTACAATGAAAGATAATTACACGAGGAAGATTTACTTCAAACGTCAGAAACACTGCATTGCTCAGGTCAGCAATTTGTGCTTTCCTCATGTGGAATGAGAACTACCACAATGCAGCTCTGCAGTGGCAAACCTGATGACTGCATGCAGCCACAGCAGAAAATTTACAGAACCCCACTTATATAAAACTGATTAAAAACTTATATTTCCCTTTGAAAATTAAGTTAAGGCATAAAATGCAATCATGAATATAATGACAATGGTTACCTTTTTTTTAACACTATAATTAACTGACAACACAGACACCTAATTGCCTATAATTAAGTTTCTAGAACAGATTAATTTTTTGTGTTTTGCATGGCTAATTGAACAAACATGAATGTCTGCAAGGTATTTGGCCAGTGAAGGATCTTGCAGGCTGTCAATGATCTGATGGAAGGACTACTGCGACCAGATGACAAAGACTCTGTTCATAACCTAAGGTTCAAACCACAGACTCCTTTACATTTCTTCCACTCTCTCACTATTACATTTGTATTATTTCAGCTCCGGTGAAGTCTGTTTTGATGCAGATTTTAGTGCTGACTGTACATCATGGCTCTTACTGTGTATAGAGCCAAGTCATAACATCCAGGGACAAAGAGATGAAAATCACAGTCCCCTCTTCTACCTGGCCAGGGCTGCTTTCCTTGTAATCACTGCAGCAGTGAGGAATCTAAGAAAGCAAAAATGTGTATCTCAGCCAATGCCATTGTATAATTAACTATAATTAACATTCCTGCAAGACAGCACACTGGAAATCAGCCGTGAGGAGAATTTTGGTGGATATTGAGGTTTTTATGGTTTTGTTTTCAAAAGGCAAAAATATTTAACAAGTTAAATTTCTCAGTTTCTTTTCAAGATATGAAAAAAAAATCTAGACTATAAGCGCAAAAAATAGGGGCAGAGGGAGGCATGCAAGGGATGGGATGGGGAGTGTTAAAAACAAGGAATTCACTTTCCTTGCCCTAGCTCCAGACCCAGTCTTATGTTGGACATACATTCCTCTCAAAAATTTTCCTGCACCCATTTTTAAGCTGCATCAAGCAGGTGCATGTCAGCATAAACCATTGCTGGAGTTTGAATTCATAAATATCAAAAGTTACTGAATCTGCAGACCTCAGGAAATTAGATTACCTTCTATTTATACTCATGGCCAGAGTTTAACCTCTACTTTAACAGCCTCAAATTATGGTAGATTTGCTAGCAGAAGTAATTTCTTTGTTTACATCTGTTTATGTGAGGTCAGACTGCATATGAGACAGAAAGAATGAATGGATCAGCATGAATTTATACTATAGTTACAAGATATTAAAGCAGAATGTGAAAACTCCCTAATTTAACCTGTTCCAAACAGACCTTTTTTTTATTTAAGAAACTATTGACAAATGAAGGAATCAAAAATGTCAGCAAAACGAAATTTTCCTGCATAAAAACTGTCATGCAGATAGGCATTTATAAATTCATTTTTGCCCTATTACACATTAACCTGTACTTAAATCACTGCCTGAGAGTTACTAAAATTCCAGGATTAAGTTAGCAATCCTCTAGTTATAAGAAACCCCATACAAGTACTGTCCAT
Organism: Vireo altiloquus; assembly: GCA_013396875.1. NCBI lineage: Eukaryota > Metazoa > Chordata > Aves > Passeriformes > Vireonidae > Vireo > Vireo altiloquus. Next base: position 478,104 of record VZRF01010021.1, read on the forward strand.
TTAAACACACATATAAAGCATACAAAATTTCAAGTGTATGACATATAAGACAGTAATTTTATACCAAACTAATTAGCTCATCAAGCCAAAAAAATACTTCTCTACAAGATTTTGGTTGCAATAAAAAGAGTTTTCAAGTTCAAAATATACAAGATCATAAGCTAACACAAACACCAGCCAGCTGTGTCTAACAAATAACTGACAGAACAACATTCTCAACTTATTGTAATTTCACAATCTGTATTTTTAGGAGTTTTAATAATCAATCTGCACGTGGGCATGAAAGCAGCTGAGAGAGAACATGCATTTTCCATTGCCCAACAGCAATCTTTGAATAACTGAATCACTCCTTTTCTTTAGGAAACAATCACTTCAATAAAATTCAGTGCAGGATCTTGGTGGATTAGTGGATTGTTTGAATCCAGATCTTGGTGCTCCATGTGGTTTGCTCAGAGGAGCCTAAAGGCAGAGATGCTTCAGGAAACAAAACCACCACCCAGTTCCCTAGAGAAAAATACCATCTTTCCCATGGTCTATGCTGGGATAAAGATATCTTAAGGCAAGAGGAGCATGGTTTAATTGGTTTTTTCTTTCCCTGATTGTTGCTTTCTGAGCATTTATAAATACAAAACTTGGAAAATGGAAATAATCTGAGAGCTTGCACAGCACCCATCTGAATTATGAGCACTTCAGCAAATACTTGTCCATCTTTGTTGTTCTGTGGGAGCCAGCCTCAGGAGAGGATTAGCATTCACAGTGAAACTCTTGCAGCCTCTGGCTCTCTGCTGTTGCAATACAGGAATTATTTCTGCTAATGATAAAAATTATAGTGGGCCCTAAAGAAAAGGATAGTTGTAAATTGTACTGCCAAAAGCTGATGGAAATGAAGTCCCTATTTCTTCCTGAGAAATTCTGCGTGATGTGCCAGCTGTGCAGAAACATTCCCAATGTGTCCCAGCAGCCACACTGCTGGTTTACATGTCAAAATGTCTTAAGTGCTGAAAAATAAATGATCGAACCTACACTTTTAAGATAATCCCTACTTTGTTACACTATCCTGCAATGACACTGTGCTGTGAGTGTAATGCAAAATGATATTCATTGTTCATAAAGTCCAAAATATGTGCAGGATGTGTTTCTAATCAGGCCCATAAAGCCTGGCCATAGTCTCTCCAGTAAAGGCTGATGTGATTACTATTCTGATGTAATTCTGGCTCTATCTTCCTCTGTAAAGGACTCAAGGAGCTCACTTTGCCAGCCTCTACAGAAAAGAAAGTGTAAGATACTGAGAGTAGCCCTGAGGAGAAGGACTTCGAGGTGTTGGTGGAAGAGAAGCTTTTCATGACCCTGCAATGTGCACTTGCAGCCCAGAAAGACAATCACACCCTGGCCTGGCCTACACCCAGAGCAGCCTGGCCAGAATTTCGAGGGAGGGAATTCTCTCCCTCTTTACTGTGCTCTGGTGAGACCCCACCTGGAGCACTGCATCCAGCTCTGGGGCTGCCAGCATACAAAGGACATGGACTTGCTGGAGGCCACAAAGATGCTCAGAGGACTGGAACACCTCTCCTAGGCTGCCAGAATTGGGGCTATTCAACATGGAGAAGAGAAGGCTCTGGGGAGCCCTTAGAGCCCATTACGGGACATGAAGGGGCTACAAGAGAGCTGGAGAGGGAATTTTGCAATGGCATGGAGTGATAGGACAAGGGGGAACTGCTTTAAGCTGAAAGAAAATAGGCTTAGGTTACTTATTAGGAAGAAATTTCTCCCTGTCAGGGTGGTGAGGCCCTGGCACAGGCTGTCCAGAGAAGTTGTGTTTGCCCCATCCCTGGATGTGTCCCAGGAGAAGTTGAACAGGGTTTGGAGCAACCTGGTAACCTCATAGCACATCCCAATGCAAATTTTTCTGGATGGATAAGGATCCCCAAGATCCATCCTTAAGTGCTCAAACTTTTGATATCACATAAAAGCGCAGATTTTCCCTTTGCATAAACAATTAGTTTAATGGTACTTTCCTCTTCCCTTATTCACAAGAAGGAATTTTAATGAGACCTTCAACATTTAAAGAAAACCATGTACGAGACTTCTAGTTAATTGCAGTAGACAATTAGTCCAATTAGCTACCTATTAGAGCAAATTATACTTTACTTAAATGCAATGCCTCAATTAAAAAATGAAATCTTGCAATTGATGATGAAAATAATACAAAAGGAATGGCTGAAATAATAACCTGAATTGATCTTCTTTTAAGCTGTCCTCCTTTTACCTGTTTTCTTTACCATCCCTGTATTAGACAATGGACTTATAACCAGCTGGCAAAAAAAAAAAGCTTTTTATAGGCTTTGAACTCTGCTTACTGTACCATCATTTGTCTAATCAAAGCAGCTGCGTCTATTTTAAGAGAAGTATTTTTTGACATTATATCAGACCTAACTCCAAGGAGTTCTGCATGCAGAATGGATGGAGTCCATCTCTTTTTCTTTAAGGAGAATAATTTCCTTCAGTACATGTATAGATACATGTCTCATTAATTTGGATGCACTTATTTTTTGGTATTTACTATGAAAATTACTAATTACTTCTTATTTATATTGTATTATGTCCAAAAAAGAAAAAATCCTTTTCAGTTAATAGCATTCATCATAAAATGATGAATGGTATGCAAGGTAATATTAACTGCATTAGTCATTAGAAATAGTTGGAGAAAAATTACATGGTAATTCTCCATTACTTTCAACTGAAAGTCATACTTTCTAAAAGGAGCAATCTAAACATAATCACATTCTATGTCAAGGAAAATATGTTCAAATTAATTTTGAAATCACATTTTAAAAGAAAAAAAAATATCATAGCACTTTTTTTAGTATCCTTAACCTGATCTCAAATATTTATCATTTTCATCATAAACATGTATGGAATGTTGGTCAAATCTGGTGTCTTTTGGTAAAAGAGAACATTCTAAACTGAGTTCCAATTTCTACACAAGAGAGGGTAAAAAAGATGCCTGCAGTGAAACAACAGCTCAGCTACTCAAGAGGTTAAGCCAAGCTACTTCTCTCACTGAAAACTCTGATCCCGCACAGTCCAAAAGTAGGACTGGAAAACTAAAACCCCTATTTCTAACCAAAATTGTTGTGCACTGATATCAAGCCATATCTCTGTTTCTGAAAAATGGATTCTGCTGGATGTTCTGTGTTAGACCAGGAAGATCTTGGAAAGAGAGTACAGAATATTTTAATCGAATATCAGGACTTTTTTTACCCAATCTTTTCTGAAAATGTACTGAAAAGGAAAGTAGTGTCATCAAGGTTGATTGTATCAGGATAAAAATCTTAATGAATATTGGAAGATGAGAAGGTAATAATGGTATAATTTCTTGGTAACTCAAGCCTGAGATTTTACACCTTCTCTATGTAAGCCTTTTAATATATCTATCACTGACTTGTAAGATATCTAGTCTGAAGGGGAACTTAATCTTCAACAAAAGTTCTTTCAAATTACTATTAATAACAACACCTTTCTTCCCTAATGAGCCTACCCAAAATTAGCTCAAAATACATAATGAACTTGAATATTCAAACACGATGAGATAAATGTTCCCAAAGTTAATTCTAATCACATAAATTATTAACTCCCTAATTTAAAAAGAAATTCCTGGAATATTATTTGAGGAAAACAAGGATTTGCAATGTTATTAGTGATTTGTACATCTTTTTCTTGCAGGAAAGTAAGAGTTTTTCTGCACATCCTTTATTAAATGAAAGACTGAAGGCAAAATTTTCAGACTCGAGACAAAGACTCAATTAGATTTTTAATATTAAACTGGGTCCAGTATTGTTTAACTTATCTATCAACGGCTTGGATGAGGGGGCAGATGTCTCCCAGCAAATTTGCTGATGGCAGAAATCAGGGAGGAGTGGCTGATAACCCACAGGGCTGTGCAGACCTTCAGAAGGACCTTGACAGGCTGGGGAGATGGGCAGAGGGGAAGTATCTGAAATTCAACAGAAACTTAATTTTTTTTCATAAAAAGTAGAATCTAGAAGGGCAAAAGCATTTCCTCATTACTCCCTTAGCAGTATATTGGTCACAGCACAAGCTGCAGTTACTGAAGGTCTATTTTCAAAACAACTCTTCAAAATTGATTTCAGTCTGTTTGGAGGTATGAAGAAGCCACACACACACAAATCAACCAAAAGTAATACTCGGTTCCAAGGAGAGAATTATTTGACAAAGTAGCTTTCTGAGAGCAAACCAAAAGGAACAACAAAAAAGGTAAAAACATTTGTCCATGATAGAAAGACTATTTAAAGCCACTATTATTGTAAAGCTCATTGTAAGTGTATAAAAAATTTTAAGACTATATTAGAAGGAAGGGAATAAAAAGATGCTGCTTTTAAACTGAGAATAAAAGATCCTATTACAAGTAAAAAGCCTTTAGCACAAAGCTGTAGTTATCACTTAATTAAAGAGGGGAAAGAATGCTAAGGAGCTATATTTAAAACAATAAAGCAGGATTCTGAGGCTCAGCAGGCTGCCTGCATACGAAAATGAACACCACTACCACTGAAGAAAAAGCCCCAAACACCAAATCAAACCAAGTTTGAAACTTATCAAAAGGAACCCAGCAAAGAAACCACAGTGTCCCCAGATCCCTGAGCTGCAGAGTGCTGCACTTTGTGCTGGCTGATGCCACAAAAGGAAAGGCTACAGTATGGGAGCCTTCTGTCAAGCAGAACATCTTCTAGGACAGGACATCTACGGGCACCTTCCTGTGACTTTACCATTTCCATGTGCTCCTGCCAGCTCACTGTTGTCACCAAACTAAAATATGGACCTAGTGCTATGTATTGAAAACCATTTAAAAGTTAGCACCATGATGATCTCCTTCCAACCTCACGTCTTCCATGGAGAAGGGCAGGACACCAGTGAATCCACCACGTACCTTCCTTTGTTGAGCATTTTCAAACCCTACTGAATAATTTTGACACAGATCTTGAGAAACTGACTCTTCAGGAGATCAGCTCAAACCCTGGTGGCCACAGTCTCTGTTTGCAGTGGCTTCTCCCAGGTTTCTCCTCATGGTTAGACTGGTGTCCTTCAACCAACTGACCCATCCCAGCACCTCTGGCCCTCCACCAGCTGCTTTGTGCACTTAAAGATGAAATCATATCAATAAACACAACAGAAGTCAGGTTTCCAAACCGAATCAGCCTCATTGCCTCTTCTTGGACGTTTCCAGTCCTCCTCATTTATTTCTTTACATTTTAATGTCTTAAAAATGTGAATTTTTCAAGAGAAAATCAGAATATTTGTAAAGTCTTTTTTGGTCTTGTTTTATTTCAGCTAAATTGTGGATCTGCCTACTCAAATGAACATATTTAGAAAATACAAATGTAGCAGATGCTTACAAATATGCCGTACTTCTACAGTCAACTCTTCTTTACACATTTTTATTATCTAGTAACACACAGAGCCTCCATGAGGCTTTTGAGGTAAAAAAGATTGAGTTTCTTTTAAAACCAAACACAGCCATGTAACAAGCACGTATATTTTCAAACAGAGTCTGTGTATACGTCACGATGGGGTCCATTGAGGAAATATTTGAAGAAAGATTTTTATACTCAGTCTCATGGACCTGTGATTACATGGTGATGAAATCTTATTTATTACATTATTCACTAGAGAGAAGTTCTGGTATTTTGGCAGGTTTCTCAGCGTGCAAACAAACAAATGACTGCCTACATTGCCCAGCATAGAATTTGCTGTTCTTTGTTTTTCCCATAAATATCTACCCTTTATAGCTGCTCTGGGCCACAGATTTAAATAAAATAAGAAAGAAGGCGGAAGTCAGTGGAACAAGGGAAGGAAGAGCCATAACCAGAAGAGCAAAATATTTGTGATTAATGAGGGCTTCTGGTAGCACAGAAATCACAGCAGTAATTATGTAGCATCAAATATAGTTCCAAAAATAATAGCAATGTACTATCACTGTCAAAATGCACTCTGAAGACTTAGTTGTGATATTGCAGAGGCTTAGACAGAGCACATGGAAGACAGGAAGATCTCAAGATACATTACTAAGATTAGCATCTTCTCTTTAATTCAGTGTATGGGAGAGACAGAGCAAATCTAAGTTTTTTCAGACAAGTATAAGTAAGTTGTTGGTTAAATCCAGAAGGTTTATGCAAGCCCTCTGTAAACACAACAACTCAGCTTATCCCCAAACTCTCTACTACAAACTTTGTTTTTTAAGCAAATATTAGCATAATGACTCCAGATTTTTATTTAAAAAACAAACAAACAAAAAAAATAAACAACACAATTACAATGGCAGTTTTTCTCCTGCCATAAAAAAATGATACAAACATGGAGAGAAGATGCTGCTGGTAGGTGCAGTCCAGGATGCCTGGTTTATTTGCCAAGCTGCACAAGTGATCATACTTTACAGAATAATGTAAGAATGTCTGTTATAAATGGGTTGACTCTAGTGGACCAGTTACATGTTACCATGTTCGAATTTGGGGCAGGGCTTTGTAATTTGTTAATTTTAAGTTAAGGTTAATTAAGCTGAGCAGGGCACTGAGCAGGTGTAATGCCTGTATGTAACCACCAGAGGGGGTTGTGACAGGATGGATAGGAGGGAGAACTTTCCAGAAGCTCGGGGCCAGCATGGTGACATCATTCAAGACTCGGATTGGTGAACAAATGGACCAATGAGATGGATTTTGAACAAATGATTGGACAGATTGCTAAAACGAGCCAATCAGAGGACCCTAGACGAGCCAATCACAGGATCAGAAAACCAACCAGTCCTGCCCAAAGACAGTTTATAAGAACTCTTCTGGTGCTTTGCCCCAGGTTCTGCAGCAGTAGTCGTGCTGCCAAAGGAGCACTGACATTGCGCGCGCTGTTCTCTGCCGGGTTTGGGCTTATCTCAAAGCCTGTTCCTGGTTGTTGTTGGTCTATTAATAAACTAGTTAACCTATAAAGGTGACAAGACCATGTTGTTCACAATGTCCATAAGAGAGGTACAGAGCAAGGGTGAGGCAGCAGATTTCAGATAGAGGGATTTAAGAGATAGTGCTAATGAATAAGATCAAAGAAGGTTGTAGTAGGTTGAAAACTTGGTTGATGGATAAGTTGTTACCCCAATGAGAGGGTTGGTAACGCTTCTGCAATCACATATTTAAAGGAAGGCAAGGTCAGGATGAGAGAAACAAGCAAGGAGAGACTCTCCTTTTTCATGCCTTTATTAGAAGGTCAGCTTGGGTGGGGGGCCCAAGGGTTCTCTTAACTGATAGCGGCTGCTCTGAGAACAAGCAGACTGGGTCAGGAGGTAGACCTACTCCCTGGCGGTCTGGAGGTGTTGTTTTTATTTCTTAATTGTTTGCTAGCTTGTCGTTTCGGAGCATTCTTCTCGCTGGCCGGTGCAGCTTCTTCTAATTTGCATACAAGTGTACTTTCGGCACTTCCTCCTTCTGGGTCAAATATAGCATTCTGGGGAGCAGCGGAGGCAATTCCCAACAGGGGAAAAGGTGCACAGGGTTGCTTGACAGGGATAACGAGGGATTTAACAGGAGCAATGGGGCAAATAGCAGAAACAATGGAGTAGATAATGAGGGCAATGGGATGAATGACAAGACAACGGGGTAACAAGAACATCAAGCTAAGCAGTAAGACACTAAGCAAGGCACTAAGCAAGGCACTTAACAAGAACAACAGGGTGTCTTAACAAGGATATGAC
>VZRF01010023.1:0-58985 GCA_013396875.1 Vireo altiloquus
GGCAAAGGGAGGCAGAGAGTTTGTTTTTTATCGGGACCCAGGGGAGGGGCGGAATCAGAGTCGCTCAGAGACCAGTAGGAGGAGATGGAGGGAGTGGCCAGGGTTTAGCCGGGAAAAGGGTAAAAAGGGGTGGGGGAACACCACACAAAGATGTTTGTGCAGAAGACTCTTTCTTGATTGCAATGCAATTGTGGCATGCATAGTCCTGAGATTAAAGAAATATTAAAGAATATTAAAGAGCTTATTAAATAAATAAGCTCTTTATTTCTTTTTGGTATCTTTATGGCTTTAGTATTTTGATTACTTAAGAACTCTGCTTCATTGCATCTTTCCTGTTCTAATTATGCCCTCTCCTCTCCAACCACTTAATTTTTACTTGGCATTTGTCTTATCCTTTATGAAAGCCTTTAGAGTAAAGCATTTTAACTCTTCTTTTTTGATTTTGCCAAGCACTGAATGATGTGACTGAATTCTATTAAATGAATTTCAAGCATTAGGATGGGCCTCTTTCTGTTACTTGTCTGATGGGTTTTCTAAGAAATTCAGACCCGCAGCATGTAGGCCTCTGGGTGTGTGTGACATTAATTAGAGCCTTCCAATCCCAGCAGATCAGGGTGGGGAGGAAGGTTTGTCCCAGCTCCGATAGAACTCACAGATGGGAACCAGGCAGTTCCATCTTCTCCATCGCCAAACTTAATGCAACAGTGTGCAAATTCAGGCCTGAATCTCAGTGCACTGCCAGTTGTAGAGGGAGGGAAGGGCAGGGAGAGAAAATAACTCATTTTTAGCCACTTTCAGCATAAGCCAGGCAGGATCAGGGCATGGGACAGGGAGGTGCCCAGGGAGGACAGGACTGAAGGCAGGAGGCTCCTTACACAAGGCTGGGAGCTGGGGGAAATCGCAGGCTGCCTTTATCTGCTGAGTGATAAGGCAGAGCTGGGAGCCTGGGAAAGACTGGGAAGAGCCAGGGAGAGCCACTGCCTGCGGGGTTCATGGACAGAGGGCTGGTAACACCACCATGGGCAGCCCACAGAGCAATGAGCCAGGTGGGCACGGTGGGGCTGCCAGGAGCTGCTGGGCAAAAGGCAAGGAGCTGCTGGGCTCCCAGGGCTGCCCAGGAGTACCTGCTCTGTGGAACAAAGCATTTTCCAGGATTATTTTGCAGTCTGACAAACTGGTCTGTGAGGATTTGATATTCCAAAGATGAGGTGGTGATCTGGAGAAGCAGCGGGTTTGCCAGGCAGGCTCAGTGGGATGGGCAGATGGCACACGCTGGCATTTGTGTGTCAGCAAACCCCAGCTCCTTGGCAGGAGATTGTGGAGCGTGAGGAGCCCAGAGGCACGTCTCTCCAAGGCCAAAGGTTCCCTCAGCACAGAAATATATTAATCATAAAGCTTAATATACCTCGAGAAGAAGAAAGCAGTTGGAAGTGAAATGATTTAATTATCTTAAATAATTGCTTGGATTTTTTCCACCCATTTTTTTTAGAAAATCAGTCTAGAAGTAAAAAGAAAAAAAAGCCTAATTTTTTAAGGTCCAGGAATATAATAATGCTTGGGATTTTTTTCTTTTAATATCACGTTCCAAGAATATAATATTTCCCTGTTTCTTCCATGAAGACATGATGTATTGGATGATCCGAGTTGTTCCACAGCCTGTGCTTCTAGAACAAGAACGAAAATGGTGGAACACCATTGCTTGGGTTTGTGATTTCTTATTAGGATTCTGCAGAGTCCCCACACAAAAGGCTTTGAATGCTTTTGTCATAGATGTCACTGCTGCCAAGGATTTGCTCTGGTTGTCTTGGAGTCACCATATACTTCAAACTCAGTTAAAAGCCCTGTGGAAGTCCCTTAAGGGAATTGGGAAGTCACAGTCACTGATGCTTTTAGCAATGGACAGTCAGGGAGGGAGGGATCTCTTCTATTTCCTTTGCAATTGCCTGTTCTGGTTACCATGACATCTAATAAACCCTCATGGAGAAGGGAAATGTTTTCTATGGAAATATTCAGTATTTCTGCAGTAAGATTTACAGCATTTGCTTAACACCAAAAGACAAGAGCATGAATTCTGCAGGCTTGGAGTTGACTTTGTTTGCTCCAACTATGTATTGATGGGGGTTTTTGACAGCTCAAGGTTCCACCTGGAATGCAAATATTGGGCAATGTTTGACTTCAGATGGAACGTCTGCTTTTCTGTGCAGACGGGGAAGGGAAGGCAGACAAGGCTGGGCATGGCCCCTCCGGCCTTGAACCTCCAGCCCAGAGACAAGAGCAGAGCACTGAACACTGTCAGGAAAATTAATCCACAAACACCAGAGCTTTATGTCCAAAAAGGAGACAGAGGAGTCCCTTGACTTTATTCGAATAAAGGGAGAGGCCATGGGGCATTCTCCTAGGGTCTCTCAAATTTTTGGAGGGTGCAGCCTCCTTTTTATCCCAATTTCCTCATTTCCCTCTCTCTTTCCCCATTGCCTGAGGTACTTGAGAGGCACAGACNGCTAATATCTTCCAGCTGACCCGCAGTTTGTTTCTAAAGACAAATCCGTCATTCCTATCAACACAAACTTGGGGTTTTTAATCCACATTGTCAAAGATCCTTCATCCTTCCCAGCTGGAAGTACCGCCCAGACAGACCCGGACACTGGAGCAAACAACACTGAGGGACTCTCAAAGACTTAGAACGAATCCCCAGAGCAAAAAGGGGTCAGAAAACAAAAGTTTAAATCTCACTTCACCTCAGATTACCAAGCCTATACTTTCAATTTAAAAGGGTTGAGTGCAAAGTAAAGCACCAGGAGCAGCCTTAACTCGGCCCACGTGGAACCCCTTCGGAAGTGACCCGGGGCGGGGGTGGAAGGGGCGCGGCTCTGCCCGGCCCTGCCTGCCCGGAGCGGGGCGGTGCTGCCGGGACCCGTCCGTGTGTCTGTCCGGATCCCTGTCTGTCTGTCCGGATCTCTGTCCGTCCGTCCGTCTGTCCGTCGGTCCCAGCCGCCCCAGGTGCCCGGGGAGCCGCGGGCGGTGAGTGCCGAGGGCAGGGGGCGGGCAGGGGGCAGCCGGGGGGCAGCGGGGTCCGGCTCGGCCCCTCCTCGGCTGCCGCTCGCACGAACCAGCAGCAGAAGAGGAAAATGCGCATGGAAGCCGTAAAGAGGCTGGGCAGGAAGGCAGCAGGACCCCGAGGGTGAAAGTGAATGTTGCGTTGAAAGCTAATTTGTTGGCTCTTGACTTCCCTTTCTCTCTCCCCCGGGACCGTAAATGTTGGTTTGGCTTCCAAAGCGCTCAGCAAAACCTCTCGCTTGCAGGAGGTGCACAGCGTGCCGGGTTCTTCTCGCTGTTTGTTCTTCTTGCAGGGTTTTATTAGTTTTATTAATTTCCATTAATTAAAACACAACAACCAACGCAATTGAGTTATCCAGCGCAATCCCGGTGGGTTTCCATTGGGATCGGAGGGTCTCTCCCAGCCCTGCGGATGCAGCCCGGGCCATGGTGGGCGGTGTGGGATGCCCTGGGCTGAGTTGGCAGCTGCTGCCCGAGGAGATTCCTTTGGGCAGCTCTTCCTCACTGCCCAGCAGAGCTTCTCAGTGTTCCACCTTTCCCTGCTAACAGAAAGGGCGGCAGAAGGGCCCTAGCGCAGGAATAACTTGCTGAAAGGACCCCTTGACAAACTCTCCATAAGAAATCCGGGTGGGATGGAACCTGCTGGAGGGATCTGCTTCAGCCAGAGCAGGGCAGAGCAGCCAACACACTCAGCTGCCCTTGGGAGGTGAGACAACTTCCCTGGAACATCTGGCTGCCAGCAGGGAGCCAATTCCATGGGATCTTCCCCAAAAATGCTGCTGCTCGGGAGAAGTGACATTTGGAGGAGGAGGAGCTCACGTATTTTACACAAACGAGGTTTTATTGTCCGGCTTTGCAGGTTTTCCCACATGAGCGGATGGCTGCTGGTTGCTGTGCCAAAAGTGAGGCAGCTCTGTCCCCACATGTGTTCCTTAAACGTGGCTTTCATAATTCACATTATTTTCAGTCCCTTGTGGAAGTAAATGTTTGTGGCTTGAATGTTTTGTTGGAGGATATGAAGGATTTTGTTGAATTCCAAGGTGCGGGCAGTGTTGTTCCAGTGCTTATCTGGGTGTTATCACAATAATATTGAATTTCCTTGTTGCTCCACAACAGTAAAGACATTGTTTGAAAAAGGCTGTTGTCCAACAAGAAAAAGGTCAAAGATTTAGTTGTCAAAATGCTGTGATGTGCTTTCCTTTCATATTCTTAGGGGGGGCACTTTCTAAGGGCCCAGCTCTGGTTCCGTTTGTTTTGATTTCTGATTCATCTGCTTCTCCTTTACAATTCTCCAGAAATTTTGCATGTCTTTTTAGATTATTGATGTATGCTATGCATTCGTTTTTAGTGCATGTAAATCCTCCTGTCTAGCAAGGGGTACATGAGGGTGGGGGATGATCACACACAGTGACAACTTAAATGTAGAAAAATAAGGAAAACCCTGATGGGTCTTACAGAAAGAATACTTTTGGTTTAGTTTCTACTCTGAAATGCTCACATCTGAAGTTTTACCTCGTAGTAGTTGTTTCAGCAGGTGAACGAGCTTCGCAATCCATTTTTCTCTTGCTCTCAAGGTGACTCTCATCTGCCACAGAGGAATGAAGTCCAAGCCAGCCCTGGGCTGCAGGGAGTGCTCCCCCAAAAACAGAAGCCAGGCAGATGCTGCCACATCATGGGATCAGAGAGAAAGGCCCCGATGGGCTCCAGATATAGTCTGGAGCTCTGATGACTTTTAGAGACTGCAGGACCTCCCCATATCTTTATTTTATGGCAGTCAGTTGATAACAGATACTGGAAATTTCCTCAGTTCTGTCTTGTAGGGTTTTTTTTATCTTAAGCGAAGTTTGTGGCAGTGAGACACCCCTGAAAGGCCAAAAGGAGTGATAAAAGTGAATTCTAGGTTGTGTGTAAATAGCAGCTTTCAGAATAAAAACCACAGCAGCTCCTTTTCCAACCTAAATGTACAGAATGTCCTTCAGTGTCCAAGCCATGAACCAAAGGGGTTTTCTCAGAGTTGTTTTTTTTTATGTTTGAGAACAAAATCCAGTTTTATTAGACAAGCATGGGCTAACGGTTACAACATTAATACAGGGCAGCACTTTGAGGCAGAAAAGGGTGAAATGAGTGTTGGAAATTGTGTCATTTCCTACTATCCTGACATGGCAAGGGGCAGGGACTGTGTGGTGAAAGGTCCTTTTCATGCCACGGAGAGAAAGCTGTCATGCAAGTCAGCACAAAGACCCAGTATGTGCTCAGAGTTCTGCAGCCAAAAAGGTCTTTACTTAGAACATTTCCCTACTGTCTGGACACGACTGAAACCCAGGCACCCCCTCCCATGCAGATGTTTTACAGCAGCACTCAGCTGAGCTGTCTGGGGTTTCTCTTGGCACACTGAGAAAATTCCCAGGTTTCAGGGAGCTGTCTGCAAGTCCTGGAGGAGGCACAGAAGGAATCAGAGGGATTTTCACTACTGAAATCTTCACTAAAATCTCAGAAAACAAACTCATTGCTACACATAAAAGGTAGTCTGGGCTGATTTTTTTTCCCCCCTCAGCTTTCGCGGCGTTGATTTGCTGAGCTTTGGGTGGGTGAGAAGCCTTTTGATTTGTAACTCTGTGCTGGTAAAACAAATAAAACTTCTTGAGCAAATAAAGCTCCAAAAAGTGCTTTTGCAAAGTAGAGCTGACAAAGGCTTTTGTAATATTCACTTGATTCTCACTGTGTATTTTGGGGGGGTTGTGAGGGCTGTAAATGATCCCTGAGCACGCTTTGCAGTACAGGTGGGTGAGGTTGGAAATCTGGAAGGGAGAAATGAGGTTCTCCTCCAGGTGTGGTCACTGTGTCATCTTGAGCTCATCACTTCTTGCAGTGCAGTTTCTTCATTTAAAGATCCTGATTTTTCATATGGCTCTTCTGAGCCCATAATTATTCTAAAGCACATTAAGGAAACTGAGTTTGAAAGGATTCACCAAGGGAAACTCATCGTTAGGAGGTGTCTGCCCTGGCATGTAACAGAGCACAGGCTCTGTGCTTGTGATAGGTCACGGTTCAGCAGGAATTTCCCCATGGAAAAGATGCTCTGGCCTTGGCAGGAGCTGCCCAGGGAGGTTTGCAGTGCCCATCCCTGGAGGTGTCCAAGGAGGGGCTGGAGGTGGCACTCAGAGGGAATGGGGCACAGCTTGGACTCGATCCTGGAGGGCTTTTCCAGCCTCAGTGGTCCTGGGATATTACAGCAGGGAGGGATTCAGCCCCTCTCACACAGAAAATCCTTCCCTGCAGATCTGTCAGGCTGTCCATGGTTTGTGTTTGAAAGCCTCCTTTCAGTACCAGTTCAGTTCAGGCTCTCAGAGAGTGGCTGGGTTTGGTTATTTGGGAGAGTGCAGGAGCTCACCCACCAAAGAGAGGTTCCCTGTCCGGGCCTGGGGTGACTGGAAACACCTCTGGGAGTCCCAGCATGGAGCAGGAGATAAAATAGAAACTCCTCCCCTGGTATTTTCTGTCAGCATCTGCTGTGTGTTGATAGGTCTGCAGCTTCGGGGACAAGGACACCACGGTGTGAGGTGGGAGAGTTGGATTAGTTGGGTGGAATTACTTTCTAATTGGTTCCAGAAGTCTCTGAAGAAGCCATTCTGCATATTAAGTTCTGTAGTTGCTTCTGCTCTGGTGGGTTCCTTCTGCTCAGGCTGTCCTAAGACAGTAGGTACCACGCAAAGTCACTTCTCTCACTTCTCCCTCTTCTCCCTCCCATATTTTTGGGAAACTCACACTGAAGGGTTGGTAGCAGTGAGTGTTTAATTAGGAAATATTTCTGTACCAATAGTGTCATCCAGCCCTGACACAGCTGCACAGGGAAGAGTTGGAATTCCCATTCCTGGAGGGATTTAAGAGTTGTAGAAGTGGCATGTGGGGACATGGATTAGTGGTGGCCTTGGTGCTGCTGGGAATGGTTGGACTTGATGACCTCAGAGGGATTTTCCAACCTGAATGACTCCACAGTTCTGTGATGCTGTAGCTACTTGTGAAATGGTGATTAAGTGAACACATTTTGAGACAAACTCAAGTGGCATCCTCAGCACTGCCGGTTCCAGTAGCAACTTATTAATTGGTACAATTAATTCAGGACAATTGGACAATTAATTGGGCAATTAATTCAGTGGTGAACATTGCACGGACAGAAGTCTGGCTGATGTTTGCACTGCATGGAGAAGACGTGAGCAGCACATGAAATCCACGTTGCCACTGCAGTGCCAGAAAGGGAGGCCTGGCAGTGACACTTCTCAGGGTTCTCTTGCTGGGTCTCACCCCAGACCAGCGAGTTTCTGGCTGAAACAGCCTCACTGCATTGGTAGTAGCAGATATTGGGGCTGAAGGAGTTTTCTGGAAGATTCTGGATGTTTTCTGAAAGTGGCAGTGCTGTGGAAGTGCTGGCAGTCACTTGCTGTGCTCAAGTTTCATTAGGGTTTCTCTCATCAAGACTTTGCTCCTTCCCAGTCAGGCAATATGTTCCCAGTGTTAAATTATTGGTGTAATGACCCTGTTTTACTGTCTGTGGGCACAAGTTCCAGCAGAAGTGTCCCACCTACCTTTCCTTGTGCCCATCAATGTGTTTTCCACTTCTGTACCTTATTTTGATCAGGTGCAATTTCCTTGTAAAACCAGTTTTTCAAAGCGTGAAGTGCATTTTTTTGCAGTATAAAAGAGCCACTTCTTGGGTAACAAACCTTTACAATATTTGACAGGTGCAATCACTGCATTAAAAAAAAATACAAAACACCTAAAAGAGATGTAAACCGAGCTGTGCTTGGCTGGAAATGTCCCACTTGCAGTTAATTCCCAGCCGCCGAGCTGGAATGGCTGCTGCACTACAACAAACCCTCTGTCTGGCTTTGCAAGGTGGAACAGGCAGAGGTTTTCTCGAGGAAGCCTCCCAGGAAGGCAGTGCTGCTGCATTCCTTTCCATTTCCCAACGCTGCCAGCAGCAGGTGTGTTCCACAGGACATCTCCTTCCCTCCTGGGAAAGGTCACTCCTCGCTTGGCAGGGATACAGGGGGAAGGCTTGCTCTCAGTTTGCTTGGAAATTGCTTTCTCTCTGCTGACCTGAGACCTCCAGGCCTTGCTTTTCATAAATGCCGTGTTCAAGTCTGGCGTTGTGGGTTCATTTTTGGTTTAATGAGCTTTCTTTGTGCTTTTAGGGAGCCCTCGTGAGGGCAGCAATGACGGAGGCCAACGACGTCCACGCAGTGACAGAAGGGCCAGAAGGAGATGATGCCAAGTGCAGTTTCCATCACAGAATGTTCCTGGAACCCCAGGAGGAGAAGAGGAGCGTGAAGGCTCTGCTGCTTAAGCAAGCAAAGAAAACTTGCAGCTGCACCCCAGCCAAAATTAAAGATTGCGTTTTGGGGTTTTTCCCCATCTTACAGTGGCTTCCTAAATACAAGCTCAGGGAGTATCTCCTGGGGGATGTAATGTCTGGTGTGATCGTGGGGGTCCTGCTGGTGCCACAGTCCATTGCCTACTCTCTCTTGGCTGGGCTGGAGCCCATTTATGGCCTTTACACCTCCTTTTTCGCCTGCATCATTTACTGCATCTTTGGCACCTCCCGCCACGTCTCCGTTGGCATCTTCGGGGTGGTTTGCCTGATGGTGGGACAGGTGGTGGATCGGGAAGTCGAGAGAGCTGGCTATGACCTGGAGCCAGCTGTGCTCAGCACCCTGCCAGGCCCAGGAGGGGAAGGGAACAGCACCAGCAACGGGACAGCACCGCAGCCGCTCTGTGACAAAAGCTGCTACGCCATGGCCGTGGCTGCCACCCTGACCTTCATCTCTGGAGTTTACCAGGTGAGGGGAGGTGAGCACACAGGTCTGATGTGCAAAGAGTTGTAATTCTTCGGGGGGGGGACTGTCCCCATCCTGCTGGGCTTGCACGTGTCCTCAATCTGCAGCTCAGGGCTGGAGGTCACTGTGGTGCAGGAAACTCCTCTGGGTGCTCCCTGCTTTTTAACAACTGTTCCTGCCTGTGTTACTTCTCTTTGCTTCTCTTTTGGGAAGTGCTCCCTGCTTTTTAACAGCTGCTCCTGCCTGTGTTGCTTCTCTTTGCTTCTCTTTTGGGAAGTGCTCCCTGCTTTTTAACAGCTGCTCCTGCCTGCATTGCCTCTCCTGTGGGGACTGTAAGGACCTGCACATCCACCTCCAGCCCTCGAGGTCTGCTCACCACCTTCCTCGCTGTGGCCTGAAGCTCTGTTTGGTTTTTTTTTTGCATTAGACCCTATTTCATTGGGCCAAAATGTGGTGCATCAGCTCCTAATTTCCATCTTCAATCATTTGCCTTTAACAAAGAAAAATTTGGGCAGTAAAAGTATCTGTGGTTTCTTTTTGTTTGTAACTGTACTTCTAAAATTTGCTGTTGGCCCATTTCAAGCCAAAACGATGCCATCTTATGAAAAGGATAAAATATATTTTATATTTATATATCTCTGCTTATTCTCTAGAATTCACTGCTTGCCTAAATTAAAGCAGGTATCCTTGGTTTCAGAGTGTTATGCATTAACCAGAATGGGATTATTTTTAGCAGTACTGCAGAGCTGTGGTATTTGAGTTTGTGAGTTCACATTCATTTGTTCTCATCTGTCCAGGGTGACAACCAATCAAAATGTGTAAGAAGGGAAAAAAACATGCTTGCAGTACTTTAAAACACAGGTTTTAGACACAACCTGGAATTTTTTGTACTGCAAGTGCACGTTGAGTTATTTCAGGAATATTCTGGGGCTCCCAAGGTACCCTGGATTTTGGGTTTTGTTCCTGTGGGATGGATGCAGTTTTGGAATTGTGAATTGCACTTATTATTCCTTGCAAATACAAATACAATTAAGTTTCTTTATACGAAGAAATCAGATCAATTTATCTTCAGTCCCTCTGAATATTAGGCCTATTCTCTACAGGCCAACACCCTCAAATTTTTTTTTTTCAACCAAAATCACGTATTCTTTGTATCAGAAACTTTACAATCAAATCCTAAAAAGCAAATCTTCTCACACCAGTTAATACAACCTAACTAGGTAAGCTAATTATTATTAATGTTTTACACTTAGAACAACCTTGAATTAATTACCAAGGCTGTGAGGGAGCCTTTTTTAGAGCTCTCAGCTGATTTCAGCCAGTCCAGGTCCCAAACCTGCTTTTTTTCAGTAATACTTTGAGATTCTCAAGGGGTTCTCAGTTATCTCTGTTTATCTGATCTGTAGGAGTTTGCAGCTCACAGACTTTGATTCAGAGGCACTGAGCTCTGCAGTGCAAAGGACAGTTGTTACACCCAAGCCGTGGTTTTACTGCAGGTTCTGAACTCCAGTGTAAGACAGACAAAGGCTGCCAGAAACTTTTTAGATGCCTGCAAAGTTCACAGAGTTTAGGGGAACTGAAAGGGAAATGTCAAAAGCAGACAGTATTTCAAATGTGGGGTTTGGGGTTTTTTCCCAGATTTTCTTCTTTTCTTTTTTCCTCACCAGGGCAATTAGCAGAGCACACAATAAACGTTTGCTCAGGACATCAAGACCCCAAAAAAAGCCTGGTTTGAATGCTTGAATACTTTTCTCCGAGCTCAGACCATGTCTTGTCCTCCAGGGCCGTGCACAGTGTTGGGTTTTTTATCCCAGCTGACAAAATCCACAAGATTTGTGTCCTGATGTGCTGCGTGTGGTTGATTCCTTCCAGGTGGCCATGGGTTTCTTCCAAGTGGGCTTTGTCTCTGTGTACCTCTCGGATTCTCTGCTGAGTGGATTTGTCACAGGGGCCTCCTACACTGTCCTGACCTCACAAGTCAAGTACCTGCTGGGCCTGGACATTCCTCGGAGCGGGGGCATCGGCTCCCTCGTCACCACCTGGATAAACATCTTCAGAAACATCCACAGGACCAACATCTGTGACCTCATCACCAGCTTCTTGTGCTTCCTGGTGCTCGTCCCGGCCAAAGAGCTTAACGAACGCTTCAAATCCAAGCTCAAGGCTCCAATTCCAGTGGAACTCTTTGTGGTTGTGGCAGCCACTCTGGCATCTCACTTTGGGAAGCTGAGGGAGAATTACGGCTCCAGCATTTCCGGGCACATCCCAACAGGGTTTCTGCCACCGCGCCCTCCGGACTGGACCCTGATTCCCAACGTGGCGTTGGATGCCATCCCCATTGCCATCATTGGTTTTGCCATCACCGTGTCCCTCTCGGAGATGTTTGCCAAGAAGCACGGATACTCCGTGAGGGCCAACCAGGAGATGTACGCCATTGGCTTCTGCAACATCATCCCCTCCTTCTTCCACTGCTTCACCACCAGTGCAGCTCTTGCCAAGACCCTGGTGAAGGAGTCCACAGGCTGTAGGACCCAAATGTCTGGCGTGGTGACCAGCTCGGTGATCCTCTTAGTCCTCCTCGTGATCGCACCTCTGTTTTACTCCCTGCAGAAATGCGTCCTCGCCGTCATCACCATCGTCAACCTCCGCGGAGCCCTGCGCAAGTTCAGGGACCTGCCCAAAATGTGGCACCTGAGCAAGGTGGACACGGTGATCTGGGGGGTCACCATGGCAGCCACGGCGCTCATCAGCACCGAGATCGGGCTCCTGGTGGGGGTTTGCTTCTCCATGCTCTGCGTGATCTTCCGCACCCAGCGGCCCGAGGCGCCGCTGCTGGGCTGGGTGGCCGAGTCGGAGACCTACGAGTCCCTCTCTGCCTACAAGAACCTGCAAACCAAGCCCGGGGTGGTGGTGTTTCGTTTTGAAGCCCCCCTGTACTACATCAACAAGGAGTGCTTCAAATCCACCCTCTACAAGCAAACCGGGCTCAACCCCGTGCGGGTGAAGGCGGCCGAGAAGAAAGCGGCGAAGAGAATGCGCAGGGAGAAGGAGGTGGGATCTGGGGACAACCAGAGCAGCAGCAGCCCCGTGGGTTTTGGGTCGGAACCCGTGGGTTTTGGGTCGGAACCCGTGGGTTTTGGGTCGGATCCCGTGGGATTTCACACCATAGTGATCGACTGCTGCGCCGTGCAGTTCCTGGACACGGCTGGGATCTGCACGCTCAAGGAGGTCTGCAAGGACTACAGGGACGTCGGTGTGCACGTGCTGCTGGCCCAGTGCAACCCTTCTGTCAGGAGCTCCCTGCTCCGAGGGGAGTTCTTCAAAGAAGGGGAGGACCACCTGCTCTTCCACAGCGTGCACCAGGCCGTGGACTTCGCCCTGGGCACGCAGGGTGCTTCTAGGAACTAGCTTGGAAAGGCAGGAGGCGGAACAAAGGCCGGGAAAATGTGTCTGTGTGTCTATGCAATCGATAGCTGTGTGCTCAGGTAGCAGGGAGGGTGGTGTCAGCACACTGGTACTGTGCAATCTCTCTGGATTTACCTGCCAGGCGTAGTGATTCCATGGGAATTGCTGAGTGCAGGCAGTTCTTAACTCGATTGGGGCCAATCTGTGAATCTCAAGTTTGCGTAAGGTCGTACATCTCATATCTCCTCTCTGGAGCTTTCTGCGTCTCAGTTCCACTCTTAAGTTGTGATCAAGTCTTTTTTGCAACCCTGTCCTGGTGGACAGGGTGGGGTTTTGGGGTATTCTGGACGTCCTGTCCAGCTGAAGAATGAGGCAACTCATTTCTCATCCCTCATTCTGGCATTGCTTTCCATCACCACACCCTTGTGTTTGCCAAGGAATGGCTGCCAGGGACTGTTTGCTCTGGTCTTTACTGGGCAGTGTTTGATTTTGGAACCTCCCTGAACCTCAGGCAGGTAGAGAAATCAAATCTAAACATGCAGGAAAATATCTTAATGAATATCTTCTAACCAAGCACCTCTCACCTCCAGAGGTTTTGGCACTGCCTCCTAATTCACAAGGGCATGGTTATCTCATTTCTCCTGCCTGAAATGAGATGTGAAATGAAACATTTCCATTTTCCTCCATGGAAATGTTGCTTCTCCAGCTTGATTTTAATTTTTTTTTTTTAATAGATGACCCTTTAGAAGTCTGATTCATGCTTATGGTCAGTCAGTTTTTTTCCTAATATTTAGGAGCCCTTTAGAATTGTGAACATTAGATATGGAAAATATCTACTTCTTTAATTTTAACCAAAAAAAGTCTCTTCCAGGCAGTTTTTTTTTTAATGCCAGGCAGACAGAATCACCGGAGTGAAAAGGGAGAAATAGATTATCCAACATCTGCCCAAGTGTGTCTATGTCACACAGACTTTGTGCATGAATGGAGGATTTATTGGCTATAAACCCTTTGCTCTGTCCTGGACTTTATGCAATGGGAGTGCACAGACTTTTTCCTTGGAAAAAAGAGCCAGGAGAATTCTTTCCTGAACTCTATTTCACCAGGTCAGTGTAAACAGAACTTTTTACTTCGATTTTAAATGCTGTGGAAGTGAAGAGTGCCTGTTCTTCATGCTCAAATACAAGGGTAGGAAGAGGTTCTCTTCCCTCACAGCAGTGGAATGCAATTGTGAAGGCAGAATTGAGAGAGGAACAGTTTTTCCTGAGTACCAGCTGGACGTAGCACACATCCTATGTGAAGAGGGTGCTTTCTTCCCACAGGAGTTTACAAGCTGAATTCCAGGTGCTTCACAGCTTTTAAAAGGGAAAGGTGCTGTGTACATACAATAGTCTCATCCTTAATAATAATAAAAAATGAGTCAGAAATCAAAAAAGGCATAAAATTCAATATGAATTGTGAAATGTTTACTAAATGGGGAGGTAAGGTTTTTTGAGTTTAAACTGTTTTGTTGGGTTTTTCTTTTTCTGATCAAGGACCAGTAACTATTCTCTTCTTTCTGTGAAAGTTGAATGTCATGAATCACTGCATTCTGGGAGCCTCAGAGAAGGACGAGGCAGCAGGAAGATGAGTCCTTTCTGTTTTGACTGAACTTTTACTACGTTTTTAGGACATTTTAGGAGCAGCATAGAAGTACTGGGGTGGAGGTGAGGGATGGCTGTAGCACATCTTGGAAAGGAGAACCTCACTGAGATCCATTCCACGTCCTGGAACTGGCACTGGTGAGGAAAGGAGCCTCTGTGTGCCACAGAGAGAAACCTGCAGTATTCAAACCCCACAGACACTGTTCTGCCTCAGCCTTGAGGCTTGTTTATGCAATTTGGGACGAATCCCAAATTCTGCCCAACTTTTCCTTTGCTGCTGTAACCTCCTGCAGGAACCTTTTTGTTCTGGGCTGAGGATGCTCTGTGCAGTTTGGGGAGTTGTGATCCCTGGATTGGCATTGCCAGAGAGGAGTGGGCTGAGCTGTGTGACAGCAGAGAGCAGGGGTAGTGCCTGTGTGGGGAGGGCAGGGTGGAAGTTTTATTTCAGTTTTTAACCAAACCTGGTTTGTGCAGAGCCCCTCGAAGGTTTGTCCCCACAGGGGTGGCAGTGCCATGGCCTGGGGGAGTCCCTGCGCAGCACACTTTGTTCACAGGATCGGAAGGAATCTCTGGAACTTTGAACAAAAGCCTCGATGCGGTTTTGAAATGCTGATTTTTAACTCCTGTTATGCCAGAGGGCAGAGCAGCGCTGGGAGCCTGAAAGTGCTGATGATAAACAACAGCACGTGGTTGTTGCAGATGTTATTTTTGTTATTGCCAGTGTTCCTGCCTTCCTGCAGCCACTTGTGCTCACTCCTTTGCCCTGAGGCATGGGCAGGATTCAGGGAGAGGAGGAAGGAGCAGCTGGCCGGGAGACTTCAGGGCAGGTCAGCCACGAGTAGGACAAAAGTCAAATAAAAACTGCTCTGGGTAATTCTTTCTTCTTTCCCTCTCTCCCATCTTCTTTCCATGCTGCCCAGGTGGGGTTTCTTTTCAGCTGTGACCATGCACAGGTTTGTGTAACCAAATTCTAAACCTTTATTTATTAAGAGATGGCTTTGAAAATCAATTCTTGCCTGTGCCAGGAAGGGAGGAAGGAATAGCAATTATAATGTCAAGAAGGACACTTCCCACAGCTAGTGGGATGTGTATTTGTGGGTCCTGGGTATTTATTTACATAAAAACACAATAAAACAGCTATAAAATGGTTTTTCAGGTAATTAAATTAGATTATAGCTAAAAGATGTACTGCAGTGATTTATGTTTACCTGGAGCATGTTGCATTTGGCCTCGGTGCTGTTTGTGCAGCCTCCAAATTCCATTACAAGCAAAACACAAAAAAATATTTAAATGCAACAGCAAAAGCAGCCAGACAACCAAAAGAAATACTTTTAATGTTCCTATTTAAAGTAACATCCAGGGGTCAGAGCATTAATAAGTCTGCATTAATGCATGCTGCCCTGGTTAAAAGGGAACTGAATAAATGCCATTTGCCAGAGAGTTCAGTGCAATAGGGAGTTCTTGGGAATTAACTGGAGATTAGAGCTTGTTATGGCTGGAATTTCTTAGAGCAGTGAAAGTTCTTCTTTCAGCCCTTTTCCTTTTAGGCCTGGAATAATTTCTTTTCAGTGACATGGATCTGATTCGAGCTGCTGGCAAGAAGCACATTTTGCTTGAATTTGTTTATGGACCCTTTAAAGCAATCCAATTTTATCTTTAGGAATTGGGGATCACTGCTTGGAAGCTTTTGCTCTAAAGAATTTGTTTTCTAAAGGAATTCCATACATTTATATGTTTTGCTGCTGTTTGATGGATGCAGCAGCTGGGTATCTCCATTTATGCTTTTGTGATGTTCTTGTAGTGTCCTGGAAAGGACTCTCCTGCCTTCTGCTGTTTCAAATGAGCAGTGGAAGGCATGTGCCAGGCTTTTTAAGGGGAAATCTGCCATACTCGCTGCTCTCTGTGCTTTCCCTCATCCCCTGAGTTTGTAAACTATGGGAAGAGGGAAGAACAGTTGGGTTTGGGTTATTCGTCTGTCTGGAGCAGGAATGTTCCTCCCAGCTGCAACCTTCAGCACCCCAGGGCAGCCTGGAAGATGGTGTAAATCATCTTCCCAAATGTCCCAATCAGCAATTATCAGTCTAAATGAAGAATTAAGAGATCATTAACGCGTTCCTAATGACAGCAACAGAGCATTATGGAAATGAACACTCCCAGTCTCAGCTGGGCTGAAAATGTCTTTAGCACCTTCCCGCTGGATGCCAGGCTCTGTTTTTCACGTGGTGTCAACTCCTCCTGAACTGATGATAAATGTTTCACTCCTCTTGAGTGTTTTGCCACAGAAACCATTTTCACTGCAGGTCGCAGGGCAGGGACAGGCACCGCAGTGGGCACAGAGTGCTTCTTTTGGGTTTCTATTGACGCTGCCAACCTCCGACTTAGTGATGCTGATTTCCTTCAAGCCACTGCAGCTCCACCTGCTCCCAGTTCACTGCAGGACCAACCTCTGCCTTCCTGGCGCTTGTGTTTTGCTGCCAGACACTGAATATTGACTGTAAGCAGAGGGATTTGTGTGTGTTGGTGCTCCATGTGACCTGCTGCTCTGTTTTCACGATCTTTTGATAAGGCCAAAGCTCTGAACAGTTAAGTGAGTGTAAAACAACCCCAACCCCCCCAATCTGACACTGCTGTGTCCCTGAAACAGGAGTTTTTCTTCTTTTATCAAAGTCCCACACCAGATAAAAAGAAGTCGGACTTGCAGTTTTTAGTTTTTCTTGTTGTTTATCCAAGTTCTTATCTCAAATTCAGAGAGCCTCCCTGCACCTGGGCTTTGTGCTCTAAATTTCCCACTGCAAGGCCACGAGACCGAGAATGCAGAGCTGTTTTATAAACTTTTCACCCAAATAACTGTTAAAACGTACTCTATTTATAATTCTGTACCAATATCACCTGTTTGTAACACATTTCCCCTACCTCAAATCTATTTTACCAATGTCTGTGCCACCATCACAGCAGAAAATGGAGTAAAAGAAGAACTCTTAAACACCACCCAAAAACCTCCATCTTGCTTCCCTTTTACCTCCATACTACAAAACCCAAAACTACAAATTTTCACCCTGTGATAAACTAAACTATAATCTATCTTATATTTTTAATGTTTTTAATTCATCCATAAGTGTTGGAAGCTTTTCCCATGGGCACAAATCAAAGATTGTGTCCTCCCGGGGTCCCAGCAAGGATCCTAGACCCCCCAGGGCAATTTGAGGGATTTTCCAAATATCTTGTGCTCCAGCACCAATCCACTGGGAGAACAAGGGCTGGGGGCTCAGCTGGGTCAGGGGCCTCACCAGTAACTCAGCCTGGTTTGGGGCTGGCAGAGGATTTGTGGAACTTCTTGTGCTGCTCAGGAACCGCAGATGAACCTGGAGGTGATGTTGGGTGGGAAATGCAGAAAGTGAGAAGGCTTTCAGATTGAGTGAAAAAAAAGGTTTTGGCAACAAAGCAAAGATTTTAGGTTCAGCTGCAGCCTCAAAAGCCTGAAGATAGAAGAAGATACAATTATCTAAACAGCAAGGACATTAAAACAAGGGTTAGCGTTTCTAGGTTTGGCTCAGAGGAGTCTTGAAGCTGCAGAAAATGTGCTTAGCAAATACACTGAAGTTTTAAGCTTAATAATGGAATATTGTGCATTGTTATTGCAAGACACACAAGTGATATTGTTGGTAACAGGTGCATGAGTGCTTTTTAGTGGCTGATTAGAACAGTTGCCTGTGAACTTTAGAATAAAACACCAACAATGTTGTTATGAAATCACTGCAGCTTGGTGTCCTGCCTTTGTCCACAGTGAGTGTGGCACTGTGCTGAGTGCCAGGGATTTCTGGGCTTGGGGTTGTTCATTTTTGCCTAATTTTAATCTCAGTCCACACCTGGCTGTCCCAGCCAGGCCATGCAGCCATGGAGGGTGCTCCCTCCTGGGAGAAATCACAGCCACCCTTTTGTGCCTGCTCAGTTCTGCTGCTGCTTTTGCCAAGAGAATAAAATCCACTGCTGAGGAGCAGAGGTGGGAACTGCAGGCAGGAAAACATCCTGGGTTTGAGGCAGTCCATGCCCAGAGCCTTGTGCTGAGGCTGGTGGGCTCAGCCTGTGCTCAGTCCTAGGTCCAGCTGAGGGTGAAACTCTTTGGGCAGAAATCTGTCTCAGGGCATTATCTTCTGTTGTGGGTCGAGTTTTTTCCACCTGCTTTGGAAAAGTGATTAAATGCTTGAGGTAATTCACTTTTAAAATTTTTTTTTTTAGTTTTAATTAACATAGCTAAGCTGCTGAAGCTGTGATGCAAATACTCCTGTGCTGCTCTTGCCCTGCACCACACACTTGTGTTTGTGTGGCTGAGTTTGTTCTGCTGGGTGTAGGATGATGCTGTGGGACTCCAGTAGGGATGTAACTCCAATATTGGTGTTTCCCCACACCAGAAGGGTTTGCACTTCCCTGCTGGCACAGACAAGAGGAGTCCTGTCTTTAGTGCACCGGGAATGACCTCGTTAAGTCCCAGGAGTTAATTACACTGGGTCATTATCTTTCTAAGCCTTTGTAGGACTCAAAGGCTTAGGCTTTCACTGCTCATGTGAAAATCAACCTGATCTTTACTGTTTCAGTCGAATTCTGTCTGAAGTGGAAATAATTCTGAGCCTTGCTTTTTCTTTTTGAGATCATTGCAGTGCTAAAAGCAAGGCCTCTGCTTGGGTAAAATGGCAAATATTTAATATATATATTTAGTTCATAGCATAATTAGTACCTATTTTATTTTATAGAGATTCTATAAGCTAAGGCATAATGGTATTCTTTGATGTGCTAATTCAAAAAATATTTCAGCATTGGATGGAGAATCAAATTTCCATTGAGGTAAAATCACTGCTTAGAGATTTGAACTTTGGCTCTGAGAGCACTTAGTCCAACTCCCAAATGATCTAAAGACTCCACATGGAGGTAGGAAACATTTTGTTGAACTTGGGTCCAAGTTTTTATATCTGTTTTTTCACTTAAAGAAGTCGATTTTATGTATATTTGAAATGCAGTTGAGACATGGTTAAGGAGAGGTAAAATCTCATTTATTCTAAAAATCACATGATGCTTTGAGTCTTTAGTCTGGTGTCCTTGACCTTTACCTCTAGTGCCTTGGTACGTTCTGGGGGATGATTTTTTGAATAATTTAAAATGCAGAATAATTTTAGGTGGTTGTGAATAATCCTCTGCAGAACAAACAAAATGGCAAACTGTGCCTGGGGTTTGTTGGGGAATCAGTTGAACCAAATGGGACCTCAGGGCTGGAGCATTGGCCAGCAGATCTGACCCGTTCACAAAATAATTTATGTGTTATTGGAGTAAAATGGGGGGAAAATCACATCGTGGGTAGAAAAAAAATAACTTTATTTTCTGCTGTCTTTATTTTCTCCTTGTCTGTGCTGTAAAAATAAGTAAAAATATGGTGTAAAATCCCCCAGGTGGGTGGGGGAGCGCAGGGTGCTGGGGGAGCTGTGTCACTCCATGCTCCTGGGGACAGAGGTGCAGCCCTCCCTCCGTGCTGTGCTTGCCAAACAAATGTTTGTAGGGAAAGTTTGATTTTGCCAGGAGTTGGCTCGTGTCCTGCCATCAGTCCTGTGTCCATCCTTTGCACAGTGGTGGCTCTGCCTCGCCCTGTCCTGTCTGAGCTGGATCTGTTGTTATTTTTAACTGTTTGAATGTTTTGTTATTACTGGAGATTTGTTAGTGTGAGAATTTTCTGTCAGATCTGGTAAAATCACTGGGGTTTCTTCAGCACAATTAAAAGATGAGATTTATGGTTTTTTTTTTTTTGTCTGACAAATGCTTGATCTTGAAGGATGGGGGAGGTGGGGAGGGACCACAGAGGGTCACTGGTGCCACCTCCCTGCTCCAGCAGGGCCATCCCAGAGCTCTGGGCACAGCAGTGTGTGCACACAGCTCTGGAATATCCCAGGGAGGAGACCCCACAGCCTCTCTGCGCTCTGCTCAGGGCCCCCAGGACACTCTGCTGGCTCAGGGTCCCCCAGGACCCCCAGATCCTTCTCCACAGAGCTGCTCCAGCAGGTCCCCCCAGCCTGTGCTGGTACATGGGGTTGTTCCTCCCCAAGTGCAGGACCCTGCATTTGCCTTGGGGGAATTTCAGGCATTCTCTGCCCATCTCTCCATGCTGTCCAGGCTCTCTGGGAGGGCAGCACAGCCCTCGGGGGTCTGGCTGCTCCTCCCAGCTCTGTGTCAGCAGGGAACTCCCATCCCGTCCCATTACACAGCACTGAGCCCAGCACTGAACCCTGGGGACACCACAGGAGTCCAGCCTGGCTCTGTGCCACTGACCAGGACCCCCTGGGATCAGCCAGCTCTCAGCCCATCCCTCTGCCCCCTCGTCCAGCCCACACTGCCTGGCTTTGCTCGGGAGGAGGATGGGAGAGACACTCAAGGTAGACAAAGCCCACAGCTCTGCCTTAGAAGATGCTGCAGCTGTGAATTTTGGACAGAAAAGCCAAAGAGGTGTGGTGAGTTTGGCCAGGCAGTCCCTGCTGGGATGTGCAGTGTACACACAGCTGTGTGCTCTGTTCCCTCACCCGTGTGGGCACTCAGGGCACTCCCCAGCACGTAAATCAGGGCACTGACTGAAGGCACTTTCACCCTGCTCTGCCCCCGCTGCTCCGTGCAGCCAGGATGGAGCTTGTCACGGCATTAATAGCCACAATCAGCGTGTGGGGACAGTGATGTGCCGGGGAGCAGCACCCTCCTGTGGGCCAGCACTGAATTCCTGAGGTGCAGGAATGGCCGAGTTTGGTGCTACTTGGAATTTACACCACGTGTGGTTACAGCACCTGCTGTTCCATACTCAGCCTTGCCAAACTGCTGCCATGCAACTCAGTGTTCCTTGAGGTCCATCAAGCTGTGCCAGGCAGGCTCAGGTGGGATTTCGGGATAGGTTCTTCCCCCAGAGGGTGCTGGCACTGCCCAGGCTCCCCAGGGAATGGGCACAGCCCCACAGAGCTCCAGGAGCGTTTGGGCAGCGCTGCCAGGGATGCCCAGGGTGGGATTTGGGGGCTGTACAGGGCCAGGAGCTGCACTTTGATGGTCCTTGTAGGTCCCTTTCATTCTGTGATTCTGTCCCAGGTTCTGTGACCTGCTCAGGTCATGGCCAGTGAGAGCCAGACAAACCTGCAGGCAGTTCTGGGCAGTTCCTGTGACATTATGTCTGCAAACATGTCCTTGAATTATGGAAAAGACTTTCCTGGCCCAGCATGGCTCAGCTTTTACCTGGGGATGCCTTTTACCTCAGGGGACCTCTGTGCACAGGCTGCAATTTCTGTGTTGGTGCCAACAGAGTGGAAAGAGCCCTCGATTATGGGGAATGCCTGCAGGAGTTTCCTCCTGAAAAGCAGAGAACAACCATTGCCTCCAGCAAAACAAGTCTGGTTCACAGCTGAGACAGCCAGGTTCAGCCAGCAGCACCTTTTACCTGCTCTGCTTTAGGCCCTGCCTTGGCTGGGATTAATCCTTGCCACCCACACTCCTGTACTGAGCCCAGCCCCATCTGCTGGGTCACAGCCCCGTGGGGGCTGCTTGGGAAAGGTGTCCCAGAGCTCCAACCCCTTCAGAGCCCTCCCACACAAACTCCTGAGCACCAGGACCTCTGTTACAGCTTTTGCAGCACTTCCTCATGGAGAAGCTTCATCACCCCTTTTCCCAAACCTGTTGGCTCCCATCACAACCTCTGACAGCATCACAAAGTTTGAGTGGTGGGAAAAATCTGCTTCTGTGTAAAATCTGATGGAAGATCCAATCTTGCCACGTGGCCAGAGATTAGACCAGGTATTAGGAGAAAATTCTTCACTGGTTTGGAAGCTCATCTCATTCCAAACACCTTCCACTATCCCAGGCTGCTCCCAGCCCCATCCAACCTGGTCTTGGACACTTCCAGGGATGGGGCAACTTCTCTGGGAAACCTGATCCTCACCCCCTAATGATGCCAAATAGCCTGGGCTGGGTGCCAATTCAGTATGAAATAGAAATGTGTCTCCACGTTCTCACTCCTCTGTACTCATCTGGAATCAATTTAATCTGTTTGCAGAGCCATTACAGCCTTTGCAGTGATTAGCTGGGTAATTTGGGAAAGCCTCATAAGCACTGGGAATGTGTCACACGGGGAGAAACGTGGGGACAGCAGCAAAGTGCAGCAAAAGCTGGTAAGGAATTTTTTCATCCTTGTTTTGTAAATACAGAATGCTCCCCAAAACCTCTGTAGCTGATGTGCTTGGCTCATTTTTTCTGTCTTCCAGGAGTGAAGATGCTCTTTATTTTTGTGTATTTGTAGGTCTCTTGGTGCCTCTCAGCCCCACACGCGCAGTCCTGGGGCAGTGACACTTTTGGCCTCTCAGTATTTGTGTTTTCTTTGCCCTGCTGTGGCCCCTGCATGTTCTACAGCCCTGCCAGAGAACAGGGGGCTGCAAAAACTGCTCTGTTCCCTGGGATGTGTTCTCTTTCTCAAAAATGTAAATAATCCCATTCCCAGAAGCCACTGGAGAGGTTCTGTTTGGCTTTTTTGTCCTCGGGAGCCTCTGTTGTGTTTTGCTGTCTCAGCAGGGGCACCAGTTCTGGGCTTGTCTCCTTTGCCTTGTTTTTCCCTTTAAAAAGATGATGTTTTTTGCAGTAAATACATTTCAAGCAGAACTGAACCAGAAGCCACCCAAAAATGTTGTCAAGGTAAGAAAAGGTAAGGAAAAGCATCTCCCTTAACCTGGCACCTTCACCTGGCTCACTTCCTTTCTTCTTTTTTAAATAAAACTGTGATCTAAGTGATGGGGAGCAATGGGTGCAGCCATGTCCTAAGCCAGGACATGACCTGAGAGGATTCCAGAAGCCAAACAGTCCCGAGTGTATTTACAGACCTTAAAGCAAACCAAACCTCCTTGTGCAGAGCAGCTAAATCTGCTCTGAGGAGAGCTGGAGGTGCCAACTTGTCCTGTAAAACAAAAGTGATGCATTGGCACAGCAGCACAGACTTCCATTCGCTGCATTTAGCTCCATTCCTGGATGACAACAGCAGACCCAGAAAATTCCATGATTTTTGCTAACTTCAAGCTAGAAAACTGCAAATGCCACTCCTGCATTTCCTCGTGCCCGGAGCTTGTTCCCACTGCCCTGTTCCCACATGGCTGCAGGGTAGATGGATGTTAAACTGCTCACACACCGTGCCAGGAATAAAAAAGCTTGGATTTGGAAAGCAGAGGGGGCTGTGTGAGTGCAGGCAGGGTCCTGTCTCTGCTTGCACTGTCCAGGCTGAAGCCATCTGTGCAGCCCAGCCTCGGCCAGGATGGAGCTGAACATGCAGAGAGTTTATAGTGGCAATAAAGAGCAAGCCTTGAAGATGCTTTTGGAAACAAACTCTTGCAGCTGTGCTGACCTTGCACGGGGAAGGCAGAGCAGCCCTGGGTGGCTCAAGGTCACCTGAAGTTCCCTGGTGGGTTTTTTATCTTGAGCTGTTTGTGATGTGTTCCCCACAGTCAATGTGAAACTCTTGTGTTTTCTGCCCTTGCCTCACCTCATGCAGGAAAAGGAATTGCAGAGATGTCCACAGGGGTGTTCCTACAGCTCCTCTGCTGGGATGGAGGATGTGGAGTGGCCTCTCCTCAGTGCCCAGAGCTGGAATTTCCAGCTCAGAGAACCAAACTCACGGGGAAGCCAGCGGGGACAAGGAGCTTGAGACCTGGAAAAGGTATGGAATACTTTAAAGTAAAGTACAGAGTAGATTTAAATAGATATTTATTATTTAAATATAGAAAAACAAGTGGGAATTTGCACAGAAGAAAGGGGAGAGAGAAATTATAAGGGAGGGTGGCAGGGGAGGCTTGGAGTCAGAAGCCTCAGAGAGGGGAAGAGCAAGGCTCTGTCAGGGCTAACCAAGCTCTGCCTGGGGGTAAAGGAAATCTTAACAAATAAAAGAGCTCCAGAATATAGAAGTGAAGATGGAATTTGGGAGGAAAAGCAGCAGCAGGCAGTGGCAGCAGGATGGAGGCTGAAGCCATCCTAAATCCTGCCGCACACGGAAAAGGTGCTTTGCCTCGTTTTTGTGGTGGGCAGGGCAGAGATCCAGAGCTGAGTCTTCCTAAATAAGGTCAAACCCCAAAGATGGATCATGCTCAGTTGTATTTCACCCCAGGGAACAATCAGACTTGAAAGTCCAGCTCTTCAGTGACCAACTCATCACTTCTTCAGTGGATTTCAAGATGAAGGATTCATGGAGAAAATGGAAATTTGGGTCATTTGCTCAGGAAGAAAATGGAAAAAGAAAATGAGTGAGTAAAGACCACAGCACCCAGGCCAAGGCACAAAATGAGCTGTAACTAGGAACAACTACAAAGTGTCTGAAAATCCTTTCAGGACAGGAGCAATGACAAGGCCAAGGAGAGAGAGCCTCTTACTGAGAGCAGGGGAAGAAAAGCTCTCAACAATGCACCTGAAAATACATGAGCTGTGGAGGAATGGCAGAGAATAAAGAATTGGTATAAATAGATAAAAACACTGAGCAGCTGCCTCCCTACCACGTGCTCTCATTTTCTCCTGCTGCCAGAGAACACGGATGTTTCTTATTTATTTACTCCTAATTGCTGAGCTCCAGACTTCCCCTGATGAGATAAATGTAGCTCAGGATGCTGGTCTTCCCCTTCTCTTCCCCCAGGGTGTCTCCCCAGCATCTACATCCAAAACCTTGTGGAAATTCCACCTCTCCAGCCCCACTCCAGCTCTCCAAATGCTCTCAGCCCCCTCCCCAAGCAAAGGCCAAGTGTGGCAGGCATTTATCCAGCAAAACCTGGGCTAGGTCAATGGAGGAGAGATGGAAAAGAAGGAGGGGAGTGGGAGTGTGTGCTGAGAGGTCTGCTGGAGGTTGTGAGGCTGCTCCACAAGGGCAGAGCAGTTCCAGCTGGTATTTATGAGGCTGCTGTTTCCCCTCAGGGTGATGAACAGTCCTTTGTTCCTGGCTGCTGGTGCAGTTGCTCACCTTTACCTACCAAATAACACAACCCTCTCCTATCCCCAACTGTGTTTCTGCCCAGCAAAACCCCTTGGTTTTCTGTGCTGGTCCCTAAAAGGCTCTGCAAAATGAGAATTGTGCAGATTTGACTCATCCCGAGTTCTCCTGTCTCCCTGAAATTACCTCTGCCACCACGGGTGTCAAAAAGGTGTCACCACACCTTTGCTCTCTACTTCACAGAGCCTCTGTGGTGGAAAAACCACCAGGAAAGGAGAGTCATTCTGGAACGAGCTTTGCTTCTTGGTTTTTGGCACAAAAGCTTGTCCAGAGCAGATGAAAACCTGAGAGGAGAAGCCCAGCAGGACCTGAGCTCGCTCACCTCAGAGAGGGGCAGAGCAGGGAGGTTTCTTTCCATCGTTGCCCTTGTTTAGCAAACACTTCTCCAGATCCCAGCAATCCTCTTATCTGGCAGGAGCACTTCTCTAAGCCCCTTCAATCATTCTTCATGTCCAGAAGGAGTTGTCAGCCCAAATACTCTCTCAGAGTGGTGTTTGTTTTCCAAACACGGCTCTGTTTGGCGGCTGCACCTTCTGCAGCGGCTGGAGAGAGATAAAAGAGAGATGGCTTGGCTCAGGAGCTCACATCCCCAGGGAAGTGGGCCAGGTTCTCCTCTGCTCAGGGGGTGCTGCGAGGTGCAGACAGGTCTGTCCCCAGGGGAGAAGCTCCAGCTGGTGAGGAAACACCTAATTTGCAGCCAGAGGTAAGATTTGGTGATGTGTGCAGGGCAGGGGAATGGGATTTCTCCTCATCCCAGTTCAGTTCCAAACCACTGCCACTCTGGGTCTCCCCTCAGGAGCGTTTTGCTCTGTGTCTGTTGTTCAGTTGTCACAAAAAGTTGTTTCGTTGCAGCTGCACTTTGACTGAAAAACTTGGGGTAGCTCTGGAAGGTGTCTCTGTTACTTAACCCGCCTGAAAAGTCAGGATGGTTTCATTCTGCAGATAGGAGCCCCTGTTTGATGCAAGCCACTAATGCAATTTAAAATCGTGTCAGGTTGAAGGAAAAATTAATTTGAAAGTTATCTCCTTTACCCACATGTTGATGTCTAAAGTATCCCTTGGAATAACTCAACATTTCCAAAATAGGTTTTTGCCTAAGCAGCAGTGTCTTGAAGGCAGTCAGAGTTCTTAAAGGAGTTTTAATTTTGGTGAAATTTCACTGAAAATATTCTTGTTCAAAACCAGAGGGATGGGGAAGGAGCAGGGGAGTCTCTGCAGTTCTCCCCCTGATATGGGGGTCGTGGTTAATCAGGTCCATAAGTGACAACAAACAAATCAGCCTTGGGAAAATGCTTTTGTTCTATTTGGTTGAGGTTATTTCCCTTTATTTATTTATCCATCTGTGCATGCTGTGAGCCCTGGGGCTAAGCAAAGCCCCTTGTGCCCGTGCCTGCAGCCCTTCGTGCCCACCTGCTCTCCTGCCACAGCCACCCTGGGGCCATGGAGGACACTTCCAGCCAGGAGCCAGCACCAAGCAAGGACTCCCCAGGCTCCCTCAGGCCGCAGGAGCCTCCCGCCAGTTTTATCAGCTTGGAGGAACATGAGCCCAGGGCCTTCAGCACCAAGGAGTTCATCCTGGAGAAGGCTCGAGGTGCCTGCAGCCCCCATGGCCTTGGCACTGCCCTGCGCCAGCTCTTCCCCGTGCTGCAGTGGCTGCCCCGCTACGACCTCCGGGCCCAGCTGCTCGGGGATGTCATCTCAGGGCTCCTGGTGGGCATCGTGGCCATCCCTCAGTCCATCTCCTACTCCCTCCTGGCCAACCAGGAC
Source organism: Vireo altiloquus (assembly GCA_013396875.1). NCBI lineage: Eukaryota > Metazoa > Chordata > Aves > Passeriformes > Vireonidae > Vireo > Vireo altiloquus. Next base: position 26,724 of record VZRF01010023.1, read on the forward strand.
CCCATCTACGGCATCTACACCAACTTCTTCTGCAACCTCATCTACGCGGCCACGGCCACGTCGCGCCACGCCAGCGTGGGCTCCTTCGGGGTGCTGTGCCTCATGGTGGGGCAGGCCGTGACGCGGCACCTGCGGCTGGCAGGGTACGGGGATGGCAGTGCCACCCTCGGGGACAACTCCAGCTCCCCCAGGAACGGGACAGAGGCCTGTGACAGGAGCTGCTACGCCATCACCGTGGCCCTTTCCTTGAGCTTTCTGGTCGGTCTTTACCAGGTATGGATGTTCCCTCTTGTGCTGTTTCCTCCCAGGAATTTCTCTGAGTTTGAGGTCTCAAAGTGTTGGTTCAGACTTGAGAAACATTCCTAAACCCTGTCACCCTTGAGTTTTTGTGAGTGCAGTGAATTTTTAAAAGTGCAACACGGCTGAATGAGGGGAATTTGTTTTCCTCCATGGGGTCCTCAGATGTGTCTGAAACATCCTCAGGATCAGACACAGCAAGGACGAGAAGGGACTGGGTGAGACCTTCCCAACACCCCAATCGTGCAGCTGGGAGGTGAGAGCAGGTTTGGGCTGACAAGAGTTGTCCTCAAGGACCCTGCCATGCTCCCTGGAAGTGTCCCCACTGCCTGGGCTGAGCTGTCACTGAGCAATTCCAAGCTTTTCCACCAGGACAGCTAAAATTCAGAGCATCACAATGGTTTGATGCCACTGAGTGATACCCAGAGCTGCCCTGATGGGGCTGCTTGTGAGGAGGCAGCAGAGAGACCTCGTAGGCTTTTTTGTGTGGCATCTCCAGCCACAGACAAGTGTTAAAGGTAGGTCTCTCTAGTTTTCCATACCCCACATTAACTCCTGAAGACAAACTCCTCACGTGGAATGCTCAGCACATTCACAGAGTGGCCAGAGCTGCTAAGGTGGCAGCAAAGTGACATAAATTGCCAGCCAGCCCTTCCAGCCCTTCTCACCCGTGCTAAAGCTGTGGCTGCTTTGCTTTTCAGATCCTGCTGGGAGTTTTACAGCTGGGTTTTGTGGCTGTCTACCTCTCAGAGCCTCTCCTGGGTGGCTTCGTGACGGGCTCCAGCCTCACCATCCTCACCTCCCAGATGAAATATCTCCTGGGCCTGAAAATCCCTCGTCACGAGGGGGTCGGCTCCTTCATCCTCACCTGGGTGGACCTTTTCAGGTACATCCACCACACCAACATCTGCGACCTGCTCACCAGCCTGGTGGCTTTGGCCATCATCGTGCCTGTCAAGGAGCTCAACGAGCGCTACAAGGAGAGGATGAGGGCCCCGTTCCCCATCGAGCTTCTCGTGGTCATCGTGGCCACGCTCATCTCCCACTACTTTGACTTCGAGCGGCGCTACGAGGCTGCCGTGTGTGGGGACATCCCCACGGGCTTCAGGAAACCCACCCTGCCCGACATCAGCCTGTTCCCCAGCCTGGCAGTGGATGCTCTGCCCATTGCTGTAATTGGCTTTGCCATGACCGTGTCCCTGGCAGAAATCTTTGGCAAAAAGCACGGCTATGCTGTCAGTGCCAACCAGGAGATGATCGCCATTGGCATGTGCAACCTCATCCCTTCCTTCTTCTACTGCTTCGCCAGCTCTGCTGCCCTGACCAAGACTCTGCTGAAGGAGTCCACGGGGAGCCAGACCCAGGTCTCTGGGCTGGTCACCTCCCTGGTGCTGCTGCTGGTGCTGCTGTGGATCTCCCCGCTCTTCTACTCGCTCCAGACCTCCATCCTGGGGGTGGTCACCATTGTCAACCTGCGGGGTGGCCTCAGGAAGTTCCGTGAGACCCCCAGGATGTGGCAGCTCAGCAAGCTGGACACGGTGGTGTGGTGGGCAACCATGCTGTGCTCCACGCTGGTCACCACGGAGATTGGGCTGCTCGTGGGTGTTTGTTTCGCTCTCCTCTGCATCATCTTCCGCACGCAGAGACCCCGGGCCACGCTCCTGGGCAAGGTCAGCAACAGGGAGATCTACGAGGACCAGGCTGCCTACAAACAGCTCAGCAGCATCGCCAACGTCAAAATCTTCCGCTTCGAGTCCTCCCTCTACTACGCCAACAAGGACTATTTCAAGGCTGTTCTGTACCAGAAAACTGGGGTCAATCCTGTCCTGCTGGGGGCCCAGGCACACACAGACACGGGCAGCAGCCAGGGCTGTTGGGGCAGTGGGTTTGGCTGCCTCAAACCGGCCGGGAGAAGGGAAGAGAAGCCTCCAGCAGCCTCCTGTCCCCCCTGCACAGACATGCACACCCTGATCCTGGACTGCGGGGCCATGCAGTTCATAGACACCGTGGGTCTCTCTGTGCTCAAGGAGACACACCACGACTATCAGCAGGTCGGTGTCCAGGTGCTCCTGGCCAACTGCAACCTCTCCATCCGCCAGCGGCTCCGGGAGGGAGGCTGGGCCGGCGAGGCGGGCAGCGCTGGGGGCCAGCCGCCCTTCCACAGCATCCACGATGCCGTGCAGTTCGCTGAGCGCCGGCACCAGGGGGAAAGCAAGGACAAGGAGGCTGCTCTCCCGGAGCCCGCAGACCTGAACTTCCAGGTGTCTTTGTAGCCCTGTGGGCGAGGAAAGGCTCCTAGCGGGGACGGGCTGGGGAGCAGGGGCGGTGTTTGTGCCGCAGGAGGGGCTGGGATGGGGCGGAAGGGTGGGGAAGGGGTTTGGGGAGGGGCTGAGCGCGGGAGGATGCTCGGGGTGCGCCCAAGGTGGGGAGGGGGCTGCGCCCTGCGCCTGCCCCGCGTGGGCGCTGGGGGGCGCGGGTGAGCCGCGCGCGGGGCCGGGAATTGCCGGGAATTGGGGAAAGGACCCCAAAACTCATCCCGGTCCCATCCTCTGCCGTGGCAGGGACCGTGGAAGTCATCCCAGTCCCACTTTCTGCCATGGCAGGGACACCTTCCACTGTCCCAGGCTGCTCCCAGCCCCAATGTCCAGCCTGGCCTTGGGCACTGCCAGGGATCCAGGGGCAGCCACAGCTTCTCTGGGCAGCCTCACAGGGAAGAATTCCTTCCCAATCTCCCATCTAACCTTACTCCCTTTAACTCTGGAGCCGTTCCCCCTCGTCCTGTCACCACAGNGTGGCAGGGACCGTGGAAGTCATCCCAGTCCCACTTTCTGCCATGGCAGGGACACCTTCCACTGTCCCAGGCTGCTCCCAGCCCCAATGTCCAGCCTGGCCTTGGGCACTGCCAGGGATCCAGGGGCAGCCACAGCTTCTCTGGGCAGCCTCACAGGGAAGAATTCCTTCTCAATCTCGCATCTAACCCTACTCCCTTTAACTCTGGAGCCATTCCTCCTCCTCCTGTCACCACAGACTCGTGTAAATCGTGTAAATCGTCTCTCTCTATCTTTCCCGTGTCCCAGGGGCTCCCACCCTCCTGACCCGTGGCCACAAAACAATGGCAGCAGCAAAGCACTGCCCCTAAAGCCAAACAGGTCTCAGAGAAGTGGGAGTTTGCTCAGCCCATGGCTCCTGCTCAGCTGCAGGGCAGGAGAGGCAATTTCCCTGCTGTTATTTCCAGACTGGGTTTTGCACGACCTCCGTGGTTGAAATGACATTTCCCACCCCCCCTGAAGAGGCACCTGAGCTCAGCAACTCTTTATAAACTGGAAATCAGGACCCCAGTGCCACAGCCTGCGAGGGCCACATTTCTCCCAGTGCTGGGAAGGGTCTGTGCTCCCTTCCAGGTCCTGGCTGCAGCTGGGGATGTGCTGCTGGCACTTGGTGCTGTCACAGGGCTGCCCCAGCTCTGAGTGGAGCACAGGGATTGTCCTTTCTCCTGGGCTGGGACAGGTAGCATCCTACTGGCTCCAATTCTGCATGCCAGGGGTGAGTCTGGGCTCTGAAGGCTCTGCCAGATCCCAGAATAGCTTTTCTTCCACTAATTCCATGTGTAAAAACACCTTCTCTGTTCCACATTTGATATGTGACCATTCCTCTGGCCCTGTCCAAGCAGCACCAAAGATCTCCTGCTGGAGGGAACTGTGCCTTGGAATCCCAGGGACGGGAGACTGCTGTAAATAAAGTGTGTGGAAAAGGAATCCTGTGGCTGTGCTCAGGAAAATGCCTTTTTCTGCTTGAAAGATGATTTCAAACAGATTAAAGAGCTTGGTGTGCTCGGCTGCCTGCAGTCCTTGGGGCAGTGCTGTGCCAGGGGGCCTGAATTGACCAAAGATCTGCTTGCAGGGAGGGATGGATATTTGTGCTCCAGGTGCTCCAGGTGGGATGCAGCTCCCAGGAGTTTTTTCCAAGGATCCTCTCAGGCTGTCCCAGCATGAGGAAACTCCTCAGGGAGGTTACATCAACCACAGAACAAAGAGTAATGGGGCACTTCAGGGGCTCGATGGTGAGGTAGGAAAACACTCTTGTTAGCTGAGCATCCTTCCCCTTTTGCACAGCATTGCCATTGTTTTCTTTACAAGATTGTTTGTGGAGAAAATTGAACTGTTTTAGTTAGGCTTTAGAGGTATTTATGGTCTCAGTGGGGTCATAAAGGCACAGAAGGAAATAAACCCAGTGCTGGTAATTCCTTGGCACAGGCTGGTGCAGTTCAGAGCAGAGATCCTGCAATGGGCAGGGATCTTCATGTGAGCAACTGGCAGAGCTGGGAAAATGCCACAGAGATACCCAGCAGCTTTTAGGGGTGATAACCTCCTTCCCTGTCCTCTCCAGCACCTGAGATCTTGCTGGCAGCCCTTGCCCTGCCTGCTCGCCCAGCTCTCCCATCCCAGCAGCTCCAGCATCCCCTTCCAGCCCCACCAGTCAAACAACGCCAGGCCCCAGCATTGCTCCTGCCCAGACACCCAAGGATCATTGCTATTTTTATATCACTTTCTGTGAAGAGGCCCAGGGCTGTAAATGATGCAGAGGAGGGACAAATGACACGGCCCAAGGTCGGTCTGGCCTCCACAACCTCCATCTCCTGGAGGAGGCAGCTGAGAGCAGCAAGGGCCAGCTCCTGGTGGTGGACCGGTGAGGACACCAGCCCGAGTCCCCCTGTTTGCCAACATCCCAGCTGGGGACTGCCACTGCATCCCAGAGCCAAAGGCTGCTCTGCAGGAACCCTCCTGGAGCTTCCCCAGGGGCTGGGAAAGGCCAGGGAGCTGAAAGCAAATGTTATCCCCCCTGGTAAGCAGCTCACCTGCTCTCCTCCTGCCCCCTGCCTGGCCTTAGCTCTATAAATACCCCAGCAGTGTGATAAGGAGAGGATTTGCTGCTGAGGCTTTGTCAGCCACAGTCGGAGCTGACTGTGCAACTGTTAATTATGGCTCAGCAGCAGCTGGGCAGGTTTAAATCCTTTTGATGCTCTGAAATGTTCCCTCTGGGGAAGTTGAAGGAGTAAAGGTTGCGGCTGGTGCTGATTGCTTCCCCTCTGGAAGGCGTTGGAGACGCTGATTGCTGCGTGGAGGGGTTGTTCTCCTCACTCCCAGCTCCTGCTCCTGGAAAAACACCCCCTGGAATGACAAGAAGTTGCTTCTGCAGCTCTCTAACTGCTGCAAAGGAATTGATGTGCTGCCAGTGTGTGCTTATCCACCCATGTGCACTTCCCCCAGCAGACAGAACTGAGCTGGGGAGAGACAGCAGGGAGCTGCAGGTGATGGCACTGGGTTTTCTGGGATAAAAGTCAAGATTAGGGACAGTTAATGTGTCACTGGACATGCCCTGGTGACAGAGGAGCCGGCAGAGAGTGGCTTGGGAGAAGCTGTCAGTGTTGCAGAGGGACAGGAAAAGAGGAAGGACAGGATGAAATGGTCTGAGAAGGAAAATTACTCTGGGAAAAAACAAAAGCTATGTATACCTGTTAGAAACAATACTTGCTTGTGTGCTTGTAATAACAATGCACAATATTCCATTATTAAGCTTAAAACTTCAGTATCTTTGCTAAGCACATTTTCTGCAGCTTCAAGACTCCTCTGAGCCAAACCTAGGAACACTAACCCTTGTTTTAATGTCCTTGCAGTCTAGATTATTGTATCTTCTTCTACATTCTGATTTTGTAGCTGCAGCTGAACCTAAAATCCTTGCTTTATTTCTTACCTGCTTTTCTTACTCAAACTAAAAGCCTTCTCACCTTTTACATTTCCCACAGTTTTGCCTCTCAAAGAAGCCCCAAACACCACGGCCACTGCTGCCACAGCCCCAGGGAGCTCAGGGGGAAAGGTGTGCAGCAGGGAGCAGAGGGTGAAGGGTCCCTGAAGGCCACGGGGTGGGAAGGGAGAAGCCTCTCTGCAGCTTTAGTTTGGTTTGTGTTTAAGCCTGGGGCTGCTCACAGGAGGAATCAGCTCTGTGCTGCCATGGAAACAGCAGCCCCAGGCCCCAGCGTGGTGTGCAGCCATCCCCAAGGGACAGTGCTTGGCCTCTTTGGGGAAAACCATCCAGAATCACCCCAAAGCATGCAGGTGGAGCTGGGTGGCCGAGGGGAAGCCACGCTCGGGACAGGAATGTGTCACACCCACTGAGGGGACACACAAACGGCAGCACACAGGGCTGGGGATGTCCTGTCTGGAGAAGAGCTGATGTGCAAAACCAGTGTGAATCCAAGGGCTGTGAAACCAGCAGAGAAGACAATTCCAGGGAGAGTTTGCAAGGGTTAAGCTGACAGCAAACACCTCACTCAGCCCAGCAAAGAGCAGAAAAATCACTCTTTAATCTACTTTTTCTACAGAAATATTCCGTAGAAGAGGGGGAAAATAAATTCAGGGGGGCTTGTGGGCATGCTGAGAGCAGAAAAAGAGGTAAAATTAATCCTATCAATAATCTGTGATGAATGATTCACTGAGCTCTCTTATTCACATCAGTTATCCGCATGCACATGGAATTACAGGCACATGGAATTACACACAGCCTCATCTGCATGGAAATGAGGCAGCCCAGGAGGGCTCCACAGCCCAGGAATTCATCCCTGTGCTCTCTCAGGGGTGGGGAAGGGGCTTCTGTCACCTCCCTCCCGGCAGGGGACACTGAGAGGAAGGAAAGCTCCAAAGGCAGCCTGGGGAGAGGTGACACTGCTGTCCCCAGCTCCCCTGCACCCAGGCTTCCCTCTCTTCCCAGTTCCTACTGGAATTGTGTCTCTGGTGTCCCCCAAGTGTCCTGCAGGGCAGAAGAACAAACACCCAACCACCCCCTCAGCACTGAGGGGATGGCAGGAGGCAGGAGATGGATTTCTGCTTCCCAGGCAGGTCCTTGCCTTCCAAAACTTCCTTGCTGGAGCAGAGAACTGAGTGGAAATTTTTTGTTAGAAATAAGATTTTAGAAAAAAAAAAAAAAAGGCAGTGAAAAGAAAATGATGGAAAGTTCTGTCACACTTCTGTGGCCTGCAGAGAGAGATTGAGATGGACTCGGAGAACCTCTCCCAGGAGGAGCTTCATCCTTGGATTTCTGATGGATTGTTTAGCAGCTTCCAGCTCACAGATTGGAAATGTGGAATTTGCCTCCAGCTGGTGCTGTCATGGTTGTCCCTTGCTTTGGTTTCACCTTTGGTCCTGAGCTAATAAATATCTCCAAGGGTCGCTCAGAGAGGGTCTTTCAACGCCTGCAAAATAATTCCGTGCCCCTCAGATGAAAGCTGAACTAACCACGAACAGAGACAGTTACACTGGTAAAAATGAACCCAAATGTTCTCCTTTAAAGCCGAAAGTCAGACCTGCCTTAAACTGTTTTAGATTTGTGTCTACAGGTAGTGCTATAAATAACGTGTGGGGAATAGATCAGAGAGCTCTGCAAGCAGGGAGAGCTCCTACCACAGATGGCAGAGTTGGATTATTTAAAGGCCTGTCTGGGCAGGAATCACCAGTGTCACCCTCTTCTTTCTGATCATTCCACTTTTGAACTGTTCCCCACCTCGGCTTGGCTGAGTGCTCTTACCAGGAGTCTGGGAATGTGGATTCCTGGCACTCCAGAGTGCTCTGGGTGTGAATAATGCGAGGAGAGGAAGTGGTGACAACAGAGAGACACAATTCTGTGTAAGGACAAGCATCAGATGCTGTAAGTCAGCTGCAGACCAGAATTTTCCTCCTGATTTCCCTCAGAAAATGGACTGGGATCCAACTGCTGGGGAATCCCAGGAGTTCAGCTGCTGCATCCTGACTTTCCAGCTCAGCTCTGGGTACCACTGGTGCTGTATCCCAGCATTAGTGGGGGAATCTCTGAGAGAGGGGGGAAAGCTTGCATTTAAAACAGAATAGAAGGAAAGTTCTTTCCCAGGGGAGTGGGAGGCTGCGTGATCCAGCCGTGGGTAAAACTCAATGTATCCAAGCTGCCTTTTGGATAAAATCCCTCCCACGTGGGCAAAGTGCTCGGAGGGAGCAGACCCCAGGCTGCTCTCCTGGCTGGGTTTGTGTGGCTCTCTGCTCCCAGAGGTGCAGCAGGGCTCCGGAGCAGGGATGGGGTCACACCTGCAGCAGCAAAGGCAGCAGATTCCTCTGCAGAGTGGCTGTGATTCAGTCCCGATGAATCACTCAGCCTCTCTCTTTCTCAACCAGATCTTGGGATTCATCATTGTTAGAGCAGGAAGAAAAGGAGGAGGGGAGGGAAAAAAAAGAAGAAAAAAAAACCCAGTGCTTTATCTGCCTCTCTAATCCCTTCCAATTTTCCTGTTTAAAAATTTAATTCCATTTTTGTAGGCATCCCATTCAAGTGGAATAAACCTTTGCTACTCCTGGAGAGGAATCTGCATCAGGAGGAGGTCAGATGGAACATGACCACCACTGGTGACAGCTCTGGGCTTCAGCTTGGCTCAGGTTTAGAACAGCCAAAGATGGAAGAGGTTTGGGCTCTGCCTTCTCCAAATCCCTTCCCCTGAGCAGCTTTAACCCTGCCCCAGGGTGCTGCTGGCCCTCAGTCCACTCGAGCACTGAAACCCATTTAACCTCAGTTCTCCCCCTCCTGCAAAGCCAGGAAGGGCTTGGCTCAGGGCTCCACACTCTGATTTTTCCCTTTTGTGCCATTTTTTCCCTTTAGGAACTGCTGCTGGAGATCCTGGCTGGGAACACCTGGAAAGGCAGGTGAGGAGCTGCTCTGAGCACTCAGATCTTGCCAGGAAGAACTACAATTGTTTGCTCCACAAAGAGGCATCAAGCCACACATATTTATATATAAATTCAGCATTAAAGCCGGAGGCTACACTAATGAGTAGCTACCACTGGTATCTACTATTAGTAAATACTAATAATGTCCAGAAAACTCACATTAGTACTATGGAGAGGAAAGTGAAGGCAAACCAAGATTGTTTCAGGAACTCTTTAACTGCTGGTTTTAAACTGACCCATTTCAGCTCCACCCAGAGCAGCTTCATCCACTTTGGTTTTGGTCCTTCAAGTCTGAGAAAATCCAGACTGTGACAAGGTGTTTCTTCATGGATTGGATGTGTTTTACTTTTGTTAATGTTATTCTTTCTCTGTCTTTCAGTTTCTATAGTGATGGACAAACACATGCAGCACACACGAGGCCTGGCAGCCTGGGTGGTGTTTGCCTGCACTTGGTGAAAACACCACCAATTTTTGAGAAATCCACTGAAAAATCTTTGCCAAAACCTCTCAGATCTTTGAAAAATGAGTCCTATCAAACAAGCCCATAATGTGTTTAACATACATGTATTTTTTTGGGGATGTATTTTGTCAGCAAGCAGCATGTATTGCAATTCTGTGGGTGCTCTGGTTTCTCCTGCATCCCCACGCGATTGGAGATGTCCTTTTTCCAAGGGCAAGGACCTCAGCTGTGATTAAAGGGCATGGAATGGATGGCCCCAAACCAAAACACTCCTCTGTGCGTGCTCTGGATCTCCCTGTGAATCCAGGGATCCAGTGCAGCTCTGCTCTGAGGAATCCCAGCCTGGAGATCTCTGCAGCTTGAACCCCCAAACCCCAAAAGCAGCTCCAGAGGTGAAAGGTGAGCACACCTGGAGATGGAGCTGCTCAGATCCTGTGTTTATGCTCAGTCTGATATTTCAGTGGGTATTTTAAATGTGTGGCTGGATGAGCTGGTTGTGGTGTCCTGCTCTGCCAAGACTGAGCTTCGTTAAGGCTGTCAGGGCCAGATTTCAGCTGCCAAAGCTCCAATAATGTCAGAGGAGCTGGGCTGATGCTGCAAGTGAAAAAGCCTTTGCTTGGAAACGCCGCCAATTTTTTTGTTTGTTTTGAGAAATCCATTGAAAGATCTTTGCCAAAACCCCTCAGATCTTTGAAAAACGGTTCCTATCGAGCAAGTTATAGTAAGATGGGCTTGCTCCACTTCCCTTCTGCACACAGGCAAACAAACCGAACCAGCGATCCCTGAAGTCGCTCCGTGCCCGGCGGAGAAGCATCAGCGAGAATTCACCGAGGTGAAGGGAGAGGTGCCCACAGCGCCCGCACGGCTCAGGGGCACACGGGGCGGGCACAGGGTCGGTCTCTCGGGGAGGGGACGGCCCCGGCTTTCCCCGGGCGGGGCGGGGACAGGGCCGGGCATCCCCCGCTCTCCGTGCGGGGCGGGCCGGGGGCGGGCGCTGCCCGCGGAGCCACGGGCGGGAGCGCAGCCCCGCATCCCTGGGAGGGCAGCAGGCACCGCATCCCGCACCTGGGCGGGCAGGAGGCACCGCATCCCGCACCTGGTGAGGCAGGAGGCACAACATCCCACACCTGGGAGGGCAGCAAGCACAGCATCCCGCACCTGGGAGGGCAGGAGGCACCGCATCCCGCACCTGGGCGGGCAGCAGGCACCGCATCCCGCACCTGGGCAGCGCCGGCACCGCTCCTGCCCCGCCAGGATGAGCTGCCGCACCGAGGGAGCCGCGCCGGGAGCCGCGGAGCTCTGCCCCGGCCACGGTGAGCAGGAGGCGGCTGAGGGAGCGGGTGGAGAGGGGGTGCGGAGGGGATGGTGGCAAACCCGCTCCGGGGGGAGCTGTTCGCTGTCCTCGCCCTGGGAGCGACCCTCGGCAGCGCCGGGGGTGGTGCGGGTGCGGTGCCCGGCGGAGCCCCGGAGCGCTCGGAGGGAGCGGAGGGAAGGTTGGTACACGTGTGGTTGCACAGGTAAAGGTGGGAGGGAGCAGCACCAGCGACCGCCGGCCCCGCTGGGATGTATGGCTCCTGTGGATGGGCAGCGCTGGCCCGCGGGAGGATCGCGATTGAGGCTGGCAGAGGGCAGGAGCTCCTGGCACGGGGGAAGTCACCGGGAGGTGAGGCGAGGCTCGGCGGGCTCCGCACGAGTGGGAAACTTTGCTTAAGTGAGGATGAATGGGTGTGCCTGGAAGAGTTGGAAGGAGGTAGATTGTGGCACTCGGAGACACTGTTCGGTGGCCTTGGCAGTGCTGGGGGAAGGAGGATCTCAGAGGGGTTTTCCAGCCTTAACAATTCTGTGATCCTGCGCTGAAGGAAGGTGTTTCCTTCAGCTCTGTGCTGTGCCAGTTGTGTCCCAGGGTCCAGAGTGCAAAGGCTCCGCTCACGCTGGAGCTCTCCAAGCTCTCTATCCATTCCAAGCTCGTGTCACCAGGGTTAAGTGTTTTGTCACTGCTGAAGCTTGCTCAGAACTACTCCAAGAGTGAGAGGAGTTCACAGGAGTCCTGCTCAAGCGTGAGTGCTTTGATTCAGGCGCTGGAAGTGGAGCCAGTTTGTGGATCTGACCCCGGGACAGACAGAGTGAAAGAATAGTGTCGCTTCCTCAAAACCCCTGAGGCATTTTCCCTTGCTCCAAAAACAAACTCCACCCTCGGGAACTTGATAGAAGGGCGAGTAATTAAAGCATTACACAGCTGCAAGTTTGTGCTGCTTGAGGGAGGTGAAGAAGGAGCCAAGTCCTGCCAGCTTCAAGCTCCCAGACAGCCTGGAGCGTGCTTTGAAGCGTGTGATGTCATCATGACGTCATTTCTTATAAAAACCAAAATCCTTTCCTTCTAATGGGAACATTGCCCTGTGTTTCTTGAAGGAGGATGATTTTTCTCTGTCCCCTGTCGCTGCAGTTGGCTGTTCTTGCTTGGCACAGGTGTGCCCAGGGGTGGGAGAGTTCCCACCAGGAATGGGGACTGCTGTGACAGGCAAGGAGCAGCAGCACCTTCCTCTCCTCTGAGGAGATCTTCCCTCTGCTGCTCTCCTCTGCCAGCCCGACCTTGGCACTGCCAGCACTGTCCAATAATGCCGTTGGAAAACAAACATGAGTCAGGCTGTGAGGTTGCTTAAATAACACCTCCTTCCACACCAAGGTGTGTTTGTCTTATCTCCTCAAGCAGGCTCTGACCAGGGACACACAGAAATAGTTGAGCTAGGCCAGGACTTTGCAAACACTGATTTAAGAGTGCTCTGACTGAGCCTGTTGGCTCATTAAGGCCTTCTAGGAAGTCTCCAAATCGTATATTCAGCTCCTCTGCGCCAACTGTGCTCCTGCAAGTGCCAGCAGTGCTTCTGCTTCTCCCCCTCCTCCTCCCCATCCTCTGGAGCCAGCTGGCATGCCTCGAGTTTTCCACATTTTCTCCTTTTCCAGGTATTCCAGGAAGTCTGAGGCAGGACAAAGGTCAAGGGACAGGCACCTGTCAGAATGGGGCTGAGCCCTATTTTGGGTGAGAATTGTCTGGAACTCGTGGGTTTCCAGGTGAATGCAGGGGAGATGCAGTTGGATGTGGGGCAGAGCCTATGCTGGGAGTGGGACTGAAGAGAAGGAGCTGGGAATTGCTCACCTCTCTTTTTAGGACAGCTCTGTCCTGCTTTCCACACTGCTCCTGGAGACAGCAGGATGGGGAGGACAAGAGGGAGGACAAGGAGGGGACCCCAAAGTCCTCTGTGGGGACCCCAAAGTCCTCTGTGGGGACCCCAATGTCCTCTGTGGGGACTAGCTGTCCCTGCTGCTGTCCCCTGCACTGCAGGAGCAGTAGGAGGAGGATGGAATGAGTTCCAGGAAGGTGTGAGGAGCAGCACCTTGCCCTGCACACCCAACCATCACCCTGCACGCTATGGGAATGTTCCCTGAGGCTTTGAGTTTGAAACCACAGCTGCTGTTGGAGGGGAAAGCAGGAGAGTTCCATCCCCCCAAACACTTGGTGGGCAGGAGTGGAGAGGCAGGGCAGGATTGCCTCGTGGTTGGGTTTGTTCACAGAGGCACAAATGGAAACAATCTGAATAATTTCACTGAGGAGCCACGCTGGTTTCAGCTGGCTGGGGATCCACAAGGACTCAGGTTGGACAGCAGCAGGAATTTCCCCATGGAAAGGGTGCTCAGGCCTTGGCAGGGCTGCCCAGGGAGGTTTGCAGTGCCCATCCCTGGAGGTGTCCCAGGAATTCCTGGAGGTGGCACTCAGAGCTCTGGGCTGGGGACAAGGTGGGGATGGAGCACAGCTGGGACTTGGTGGTCTCAGAGATCTTTTCCAACCCAAATGATTCTGGGATTCTGTGACTGCAGTGAATGTTGGTGTAAATCCTGAGAACCCTGTGGCTAAAATCTGGGGTGGCAGCACCAAGTCCTGGGGGTTAAAGAAAATCTCTCTTGGGAACACTACTAATTAATATCCACTTAGGGCTTCCCTGGCCTTTTTGCTGCAAAAGACACTGATGAGTGTCAGGTTAGAGACTGTCCTCTGTTCTGATGTTGTCACTCCTGTGCTTCATTCCTCAGGCAGTACCTCAAAAAAAAAATCTTTCTGAGAAGACCAATGCACCAATTAAATGGTACCAATGTTCCTTTGTAAACCTGGTTGTTTCCTCCATGAAGCAGAGTGTGAAGAACCTCACTGTAGTGCAGGTTATGAAAAAGGGGGAAAAGTGCTTCATGGCTTTTGCATTTAACTCATTTCACTTCCATTCCCTGCCATTCCCTGCTCTCCCTGGTGCATTTTTTGCGGGGCTACCTTTATTTTATTATTATTTGTCAGGGCAATGCAACCTTTGCCTCAGCTGGGGCAGAGGGTGGCTTACCTGCCACTGGACGTGTGGAGATGGGAGAGGGATGATCCACATGCTCCTTCCCTCAACCAACACCAATCCAAACCCAGGATTTGCAGAGCAGCTGGCTTTAATCTGGTCTCCTTGTGTAATTCCATTAGACTGATTTTTATTAGAACCCATAATCTAATTGAGGTCCCCCTCAGCCCTGAGGAGTGGCTGCAGACACTGCAGGGTTCCAGGGAGAGACAGGGCCAGCAGGGCCTTGGGAGAAAGCAAATTACTCTGTAAGAACACAAATGGGACTTTGGAGACCTGATGTGATTAGGGAAACCATGAGAGAAAATCGCTGGAGGTGCAGTGGCCCTGTGGTTCATGAGGAGGTGGCACTGGGGTGGCAGCTGCTCTGGAGAGTCCCCCCTGGGCACAGGGTCCTGTCACCAGCCTGCCATGGGGAGAGGAGGGTGAAAAGGCACTTTCTGCCCCTTTGTGGGTGATGTTGGGTGTTTTTGCCGTGTGCTGGTGCAGCCAGGAGGGTTTGGTTCCTTGCAGGTGGGTTTGCCTGAGCCGTGCCTGGGTCTGGCTGGCGCAGCAGGGGCTGGAGCCTGACCTGTTGCACTGAGCTGAGCTGGGAGATCCTTCCCTGGTGGGTTCTGGGTCTGTGTTTCCCCGAGCTGAGGCAGCAGTTTGCAGCCCTGCCGTCACTGTCTCTCATCCCACCTCCTCCACCCTGCCCTCATCTCCTGCATCTCCGAAGGTTCTCACCCCCACGCTTTTTGTTTGAAGTCAGCGAGCTTTGCACAGACTCAACACCTCCGAAAATCACTCCTGCGAGGGCTCCAGCTGCACCCAGGCTCCCACTGCCTCCCTCCCTCACCCAGCTCCTGCCTCTCCACCCAGCACCAGCTGCCACCACCCCTCGCACTGCTGGCACCTCTCGGGGCACCAGCGCAGGCCTGGTGGCACAGAGCAGCAGGGCCAGGGCTCTGTCCCATCTCAGGGCCAGCATGGGCTGGGGGCAGGACCCCTCTGAGCCATCTGCTCAGGGCTGTGTGGTTGCCAGGCTCCTGATTTGCTTGGAGTTTTCCCCTCGGTGGGTTTGAGGTGGCACAGATGAGTTCTGCCCTGGCAGTTCCCATGGAGATGGGTTGGATGCTGAGCACCACCCGGGGTGAGGCACAGCCAGCTCCTGCCTGGGCCAGCAGCTCCCCAGCTCCTCTCTGCCAGCAGGAACCCAGCACTGTCCCTCCTCAGGCTCTCTGTCCTCCCAAACAACCCCCAAACCACGTCCTCCTCTCCTGCTCCCTGTGCCTGCGGGGTCTGGCTCCTGCTGGGCTCCAAGCTGTGCCAGTCCTGCCCGAGGCCTTCCACCTTCATGCTTGAGAGTCCTTGGAATCAGTAAAATTCCACAGAATCCCTTCCAGCAGCTGAGCACCTGTGGAAAACTCCCAAACCATCCCCAGATGCAGAAGGGTTAATTTGGCCTCACAAATCCACTTATTTTGGGCTCTTTTAACATCAGCAAGGTCACAATTAAACCTTTCTCAGAGATCTTCCTGAGAGGACTTGAAGGATGCAGCTGAACCTCTGGGTCCAGAAAATGAGCTCTTCCATGCTCACCATCCCAGAAGCTGTTCTGAGGTGTCCCAAAAGTTGTTCTGAGATGTCCTGGCTCTTTTGGGGCTCCTCAGCTGCACCACAGGGTGCTGGGCTGGGCCCTGGTGGTGAAATGATTGGCGAGGTGAGCCCCAGGCTGGTTCCATATGGACCAGAAAAGTTGGAGGAGGATGTTTGTGGTGATCTGGCTGCTTTAACACCACTGAAGTCAAAGCTGCCACCATTAAAGCCCTCTCAGAGCTCTGTCTGACAGAACTCCAGGCTGCAGCTGATTTTAGATGAGCCAAAGCAGTGGAATGTGTTCCTTCTTCATGGGCCCTCCAAGGGATTGTTACAAAAACATGTTTTCCCTGACAGGAAAAACTGCCAAGCGAAATTTTTTATCATTCAGCAGAGAAGGGAAAAAAGGAAATAAAATAGAAACCCAAATCCAGACAACACTGTCCCCAGAAAAATAAGAGAAAGTTGCAGCAATGAATATAAATTAGGAATTAGAACATGTAGGTGTCTGATAAGGGAGGCTAAAGGGATCTGTGAAATAGTAATGAGCAGAGGGGTTAAGGATGAAGGGAAGACATCTCCCAAGAACGTTAAGAACCACCAGAATGTTGTGTTCAGTAACTGCTGGCTGGGTTCAAATGGTAGAGTCAAAACAGGAGTCAGACTGAACCCTCCAAGAAATACCATCTGCTGAGCTGCCACCAACCCCCAGGTGGGAAAAACCCTGGCCAGGCACTCAGGGGACATCATCTGACATTGGAAAGTCAAACAGGTCCTGTGGCAGAGACCCTGTGAGCACCTCAGAGCTGCTGCTGCTGCTGGACAATGAAGTTCCCTTTCCTTCCTCCTCCTCTCTGCCTTCATCCCCTCCCCACTCTTGGCTCTGACTTCCAGGCCGTGCTGCACATGGATCTGCTCTCACAGGCACAGGAAATTCAGCTCTGCAGCTTCCAAAGTCTCTCAGTAGGAACCAGGCTGAATAACCCAACCTGTTCTGTGCCCCAGAGCAAGGAAGCCCAACCTCATCTCTGGGCTGAGTTTGGGAGCCTCCTTGCTCAGCAGAAAATGTGATAAAAACTAATTGCAAAGATGCCTTTTATGAGTGCCTGGTTTTCCACATGGGCTGTGCTTGGCTGCGTTGTTTTATTGATCAGAAACCTTCTATTACAGCTCAGGGAGGAAAACAAGCAGCCCTCCTGAGCTCGTGTTTGCTTTTAATAAAACACAGCAAGCGGAACTTGCTCGGGGATGATTAAAACCTACCCAGGAAATGGGAGGAAGAAGGGATTTCCTTCTGCCCATTCAGCTCAGGGTTTCCCTGCTCCATGGAATACACACTTACCATGTAAATGTTAAAAGGGAGGGGAAATTGGGGTTGTTCCCTCGTGGAGGTGAGGGCAGGGCAAGGAGAGCACAAATATCTGCAGGATGTAAGTGCCAGGGAAAGGATTCACCCGGAGAAGAAAAGCTTGGAGCAGAGGAAAGGTTTCCAGTAGCCAGGAATTCCTGCAGCATGGAATTCTGGCAGTGAGGAGGGCTGGGAGCACACCCTGCTGTTATTATTAGCAATAATGATGATGGTGGCAGCAGATTAATTCTGGTTTGGATTAATGCTTCTCCTCGGCTCATCCGTGTTTGTCTGCATCCCAAAAACTGCCTGCCCTCCCCTCCTGGCATCCCTCCCTGACACACGAGCTGAGAGGTGCTCTGCAGGGCTTCCCAGTCAGCTCCTTTCTTTTTCCACATCCCTCCTCTTCAGCAAACATCTGATCCCTCACTGCTCTCCGTGCCCAGGCGTTTATTGTTCCAGCTTTTGTTTATTTCAAAACAAACACACAAAAATAAATCAGCAACGAGAGCCCAGACTCAGGATCCAAAAATAGGCAACCCAGGAGAGACTGAAATCTCCAATCTTGGCACATGGAAACATTTTTAGGTGATGAAGACTTAACAAAACCCAGCCAAAAACAACACCAGCAGGAAAAGCACCCTGTGGGATATGGCCTCTGCAGTGGGATCCACTCCACTGGAATTCCCTCATCAGCCATGGAGAACTGCAGGGAATCAATCCCTGGCTCACGTAGCTGTTGGTGCCAAGCTGGCATCCCCCAAGGGCAGAGATGTACCATGGCAGGAGCTGGGAGCAAAGGAGTTGCTTCCTCTCAGCCTTGGGTGGGATCAGCCCTGTCCCCACTATCAGGAGGATGGATCAGTGCAAAACTCCAGCCTCCCTCCTGAGACTCCCTCTGGGAGTCTGTGCTCATCCCTGAGGAGCTGCTTAGTAAGGATCTTCACAAGGAAATCGATGGAGCTGGTGAGGATGAGCTGTGCCGAGGCAGGAATCACTGAGTGCACGAGGAGAGGATGGAGGGAAGGCCAAGAGGACTGGGAAAAGCTGAGAGGATTGGGATAGTTCAGCCTGGAGAAGGAATTGTTCCCTGGGAGGGTGGGGAGGCCCTGGCACAGAGAGGTTGGTGATGCCCCTGGAAGTGTCCAAGGCCAGGCTGGACAGGACTTGGAGCAGTTTGGGACAGTGGGAGGTGTCCCTGCCCATGGCTGGGGTGGCACTGGATGGGCTTTAAGGTTCCTTCCAACTCAAACCAGTCTGTGATTCCACAACCAGTTAGGAAGGTGAAAAATCACACACAGAAAAGAGGAAACCACCAAACTAATGCTGGAACAGAGCAAACCCAGCAGCAGTGCTCATCCAGAGGGGTGGGATGTGGAAAGCAGGGAAGCAGTCCTTCCTCCCGGTGCTCTCCTCAGGTTTGCACTTCAGGAAAGCCACGGGAGGGATCAGGGAGGAGGAATGAGCAGGAGGGAAGAGCAGAGCTGGGGCTGGGTGAGCTCTGTGTCAGTGACAGCACAGCCAGGGCTGCTCGTGGGGCTGCTCTGCAGGTGCAGCAGTGTCTGCAGCAAGAGGAATAAACAAAACCTGTCAAGAAGTCACAGCGATAAAATGCAGCGAGGAAGATTTAGGATAGAGCCTAGAAAAATCCCTACATGTGCTTCCCCTGGGCTGCTGTGTAACGAGAATGTGGAATCTCCGTCTCCAAATGTCATCCACAGCAGGTGGAAATATAGCTGGGTCTGCTCAAACAGCTCCTCAGGGTCTCTGCCAGCCCTTTTTCTCCATCTGATTCTTCCCTCCATGGCCTCAATCTGTTTTACAGCTTGAAAAGAAATACAGAGCTGAAAGAGCTGCATGACAGACCTCGCAGATTTTCTTGGTAGTGAGTTGGTTTTTCAAGTGACAAATGGAAACTTCCTGTGGGAAAAGTCTGATTTCAGTGTAATGTGATTTCCTGTGAAAAAGCCAGGATCACAGAGAAAAGCTGTTTTTTGCTGGATCTGCTGACTTGGTGCTGTTCTGAGGTTTTATTGGATCTGCAAAGTTGGTGCTGACAAAAGATTTTGGTGCTGTTTTCTCTTTGGATGTTGTTCCTTCAGATCAAAAGCCTGGTTAAATATAATAAACCAAAGGTGCAGATAACAGGGCAGGAGGTTGTGCCAGCCCAGGGTTTCCTGCTTCCCTGTTCAGAGCCACTTCTTGCTGGTTGCCCTGGCTGGGTTTGAAAGGTGTGACGTTAGCACAGCTTCTCCTTCCCTCTTCCTGAGTGCATCCAGGATGAATATCCAAACCTCTCCTGGATATCCCAGCAGCTTCCCCTCCCTGTGAAGCCAGACCTGCCTGTGAGGTGCAGGAACAAGGCCAGGCTTGGCACATGCCAGGGTTCACCTGGAGGGAGCCAAGAAGGATGGGGAGGGAATTTTACCAGAGCCTGGAGTGCCAGGGCAAGGGGAATGGCTTCAGCTGAGAGAGAGAGGGTTTAGATAGGATATTGGGAGAAAATTCCTCCCTGTGAGGGTGGGCAGGCCCTGGCACAGGGTGCCCAGAGCAGCTGTGGCTGCCCCTGGATCCCTGGCAGTGCCCAAGGCCAGGCTGGACATCGGGGCTGGGAGCAGCCTGGAACAGTGGGAGGTGTCCCAGCCATGGCAGGGGTGGCACTGGATGGACTTTAAGATCCTCCCAACCCAAACCATTCCATGATTCTGTGTTTTGTGCTGCTCCTTTTCACAGTAGGCTTTGTCAAGGCCTCCCTCACCCTGTGCTCAGCTGGCTCCAGTCCCAGGGCACTGGGAGCCACTGGGGGAACTGGGGCTGCGCTGGGGAAAACCTGGGGAGCAGAGCCTGGCTGCTCTTCCTTCCTCCAAACCAAATGCAGTGAGAAATTACTTTGCACTCTCCGTCTCCCTGAGAGATGGATTTATTTTTCATGTTCACCCTCACTCACTAAATAGGGGTTTTTATGAGAGCACATCTCTATTGCTATCATTAGCAGCACATGTGCAGAGTAAGGCTTTGGGTACTCACCAGTCACTCACTGCTCATTGTGATGTCTCCACACTTTTCCCTCCTCCCTCCCTCACTCCCAAAGCAATTAACAGGAAATTCAGCTGCTGCCTGAATGGCCACATTTCCAGCAATCTTCCTTAATTCTTTATTTACTGTAAAACGAGCAGGGCAAAAACTGCAACGTCAGTTCCTCTTCCGAGGCTGGATCCGTTCCCCCCTCGCTGCTCAGCCTCCCTCTGCCCTGCCCTTTCCCCAACCCCATCCCAGTTTGTGATGAGCTGCGATGGAAGGCAGGGTTTGGGGAACATCTGAGTGCTGCCAGCAAATTCCTGGAGGGAACAGTTTCCAGGGAATTGGTGTGACCAAAGCTGAGCTGTTCTCAGCCAGCGCTTGGAGCTGTGGCCCTGCCTGCCCTGGACTGGGACTTGTGCTGAGGGAGCTCAAATTCACTTGTGCATCACCCAGAGCAGGGTCTGACTGCATTTCCTGCCGTGCAGAGAGAAAATTCAGGGTCTGCTGCTTTGAATGAGGAAGGTTTTTAGCAGCAGGGATGTGGTGAGGCAGCCAAGTGTTGCCTTGTCTGGCTACCTAGAAACAGAGACTAGACAGGAGCAAAGGAAAAAAGGTGGTATTTTATTTGAAAGGCCTTCAGAGGACTGCCTGAGCCAGGGGAACAGGAGATTGATGGAGAAGGTGAAGGGAGCTGGTGCCCAACCTGTGCCTCCCTCTGCAAACAGAGCCTTGAGCAGCTGCTCCAGGAATAAAACACTGCGGTGAGCACAGGCATCAAAACCTGGCCTGGCATCTCAGAGATCCCTCTGACATCTCCTCTGGGTGCTCTGCACAGTCCAACAAACCCTTCGCAGCTCAGGAACACCTGAGGGAGCACCTTGCCCTGCTCTCAGAAAAGCAAGGGGTGGGAAGGAAGAGCTCTGTGCTGCTGGAAAGCTTTAAGGCAGCTCTGGATAAATGTAAGGCTCAGGAGGCTCTCCCAGGCTCTTAGCCTGCCCTCGTTCCTCTCCACTGGAGCAGGAGGAGGAAGAGGAAAAGGAGGAGGAAAAGGGGAAGAAGGAAGAAGAGGAGGAGAATGAAAAAAGAAGGTGGAGGAGGAGAAATAGGAGTAGAAGGAGGAGGAGGAAGAGGAGGAGGTAAAGGAGAAGAAGGAAGAGGAGGAGGAAGAGGAAAAGGAGGAGGGAAAGAAGAAGGAAGAGGAGGGGGAGGAGAATGAAAAAAGAAGGTGGAGGAGGAGGAAGAGGAGAAGGAGGAGGAGGAAGAGGAAGAAGAAAAGGAAGAGGAAGAGGAAGAGGAAGAGGAAGAGGAAGAGGAAGAGGAAGAGGGAGAGGGAGAGGGAGAGGGAGAGGGAGAGGAGATGGAGGAGGAAAAGAAAAATTAAGAGGAAAAGGAGAAGAAGGAAGAGGAGGAGGAAAAGGAGAAGAAGGAGGAAAATGAGAAAAAGGAAGAGGAGGAGGAAAAGGAGGAGGAGGAGGAAAAGGAGGAGGAGGAGAAGCAGGGCTGCACCAGATAGCACAGAAATGAGACTGGTTTGGGGAGGTCAGTCCAAATGATGCCCTCACTCTGGCATCTCCAAGGCCAAGGGTAGGATGGATGCAGGCCAAGGTCCAGAATCCCAGAGGGACACCTGCACAGATCAGGGAATTCATGAATTCTCCACCCATGTTCTCAATCCCAGGGAAAAGTCTCACCCACAGCAGGCTGCTCTGCCTGATGCAGCGACCTTGAGGAGCCCAAAGTTGTAACAAATCCTACAAAAATGCTTTTGTGCATCAGTTGGGGTATTAGGAAAGACCTCGGGGAGGTCAGGTGTGCAGGCAGGTTTATTGCAGAGGATCCAATCATGATAAATCCACATTTAATTTGAACAGCCAACTGCAGACTCTGTGACCTTGCCTGGCCCTTCCCAGCCTCTGCTGTAAACCATGTGCTCAACAGCCTTTTTTAAATGATTATTTATCCTTCCTCACCGTTGTTTTAAATTGTATTGTGTCTGGAGGAGCTTCCAGAGGCAGCTGGGAGTGGTGGGCTTGGTTCAAGGCAGCACCTCCTCTTGTGATAAAAATCAATAAATTGGTACCAGCACTCCAAAATCTGAGCTCCCATTAATTCCTCAGGGATTTACAGAGAGGGTGTGGTCACAGTGAGCTGGATTTTTCACGCTGGTAGGAATTATATTTAATTAGAGTGAAGGAAATAGAATTAATTAATAGAATTAATGCAGCGGGAGAATCAACTCTCTGGTTAAGGTGGGTGGTTTTTTTTTCTCAAAGGAATGATTTTTTAAAGGGCATGTTAGGATCCACTAAAAAGTGCAGCAGTGCTGGAGTCAGGGGATTTTAGGGTAAAATAAACTCAAAGCAGAAAAGTGGGTGATGATAAATGTGTATGGAGGGGTCTTAAAGGATTGGGGAGAGCAAACAGTGCTGATGAGGGACAGAGGGGATGGAGAGTTCAAGGAAGCACAAATCAGACTTTCCCTGGATCCATCTGGAGAAAAGAGCGACTCTCATCATGAAGAGGTTCCCCAAGCACGAAAACCAGGAATGAAAAAAAGACCAAAATAACAAATTCTTCCTTTTGAGTGACTGCAAAGTCTCCCTTGGCTTCACATCATTCTGGAGACTGAGATTCCCCCAAGTTCCCTCCCAGCCCTGGGGAGAACATCCAGGTGAAAGAAATGTCTCTCAAGCAGCTTTTGCTTGAGAGGAAAATCAGTTTTTATTTCAAGAGCAGCAGCATCCCTTTCCTCATGTCCTCTTTTGTTCCCTCAGAAGCTGCAGCTCTGCGTGGAAAGAGTCTGGCAGCCACACCTGGAACTTTTTTCCCAGCAAGAACATTTACTTTTGGCTAATTTAGTGCTTTGCAACTTCTCAGGGCAAATTTTTCATTTGCTTTCCGCTGGGCTGTGTAAATATGAATAAAAGTCAGTCGTTTCACGAGCAGGGCAGAAAATAAAATATTTTAAAAAAAAAAAAAAGCTCCTTTGGCAAACACCCACATGGAAGTTTTTAAAAGCAGCCTCAAACTGCATCTGTAGGCTGCAGCTACTCCTCCACCTCTGTGGATCCCTGTACCCCAGAGAGGGAGGGCAATCAGGAAATTACCATTTTTAAAGGCACTTTTGGGGTTTTTATAAACAATCTGTGCTGTCCCCATGCATCCCTGTGCTGCCAGGTGCCAGCCTGGAATCCAGGAGGGAATTCTAGAGGTGTGCTGGGCAAGGTGTGAATTCCCCTCTGCTACTTTTTTTTTTTAATGGAAAATTGGCCAAGTTTTGTTTTCCTGTGGCACAGTTTGGAGTTGATTTGGAATTTGTGGTACAGTTGTTCAGGGCTGGGCACACTCAGGCCCAGCTGATGCATATTCAGGGTTTGGCACAAGTCAGGACAGAAAGGAGCTTCAAGAGGTGAATTTTGGGGGAAAATGCCCAAAAGTACCTTGCATTAAGAGGATTCCCAACCTTCCTGGCCAGCAATGTCTTGCCTTTCCTCAGACCCCTGCCCCAAATGAATCCACGAAGGACAATAATTTATGTCATGTTTTCCACAGAAATGTCAGGTCTTTCTTAAGCTGCTTTACCTGCTTGTGACCAAACCATTTTCTTGTTTAAAACCACAGAATTTCAAAATAAAGACCTTCATGGATGCTGCCTGTGCCCTTTCCAGTCTCTCAGACCATCCCATCCATAAATCCCTGCAGTCTGAGCATGTTGCAGCCTCCAAACTAATTTAGCACAGGAGGAACACACCATGAGTCCAGGTGAGCTCAGGAATCAGGAATATCTCACTCCTGAGAACTCTGGAGGTGATCGAATTCTGATCTTTATACTGGAGATTTCTAGATGCAGATTAATTTTAGATTAAGAAACACAAATCATCAACTTTGCTGGCAACACTCAGATTCTTTTCTGTGCTTATTTGGGCCATTCATTGCAATTTTTTGGTTGCTGATGCTGCAGCTGTTTTTGTTCAGTTCCAAGGGACATGAAACCCACAGACTGTTGATTCCTTTGTCCTGTTGAATTATCTTAGGGACTAAACCAGGTTTCCATTTCTACTCCTTGCCGCTGTAAATTCACAACTCATTATTAACTGATGCCCAATATTCAGTTAAAAACCTGCTGTTCCCATGGGATTTCTTACTAGTTTATTTGCTGGAATATTCGTGGTGGCTGTAAGCGGCAGAAAATCCTCCCTGCCAGGGTTTAGCCACCTTTTCCATGCAGAAATTCCTGCTGCTGCCCGGCTGTGATGCTTTTACACCTGCCCAGAGTGACTACTCTGAGCTCCGAGTGGGAATTATTTATTTAGTGTGATAAAGCAGCAGCAGTGGGTTAATCAAACACTCATTAGCAACAGGTCAGGCTGTAATTAAAGACTTGCACTTGCCCGCTTCTCCCTGAATGCCAGCAGTCAGATGTCGAGTGTCTGGGATAAGTAGGGATTAGTTTGGGAAGCAAAGAGCCTTCAGGCGCAGTTGGAGCTGCCCGGGGATCTTTGTGCCTCCCTTTATCCCGGCAATTAAGGGAACACAGGGCTCTGAAGTGGCACTCGCTGCTCTCTGAGTTGCGTGAAATCTTGAACAAAAGCTCCAAGCAGCTCTCCCGAGTAATTAAATCTCATCTGAAAGAGCTTGAAATCCCTGGGGGTACAGAGGAGTTCTTTTCTCTCCCGTTACAGGAGGGGGAAAGGAAAGTTCCGCTCCTCAAGCACAGCTTTATATTTTACACAGGTGTTTTTTCCCTTCTTCGTGCTATTTTAAGAACCAAATCTCCACAGTTCCATTGTCTGAACATCAGAAGTTTCTCCTCCTTGGCGAGGCAGTGAGATTCTGGCAGCTCACGTGTGGAAGGGAAGAGAACACCTCGATGAGTTCAAGCTGCATTCCCAGGGCTGCGCTCCCTGGACTTGCTGCTCTTTAGCTCCCTGTTTTCAGCTCTGTTAAAACCAGGAGATTTTGTCAAGCAAAGCCCTCTGCAGAGCCCAAATCACAGATGGTGTAATTCAGCACAACCTGAGGGGTTTCTTAGTCAGAGTTGATGCCTTAAATGGCTCCCTAGAAACAGAGAGCAGACAGGAATAAAGGAATAAAGGAGGGATTGATTGGAAAGGCTTTCAGAGGTCACACTCTGGCCTCCAGAGGCTCCTGCCTCAGTGCATCCCAAAATGGACAATGACAGCTCCCGAGTTCTTCCCACTTTGATATCAGCATCAATTCCCCAAGCAGAAGCCAGGCAAGGATGGAATTTGCCCAAGCTTGCCCCCCTGTCCCCAAGATGAAGGTTTGCAGTTGTTGGGCCCAGGAGGGTCTGGGTGTCCTTGGAGAGCGAGCTGGAGAGGCTTTGTTATGTCAGTGTGAGCATGAGAGAACAGCACTGAACGAGCTCCAGGGAACTGCAGAGTCACACTGGGCACTGCAGGGCTGGGAACAGAGAAAAGTTCAAACCTAAGGCATCAGAGTGACACAGAATTAGAGCAAAAGAAGACGCCCAGGCCAGGAGGTCCTCCTGTTCCTGCTGAAGTCCAGTTGCAGAACCATAAAGTGGCTCTTGGCACTGGGCTTCAAAGCAGGAGCTGATTTCCTGCTTGCATTTCACAGCCTGCAAACCCAGCTTATGGCAGCAATAAAAATGAACCAGGAGTGTTGAATTCCGACACAATAAAGCTGTAATCGTGCCCGGCCTCCAGATGGGGAGTGGAAGGAGCACACCACAGCAACCTGTGTAGGAAATGGGGGTGAGTTGTGCTCAGGCCCTTCCCGTTGCACTGTTGTGAAAAATGAGATTCACTCCTGGTAAAATTTTAAAAGGTTTAATAAGGGGTTTAATAAAAAGGACAATAGGAGACAGAAATAAAGCAAAGAGTTAATAGGGCCTGGTGCTTGGCACGATGCCAGGGGCACACTTTAGCTGACAAACTTAAAGCCAACAATACAAAATGCACTTATAACACTGTGGATAAATCCTCTCTGCAGGGTGGAATTGTCCTGCCTCACTCAGCCACTTCTCCCCTCCTGGGCCTGGGTGATGCAGCACTGCCATGGGACAGGACAGGACAGGGACCCAAGGGAGGGACAGAAATGGGTGACAAAGGCTCGTCTGTGCAGCTGGAAAAGTGAGGAATTAATGTATTGAAATGTCGTTTGGAGTGACTCCAGGCAATCCCTGGGATGTACTGCCCAGGAGGGAGATGGTTCCTGTCACTGCTCTGTCCCTGACCTCTCCCAAGGTGAGAGCTGCTGGCAGAGCTCAGGGCAGCACAGCAGCGTGGCTGGCATGAGGTGGGAATGTGCCTCATCCATGGAGCAGCTCCTGTTTGCTTTGGAGCAGGGCAGCGTTTTAAACAAGGCACAGGAGCATCAGAGACTCGGTGGAAGTGAGGATCCCGGGCAGCCCCAGACACAGGGTGTGTGCAGCCATCCCAGGGGCTCAGCTGGGAATGCTGCTGAGCATCCCAGAGCTGCTCCAGCAGCCTGGCAGTGACCAGCAGCAGCACCCCCATGGCAAAGCCAAGGGGTTCCTGTATTTACCAGCGTCTCCGGTCCACTTGTTTGCGTAAACAAACAATTTATTTGACACAGAAAGCACAGCTGGTGCCTTTCTAGGGCAGCAGTTTCCACACCCTGGTGCTGGTGTGAGGAGAAGAAAAGCTGGGAAGTGTTTTTTAGGAAGGACAAAGTAAGTTCTGAGGAAGTTTTATGATGTGAGCAAAGAGGGAGCGTGGCAGCCCTGCACAGCTCAAACACAGGCAGTGAGAAAGGACTCGCCTGTCCCTCCTGCCCTTAGTCACTCATTGACATCTCTCACTGTATTTTTGGTCTTCTAAAGAGAGCCAGGGTCTCCTGTGGGATGTTTCTCTGGGCTGAGGGTTGACAGTGCAGCTGGTTTGGATGGCAAAGCTGGCAGTAATTGCTGGAGGTGAGAGCAGCGGGAGCTCATCGTGCCCCTGCCACAGCAAATAACCCCTCGGCTTTTACAGCTGCTCCCTCTCCCTCACACAAACACAGCCCGGGAGAGGCAAAGAGCTGCTACAGATGTCTCTGCTCTGGAACAAAGTCACCCTTGAGCAACCCACGGGCACTCCACTGCCATAAATATTTGATCCAGGAGAACAGGTAGGCACAGCTTCCTCCCCGCGCCATTCCCTCGGGAGCAGCCCTTGGACTGTGCTGGCTGGAGGAGCTATTTTGGTGCTCAAGGATGAAATTTAGACTTTGACAGTGCAGAATGCCCTGCTGTGAGGCTGAGGAGGCACAGGGGGCACGGCTGGGAGCTGTGAAGGGCACTGAGGAAAGCCTGACTGCACACACGGCGTGGCTGCCACCATCACCCCCCTGCCAGCCGTGACCCTGGCATCCCTTGGGAACACCAGCCCTAAACTCAGTGCCTGTGCTTTGGGTGGTCAAGCCAGAGACCTTCCCTTTGAGTTTAAAGAGCCCTTTTGAAAAATAAATACGTTTCTTCTGCGTTTTCCATTTAAAGCTGGACTCCATTTTATTTTTCGGGATGTGTCACATCTGTCTTTTCATTTTTCTCTGTTTACCAAACTGCTCCATTTTAACCTGCTGGAAATGATGCTGGATTAAAATCAGCCCAGCAATCTGTCTCTGCTGACAGCTGAGGGACTCCTTATCAGCTTTGTCCTTCACGGGGAGAAAAGAGGCAGCAGTGACAGGGAAGGCAAGGGGTGCTGTGGGAGGGGGCAGTGCCTTTGCCAGAAATGGGTGGAAATAAAGTCATTTTCTCTGGGAGTGAACAAGATGAATCACTTTGATATTTCCTATTCCTCAAGTGTTGTCATGGGCAGGATATTCTCTTACAACACTTGGAGGGTTTTGGACTGCTCCACAGTGATGAGCAAGAAATTGTCTTTGGATTGAGGTGGCTGCCACTTCAAAAATATCAGTTTAATGTGGGCTGGGAAGATCTGGTCCAGTTAACCTCTGCTAACAACTTCTTTTTCTCTGATAATGATGGAGCTAGGAGGAAAATCACCACCCCAAATGTGAAATGTGGTGGGAATCGAGCAACAGCTTTTTTTTAATTCCATTTGGCAGATGTTCACTACAGAAAGCGAGGAGCCTCTTGAAATCATGGACTTAGATGGTAGTAGCAGTCTTTATTTATGTCAGAGCGATTCTTCTGGCCTCAATCAGGACTCACTCACTGGATGGGAGCTAAATGACTCCCTGCACTTCCAAGAGCCCCTGTCTGGGGTGTGGAGGGCAGCAATTTCCAGGGAAAGGCTAAACAGGCTTTTCAAACATCTGTGACATCTTTTGCTCTGTGTTACCCCATAAAAAAAGTGTGTCTGCCAGAAAACTGCCCTGAAATCAGAGTCCTCATGGCTGCACACCACACCATGCTCTAGAAAGCCGAAAAGGGATTGTTAGAAAGGAGATTTTTCATCTCACACTCATGAAGAGAAGAACAAAGCCACTGCAGTGGTAAGTCCAACACACAGAAACTGAATTTAGTTTATTTTTACACCCCTCTCCCTGCTCTGTGGTGCAGCAGAGCATGTCACAAATGGGTAATTTTGATCACTTAGGGCTATCTCCAAAGGTATTGGCAGAAGGGGTTTTAATAGGATGTTGTAAAAGTGTGACTCAAGAAAGTTCATTGGCAAGGTTGGCTCCGTTCCTTACTACAGGGAGGAAAAATATAAAGGAAAAGAGTGTTAAAATTGATCTAGAATGATTTACAAATGATTTACAAATGTTGTGCACAGTGACCAGGGACCCAAAAGGGTAAAGGAGACCCTCCCACTGAGCTGTGAGGTTCAGAGTGAAGCCCCTCACTCCCTAAACTCCATCAGGAGTTCAAGTGTAGCTGGGTCCAGTCTGAGTCTCATGAGGACAAAGTTTGTGCCTAATGGAATTAACAACATGGATTTCATTAGTCCTGATTGAGCAGCTGAGGGTTTGTGATGAATAAAAACTCTCAGCCTTGGCTAAGGAAGAATCTCTTAGTCTCGGGGAAGGAATCTTGTTGTGTTTAAGGAGAGAAGTGTTTGGCTCGAAGTCAAATTGCACGCGATGGGGAAGGTGTGAGATTCCTGAGCTGCTTTGTTCCTTGGTAAATGACTCTTGGGAAAGCTGCCACCTGCTATTCATGTGCTAATTGTGGGATCAGCGCTCCATGCTCCATGCTCTGGCATGTGCTCATATGTCACTATTCTCCTGCGAGGGTTTCCTGGAGGAATTCCTGCCTCTGGAGCCTCTCCCAGCCTGTCGCTGGTTTGGTTAAGGGCTCAAATCCATCCCTCCCAGAGCAGAAGGGACAGCGTGGATGTGTCTGTAATGGGTTTTGCACAAGGCTCAGTCCACCTGGGACGTGCTCCAGAATTTCGGGTGTCACAAGTGGTGGAGCACTGCAGGAAATGGGGGTGGGAGCTCTTCACAGTGACTCAACTCCTCTGTTGTCACCAGCTCAGCAGTGACAGAAAGTGAAACTTGATGGGGGCTGAGTGGGATGAAAATAAACGGGATGGAGAAGGTGTCAGTGCCTCAGGGAGCTGGTGCTGGCAGGGAAGGTGCTGTGGCCATTGCTGGCACCTGGGGGGACATTTCCATCCCCCCTGGGCAGACCAAGGGCACCACGGAGAGCAGGTGAGTCTGTGGTGCCCTGGGCAGGGTCACCTGCTGGCCACCAGCCATCCCCTTATGGCTCTGGCAGGTGAAATCTTTGTGAATGCCTTGAAGCCACGGGATAGATCCATCCATTTATCCATGTCCTCGCTGGCCTTTCCCATTTCCTGTGGAGATGAGAAGGGGCAGAGGCAGGAGAGTCTGCCAAGGGGACTTTGTGGTGTGCCAGGTGAGGGAGATGCTTGGCAGATGGATCATTCCTAAATGCCACCAGTGTAGCCTTTCCATGCTGGTTCCTGGATTGCCTTTTTCCCCCTGCTTTTAAAATCTATGGGTTTTGAGGTTTCTTTTTTTAAATTATTTTTATTTTTACTCTTACCTAGAGAGTTTCAGTTATTATAAAAGCCTCCACAATAGCAAGATGGTACAGATATTGTGTGACCTCAGTGTACATTAAAATTACATTATTTTCCCCCGGAAAAATAAAGCAAGAAAGATGCCCCCTAACTGGAATTTCGACATACAAAACCACTGAAAGGTTTTTTCCTCCATTTTGCAGGAGAAATCAGAATTAACTTTACGCTGATATCTCAAATGATGAAACCGTTTCAGGTATTTTGTCCTATGAAAGAACTCCAGAGCAGGAGCACAGGAGAGTGAGTTTTTGGGTTTTTCCTTCAAATTCAAGTTGGAGGTCAGGTCTTAGGGACACATAGGTGAATCTCTAGACCCCTCACCCTTTTCTTTGCAAAACACAACAGCAGTTTTTGAGTCACCAGACTCCAGAGTGCCCAAAGAATCACCAGCTGAAGGTTTAAGCTGCAAAGAGCAGCCAAACTCTGCCTGTTGGATAAAAATATCCTTTTGACTCCAGCAAGCTGCAGAATCACGTCTGAATTACTCCTGGTGGCAAACACTGAGCCAGGTCTGGAGACAGGAGTCTCATTTGCATTGCAGACCTGGCATCGGTGTCTGGGAAGGCTGAGGAGGTTTTATTCCAGTTTTCCTTTGAAGCCAAGTAACCACAATGGCGATATTTGCATCTGGGCTGGCATTAAGGAGCCGTGGTGGTGGCTTTATCCCTGCCTCCCTAGAGACAACACAAGGGGTAATCAACAGCCTCAAGTGCTCCGAAACTGAGCCTATTTTTTCCACTGGATTAGCAGCAGCAAATGCACAAGCACGTTATTAAGATGGTGCATTCATCTCCTTTGGAGTCAGGATGGAATTTTGATAGAGTTAAAAACCCCATTAATATTTGCATCACTTAGTGGTGCTGGAAGTAAGTACATTTATTTTAACTCAAGCTGCAAAGCGTTTAGTTCTTTGTAATTACAGCACTGCTATTAAGTATTCATAAGGCTGCACAATAGAGTGTCACAGGAAACCTGGTTTAATTTAGTGGTAAGTCAATGTTTTAGTTTTGTGTAAAAACAGAAACTAATTTACCAAGCCTTCTTGCTTGTGTTTTCCCACCTGGGCTTTGCAAACTTTCTTCAGCTTGGCTCTATTTAAACCACTTTTTGTAGCTTTGAAAGTTGGGAAGTTGCTGGGGAAGTCTTGCAGGTGCACAGGTAGTTTGGAATGGGCACAACCAGGCTGGGGGAAGAGCTGGAAAGCTGCCTGATAGAAAAAGACCTGGAAGTGCTGTCCTAGAGCAGCTGAACATGAGCTGGAGGGTGCCCAGGTGGCTGAAAAACCAAGGGCACCCAGCTTGGATCAGCCCATGGGCGTCTTCAATGGGGGAAATTTGCATTTATGGGAGATCCTGCAAATAATTCTTGTATTTCTGACTCTCTCCACTGCAGGATGAAGCCTCTTCTATGGACATTGAACTCCCAGCTACCTGTGCCTGTTGCCTGTGATGGAAGAACTTGATGTGAATGTGAGGTAGGAGGGAGGACTCGGCTCCAGCAGCCCCTGAGCTGTGGCTGGGCAGTGACCCTACAAGGCATCTGCAAGGCTGTGGGGTGGCATTTTCTGTGTGCCTGCAAATAAAGGTCTCTGCTCATGCAGCAGGGCCTGGTTTGGGGGCTCCTGGAGCTTCTCTGAGGGTGTTGGATCACCCTGGTGTTTGGATAAGTGTCAGACGTGGCATAGACAAGTCAAGGATTTCTTTTCAGGAGGAAATGTTAACGAATTTTGCAAAGGCTGCAGCGTGATGTTGGAGAGACATTCCTGGAAATTTTTGACAGTTCAGTTTGGAACTTGCATTCATCACGGCCCGAGGGAGGTGGCAGACCTCATTTTCTCTAATTCCAGAGTAGAAAAATAAATGACCCACGAGTATTTCCTATTTATATTTTACTGGATTTTTTTAATTTCGTGTGACTCGGCGATTGTTATTAGGCACATTTATTATAGGCAGTAGGTTAATGAGATCCTGTCAAGTGGCTTGAAATGAAAACCTCAAATTGGTTACTGCAATCCAGAGAGGCCAAACTCTGCTTCTCTTGGGCTCTTAGCAGTGTAGGTTGCAACTGTGCTGTGCACAGGGGTGAGCAATGCCTTTGAAAGACTATTAAAGCCTTCCTAGACCTTGGCTAAGGCTTCCATCCTCTCCTTGCAGAGCATTCCCTGTTGGCCTGACAGCCTCTCCTTATGTCACGGTAGCTAAATCTCACTCCTTCGTATTTTTGGAGCAAAGATGACTTATCTAC
Organism: Vireo altiloquus; assembly: GCA_013396875.1. Classification (NCBI taxonomy): domain Eukaryota; kingdom Metazoa; phylum Chordata; class Aves; order Passeriformes; family Vireonidae; genus Vireo; species Vireo altiloquus. The sequence goes on from VZRF01010023.1 coordinate 58,811, forward strand.
ACCAGTTCTGTGTGGCATTTTGGGCCATTCTTGGGCACGTTTCCTTCCTCTTCCTTCTTTTTTTGCCCTGCCTTTTCCCCCGCCATTTTTTTTTTACCTCCCTCCTTTTTCCTGCCTTTTTTTTCCCACCTTTTCCTCTCCTGGCCTTTTTTTCCTGCTTTATCCCTCCCCATCT
>VZRF01010023.1:59335-69554 GCA_013396875.1 Vireo altiloquus
CCCCTTTTTTCCTCCCCCTTTTTTCCTCCCCCTTTTTTTCCCCATTTCCCCCATCCTTTCTTTCCTTGTCTCCCCTGTTTACTCATTGCAATTGCCCTTAGCTGGGAGTCTGAGCTTTGCTCAAAGCCAGCATCTGATTTTCCTGGGCTGGCCGAGGTTTGGGAAACTCACCTTAAATGTTGGATAGGAGGAGATGTGTGCTGCTGTCTCTACCAACACCTCCCTGGGTGAAGGGAGGGCTGTTAATGGCTCTGAAATGGTTCCTAATATCCTCACCCACCTCGAGGTGGTCACAGAAATTTGACTCTGAACTGCTCCTTTATAGGCTCTGCCTTTTCATAGTAGGGTTTCCCCACACTTGCTAAATATTGGTCCTGCAATTGTGTTCCAGGCAGATTTTGGGATATTATCCCAAGTACTGCACAATCGACAAAGGGTTCTTGCTTCCTCAGATGTGGGGGAGAGGTTACAGTCTGGAAAAATAGCTGAAAAAAAATCACCAGCACCTCGAGTGCAGGTAAACAGCTTTTAAAAACCCTTTTTATCGTAGCTGCTGGTGAAGGCAGCTCTCTTTGCTAAATCAGCTATGGAAAAACAATGCATTACTTCAGTTTGCCACAGCAGTAATTGCTTTTTCTTTTTAAGCCGAGCCCCTAAACCAGCTGAATTTTAGACTGATGTTAATTGCTTCCAAACTTGGCGTTATCAGCTTTAGTTTCCTCAGTTTGTTGCTGAAGGTGTTTTTGTGGCTTGAAAGGTGCAGAGCCCTCCAGCAGTTCTGTGTGTGGCTCATTAATCTTATCCTGACTTTGAGGAATGAGCAGCAAGGCGAGGGAACAAGGAATTGAATCGGTTGGGTTGGTTGTGTTTGTTTTGAAGCAAAGAAAAGATTCCATTTTTTAACCCAAACACTGGTCCTGACAACAGACCTCCACCCGTGCCCTTGGGAGGGAATTGTGTGTTTGATACATCCCAAATCCCAGAGTTTGCTGTGCTGGCTCAGGAGGTTCCTTTTCCCTGTGGATCACGAGAAGTGGAGCTGCTGGTGGCTGGCTCTGGGGTGGATTTGGCACCTGGTGCTGTGCAGGGGCAGGAAGAGGCAGGGAAAGGTCCTCGATCTCCTCTCTCCATCCAAACCTGGGAGAAACAGGAGCAAGAGTCATAGAGGGAGAGAGAGAGGGACCTAAAGAGCCTTCCCTGGAGCCCCAGGAATGTCCTGGGAGAGGAGCTGGACTGCCCTTGCTCAGGACACTTCCAGCCACACATGAGGACCGAGGGGGACAAGAGCAGGGCTGAGTGGTTGCAGCCAAATAGGCACCAGAATGACCCAAAGCGTAGGAAATGGAAGGGATTTGGGGAAGAGTTTGTGTGCTCCGAGTTCCCTGGCACTGGGGATTCACGAAAAGCAAACAGCTTAGGATTCCTGCAGCAGGTTGCAATAGCAGTGTTTATTCTGGTGTGTACACAAGCTCCTTTCAGAACCTCTCGAGCTTTTACACTTGGAGTCATTAAATCATTGTTTATCTCAAGCCCTTTGATCACACTTCTGTTTAGGTGAGAAATAACAGGCTATAAAATGTCATTTACCAGGCCACAATCAGCCCAGAGCTCTCTTCCTCATTCCCTTTCCGAGGGAAGATCAACTCTAATCCTGTGATATCAGCAGCATCCATCCAGAAAGCGATTTGCTCTCGCATTTCTGCAGAGATAAAGAAACTGATTGAGAAGATTTTTGCCAAACCCAGTCTTGTCCACCTGGTCCCTCAGGCTGGGGAAGGGTCTGGAGCCCCAGGAGGGGCTGAGGGAGCTGGGAAGGAGCTCAGCCTGGAGAAAAGGAGGCTCAGGGGGGACCTTGTGGCTCTGCACAACTCCCTGACAGGAGGGGACAGCCGGGGGGGGTCAGGCTCTGCTCGCAGGGAACAGGGACAGGAGGAGAGGGAACAGCCTCAGGCTGGGCCAGGGGAGGCTCAGCTTGGACAGCAGCAGGAATTTCCTCATGGAAAGGGAGCTCAGGAACTGCCCAGGGAGGTTTGCAGTACCCATCCCTGGAGGTGTCCCAGGAATTCCTGGAGGTGGCACTCAGAGCTCTAGGCTGGGGACAAGGTGGGGATGGGGCACAGGTGGGACTAGATGGGCTGGGAGAGCTTTTCCAACTTCAGTAATTCCATGAAATGTCATAGGGAGTCAGCTGAAAAAGCCTGTGGGGTTTGCCAGGTTTATCCTCTCTTTGGGAGGAATCCACAAGCTGGGAGCACACCTGAGGCAATTCTGAATCTGCAGCCACAGAGTTGGCAGAGCATCCCCACCTGCCAACACCAGGGCCAAGCAGCAGGGCCCAGAGAGGCAAGAAATGATAAAGAAGCTCAATTTCACATTTTTGTGCTACCAGCCAGAAATTTCCAGTAGCCAAAAAAACCTTGAGTGGGGAAAAAAACTTCTCTTTCCAAAATGCTGCCTCCAGCCCAGGCACTGCTCCATGGGGGAGGCACCAGCCTGGGTATTTTTCATATTGTTCAACTCTTTTCTCAGTTTCTAGGGAAACACTTTAAAGCACTATATTTATGGGAACATCTTTCCAAACACCTCCGCCAACACCTAATTAATGGAGTTTTTAAGCCTGGCTCCAGCTTCTGCAAATTAATAGTGTGCTCCCCGATGGCAGCTGTGGAGCAAGGGAGACACAAGGGCTCTGTAAATAAAGTTGAGGGGTGCAGAGGGGCAGCTCAGCCCCACGGGGAGGTCAGACCATCACACACCTCTGCGAGCTTTCAGCTGCTTTTATTAGAGCAATCTGTGCACATGAAAATTCCCTGCACTAAAAGCTGGGCCATGAAAATTAACTTTTCCATGTCTGGCATCTCATCTTTAGCATCAGTGTCTGCACAGAGGGGTGGTGAGTGGAGATCTGGGAAAGGCTGTGGAAGGATGGGAAAACCATCCCAAAAACTGGGATATCCTGGGGCAGGCCTGGCTCCAGGGCTTGGCAAAAACGAGCTGGACCTTACTGCCAGCTTTTCCCAGGGCTTGCCAGGACACCTTCCTCGACCTCCCAGGGCTGATCCTCAGCATTAGGCTGGCAAAATTGAGCTTGTCCCATGTTTGGGAATTCTGGAAGCAGCTGTGGTCAGAGGAGGGGAGTGAGGAAGCTGGGAGGGGTGTCAGGGGGTCCTGAGAGACAGGACTGGAGCTGTGGGGTTCATGGGGCACCAGAAGTCACATCAGCAGAGCTGGGGGTCCTCCTAGGGCAGATGTGATGCCATGTGAGAACCATGGGACAGTCTGTAGGTAGGAATCCTACAGCTCTGCTCTCCTCTCAGTGTGTTAAAAATTCCCTGAGTTGCTTTTGGAGAAGTGGAGAAAGTCCCAAGATCCTGGTGGGAGATCTTTCCTGGGGATGCAGCCTGGGGAGCAGATCACCTGCTCCAGATGGAATGTGAGTGCAGAAGGAGAGTGATCCCTCCAGTCAGGGGCAGGGAAAGGCACACACCTGAGGCACCCAGCAGAGCTGGGGGTGATTTTTTTGGCTAGGGATCAGTTCTCAAACTGAAACAGATTTTTAGGATCAGTCTGTGCTGAGCCAGCTGGGAGAGGCAGTCCCAGATCCCAGCTGTGGATCAGACTTGGAGCTCACAGGACCTGGGAGCGCAGAGTCCATCCCTGATGCCTCCAAGACACCTCCAGGTCGTTTCCAGAGCACCTCTGCCCTGGCACTGCCTCTTCCCCAGGAGTTTGCAGGAATCAGGGACTGCTGCAGACCAGCACACTCCTGCTGGAAGCTCCTGTCCTGCTTAGCCACAATTAAACACAATTAACAAACACTCCCAGAGCTTCCCAGGCTGCAGAAATATGCTGGTCCTGGCTCCAGGGTGGGATCTGGGTTCCATCTGAGCTGAGAGCCTGCACTTCCCAGCCTCAAAGCACCTTGACCTCCTCTCTTGTTTATTTGAAGTGAGAAATGCGATGAGGCTTTTGTGGAGAGTGTTCAGAACACGCACTTGGCTGGGGAGGTGGAAGGAGGTTTAAATAAAACCAGGAATTTAAGTGCTCTGCTCTTGAATCAAGGACATTCCATGCCCTTGCTTGGGAAGGACACCTGTCTGGAGCCTCCACTCACGGGTGAGGGCATAAAAAATGAGCTGAGGAACATCAGAGGCTGGAAGATTTCTGACTGCCACCACTGGAATTACCTTTACCAAACTTTGGTTTTTATGGTAAAGCTCAAAATGAGCTGGGAACTGATTTTGTGTGGCTTGGATTCACACAGGGGGTGTGTGTGGGGGGGTCTCAAATAAAATACGTTCTAGAAATCGATGTTTTATCCTGTCTGTGCCAAGTCTTCCATTAGCAGGAGTAACTGCAAGGAACTTTTTCGTTCCTCTGGAGGCTTGAAACTGGGAAACTCTCCAGGAAATATTAGAAGTTAGACAACCAATAGCTGTATTTGTCTTTTGCTGTCCAAGGTGTAAACAGGCAGTGGGAAAAGGTCACAGCCTGGATATTTTAATACCCAGCCTCATGCCAGGATCCTTCCAAGTGCCTCTCAATTAACAATATTCTCCTGACTGCAAATATTGTTTGGAAAAGCAGAGTAGACCTTCATGGTTTCTGATTTGAACATCTTCCGAGTCCCAGGCTTTGGGCAAAGATAGGAACAAAGGTTTGAAAAAGAGAAGTCAGTGTGGGAATGCTGAGAATGGCTAAGATCTGTCTTGGGGTGTTTTGATAGAGTTAACTTTGGGGTAACAAACCTCTGGGCATAAGGCAGGGCTTATTTACTTTTTTTTTTACAGGAAAAGGTATAANCCCAGCCTCAAAGCACCTTGACCTCCTCTCTTGTTTATTTGAAGTGAGAAATGCGATGAGGCTTTTGTGGAGAGTGTTCAGAACACGCACTTGGCTGGGGAGGTGGAAGGAGGTTTAAATAAAACCAGAAATTTAAGTGCTCTGCTCTTGAATCAAGGACATTCCATGCCCTTGCTTGGGAAGGACACCTGTCTGGAGCCTCCACTCATGGGTGAGGGCCATAAAAAATGAGCTGATGAACATCAAGGGCTGGAAGATTTCTGGCTGCCACCACTGGAATTACCTTTACCAAACTTTGGTTTTTATGGTAAAGCTCAAAATGAGCTGGGAACTGATTTTGTGTGGCTTGGATTCACACAGGGTGTGTGTGTGGGGGGGTCTCAAATAAAATACATTCTAGAAATCGATGTTTTATCCTGTCTGTGCCAAGTCTTCCATTAGCAGGAGTAACTGCAAGGAACTTTTTCGTTCCTCTGGAGGCTTGAAACTGGGAAACTCTCCAGGAAATATTAGAAGTTAGACAACCAATAGCTGTATTTGTCTTTTGCTGTCCAAGGTGTAAACAGGCAGTGGGAAAAGGTCACAGCCTGGATATTTTAATACCCAACATCATGCCAGGATCCTTCCAAGTGCCTCTCAATTAACAATATTCTCCTGACTGCAAATATTGTTTGGAAAAGCAGAGTAGACCTTCATGGTTTCTGATTTGAACATCTTCCGAGTCCCAGGCTTTGGGCAAAGATAGGAACAAAGGTTTGAAAAAGAGAAGTCAGTGTGGGAATGCTGAGAATGGCTAAGATCTGTCTTGGGGTGTTTTGATAGAGTTAACTTTGGGGTAACAAACCTCTGGGCATAAGGCAGGGCTTATTTACTTTTTTTTTTACAGGAAAAGGTATAATAAGACAGGGCAACAAATCCTTTCAGCCCAGGAGTAGGAGCTTGTCTGACGAGCTGGGGGCTCTGTGCACCCCAGTTCTGCACCTGGTTATTGCAGGAGGCATCACACAGATTTCTGTGAGCAATCTGGGCACTCTGAGTGTGTTTAGTATGAGCCTAAACCTTAATTTTCTCACTCTGTGCCCGAGGAGGTCACGTCAGGGATCTGCACCTGGTCACTCCCTGTTTGTAAACTCCTGAGGTGAAGCTTGAGCCGTACCTGTGTGTTATGGTGATGTCTCTGGGAGGCAGAATGGTTCTGTGCAGTCACCAAATCACAAACATTCTCGTGCAGAAGTGCAGCCTGGGCTCTGCCTTCAGCACCTGGAGAACGTGGAAGGGAAATGAATGACAATTGAGGAGACTGTTGGAAACGAGGTGCTTCCTTCCATCAGCTCTGCTGAGCACAGCTCAGTGCTGTTTGGTGGACATTCAGCCTCGTGTGTGACAGGAGAGGGGCAAGAGCCACTTGGAGAACAGAGGATAATCACACTGTGATTCTGGAATATACACTGCAAAGTCAGGGCTGCTTTCCTGCTTCTTTCATCACCCTCTGTTCATGGCTAAACTGCTGTGGGGTTTGGTAGGGGCCGTGGAGCAGTTCTAATTAGGGACTGATCAAGGCATTTCTGATTAAAGGCATGTTTGATCTTTGGTTTTGTTCAGTGTTTACAGAGGAGAAATGATTGTTATGTCTCTGCTGCACTGTGTAGTGTGTCTAAATCCCTGCCTAAGTCAGAGATTTGGGGTTGTTCATTGTCAGGGGTATTTGATAACTCCATTAAAATACTGACTCTGCACAGAGTCAGAGAAAAATAGAATGGTTTGAGTTGGAAGGGACCTCAAAGTGCATCCAGTGCCACCCCAGCCATGGCAGGGACACCTCCCACTGTCCCAGGCTGCTCCAAGCCCCAATGTCCAACCTGGCCTTGGGCACTGCCAGGGATCCAGGGGCAGCCACAGCTGCTCTGGGCACCCTGTGCCAGGGCCTGCCCACCCTCACAGGGAACAATTCCATCCCAATATCCAATTTAAACCTACTCTGTCAGTGTGAAGCCATTCCCTGTGTCCTGTCCCTCCATCCCTTGTCCAAAGTCTCTCTCCATGTTTCCTGCAGTTCCTTCAGGTCCTGCAAGGCCACACTGAGGTCACCCTAAAACTTCTCCTCTCCAGGCTGAACAATCCCAGCTCTCCCAGCCTTTCCTCCCAGCAGAGCTGCTCCCTCCCTCTGCTCGTCCTGGTGCCTCCTCTGGCCTGGCTCCAGCAGCTCCAGGTCCTCCCCGTGCTGCACATCCCAAAGTGTTGTTGTGTTGGTGTGAAAACAAAAGGGGAATGTTCAGCACGTGAAGGGGACAGTTGGATTAAAATTTGAAGACTTGAAAATATAGTATAAGGGAAAAAAGAATAGTCCAAGGTGCTGCAGAGTCCAGGTGGGTGTGTCAGGGTGGGATCTGGGTGGCACAAGGACTCTCCTGGGGAAGTTGTCAGAGGATGCAAAGCAAAGCAAGTTGCAGCAGCTGCCTTTGCTCCATGTAAATACAGTGATCCTGATCTCATGCTGATTTCAGAAGTTAATTTTAGCTTATATTTTAGGTGACAGTCTAATGGGTTTTGAGGGCTGTACTCACATACATCAGCCCTGCAGCGATATCTGCTCGCGTGTGGGTGTAACTTATGTAACTCTGGATCTGCTGCCTGGCACGGAGCACAGCCAGGCTCCATCCTGCCCTGCAGCAGATGCAGACAGATGTGGCTGCTGGGCCACTCCATTCCCCTGCTCGGAGAGAGCCTCCAGGGCTCAGGCAGAGCCCAGAGCTCCCCAGGGCTGGCTCTATTTCCTCCCTCATTCCCCAAGTGCAAATTCCTGCCTCGCTCTGTCTCAGACCATGATAAAGCATCTCGTTGTCCTGTATGGGTTTTCGGTCCCAGCTCCAATTTGCACTGAGCAAAGGGCAGAACTTGTGCTGCTGCCAGCTGGGGAGAGTGCACGGAGTGGCAGAGAGCTCAGGGATTCCTGGCTTTGCCCCTCGGAGCCCCTCGTGCCCTGGGCGTGAGCCTGGCCCTGAGCCTCACCACCAGTCCTGGGGGCAGTTTGGGCACTGAATGGCAAAAAATATCTCTAAATCTTGGGAGAGCTTCCCAAGGAAGGACACAGGGATGGGGAAGGATCTGGAGAGGTCTGGAGGAGCTGCTGAGGGCGCTTGGAATGTTCAGCTGGAGGAGAGGAGATGGAGGGGAGACTTTTCAGGTGCTGCAGCTCCGATCTCTGCTCCTCAGGACAGGGACAGCACCCAGGGCAGTCTCAGGATGGATTTCAGGAAAGGTTTGTGAAAAACAAGGAGGTTCACTCCTTGTAAAATTTTAAAAGACTTAATAAGAGGTTTAATAAAAGGGACAATAGGAGACAGAAATAAAGCACAGAGTTAATAGGGCCTGGTGCTTGGCACAATGCCAAAAGCACACCTTAGCTAACAAACCTCTTCTGTTCAATGCCCGAGTCTCAGACATATTCATAGATTTCTGTGCATCATTCAAATATTCCTTTTTTGGTATCTCTTGGGTTTCAAGTCCCCTCTGTCCAGTCACTTTTCCTTCTTGCAGGTCTGTTTAAAATTTGATAATCCATTGTAGTCTAGCTCTGCTGACCACATCCTTTTGGTCATCCTTTTGGTTCTACTTCTGATCAATAGATTCTACCTTCCAGAGTCTGGGGCCTGTTGTTGTTATCTTGGCCAGATAGTCCAGGAATGTGGGGAACTTCCTTGCTTATCTTTGCTAGCCTGAGTTAACTACATAAAAAAAGCATTTTACATATCATGATATAATCCTAAGAAATCACATTACTTTTTAAACAAACTATATCCATGTCACTTCGTTTTCTTACATTACACATATGACATTCATGTTAATATTTGCAAAAAGCCAGCAATACGATGTGCACTTGTAACAGGTTCTTCCCCCAGAGGGTGCTGGGCACTGCCCAGGCTCCCCAGGGAATGGGCACAGCCCCACAGAGCTCCAGGAGCGTTTGGACAGCGCTGCCAGGGATGCCCAGGGTGGGATTGTCGGGGTGTCTGTGCCAGGCCGGGGGTGGCACGGGATGATCCCTGTGGAAATCAGGATAATCCACGGTTCAGCCCCAGGGGCCGAGGTGGGAGCAGGGCTGGAGCTGGTGCTCCCCTCCCGGGGTCCCCCCGTGTCTGACCCGAGCAGGTCCCGGTGCCCGATCGGAGAGCGCTGCCAGCACACCCTGACTGACTGTGCCAGCCCACACACGGCACTTTTCAAAGCGTTTAAATAGCCTGTCTTCCCTGCTTCATCTTGACAATTGGTTTTAATCAGCGTTATCAGCTGCTTAAAACACTTCATTCTCTGAAGCGCCGCAGCTTTCAGCCTCCGGGAGATTCACGGAGCGGAGGTGCGGGATTGGGGATGTTAGCAGGAGTTTTGTTTCAAACCGGCACAAAAGGAGAAAACCTCATCCCTTCCCTCCCACCCCACCGCCACAATTTATTTATTTATTTATTTATTTTCAAAAACCCGCAGAAATAAACGAATCATATGACCGAGTTATTTTGATACGTGGAATGCTATTTATTCCTGGCTCGTCAATACTTTAATTCATTTCAATCTGTTTCTAAAACAGAAGTGAAGGACATAATTGACTGGAATCTGTTAGGAGCCGTCCTGCCATCTGCACGGGCTGAAGTGAAGCAGCACAGGCAGTGTAGCATTTAAGGGCATTAAAGGAAATTAAATGCTTCTGGATTAATGCTGACTTCTGATTAATATTTTAGAAAAGGACGTGGTAACAGCTGGAATGCCAGACATGGAATAATCTCTTCCCTATTGCCATGTTTCTGTACTAAACATTATCAGCTTTACTCATAAAACAGCTCATCTTGATTTTTAGGTGCTTGAGACCTAATGATTATTTTATGCCTAGGAATAATCAGGGAAGAAAGAAAGAGGAGAGGCAAATGACAACTTATTTGTGGTTGTGAAATATGGAGTTAGAGAGGGGAAAGCCACAGCTGGAAACAAAGCAACCCAACCCTTCCCTGTATTCCCCACACCGAAGACAATGTTAAATCAAGAAGAAAACTCCCTCCGAGGCTCCCACTGTTGCCTTTCCCTGGTCTTAAAATTAAAACCAAAGCACAGTTTATGGGGAAAAGGGTGTTTTATATTGGTGTTTGTTCAAGGATCCTTGGGTGCAGCACTTGGTCCAGGTGGAATGCCCTGAAAATACACACAATTATAGGCCTTGCAAAATTAACATATTTATCAAAGATCCCCCAATGAGAGGCTGGAGTGAAGCCCTCGTTGTGAGGAACCTTCCCCCTGGCTGGGCCTGTCTGAGGTTCCAAAATGTGTTCTGGAGAGGCCCTTGGTGTCTGGGGCTCCCAGGATGTTTGCTCTCCTGGTTTAATGGTGCTGTGGGGCTGAGCTGAGTTATCAGCCTTGGGAAGTTACAGTG
>VZRF01010023.1:72320-102416 GCA_013396875.1 Vireo altiloquus
TTTGTGGATTTTATGATACTAAAACCTTGGGGGAAAAAATATGGAAAAATGACAGAAAAGAAAAAAAAGTTTCTGCATGGAAAATAACATTATTTATTGGGGCGAGAAGAGGATGGGAACAATTTTTGTGCAGAGGTTCTGAGCTGGACTGTCAGGAATCAGCTCTCCTAAAGGGGCTCCTCCAGAGGCTGTGGAGGCTCATCCTGCCCTGGGTGTGCTGCTGGATGGGATGGGTGGGAATGGGAAGGGATGGGAAGCGATATTGGGAGCATCCCATGGTGTTGGGATGTTGGGAGTGGCCCAGGGTGTGGTGCTGCTGGCACCACATCAGTGCCCGTGGCTGGCACTGCTGGGCCACCCCTCCCTGTGCCACCACAGCTTCTTTTCCTCCCTCCCTCTCTCTTTCTCTCTCTCTCCTCTCGCTGTGTGCTCCCAGTTCGAGTGAGGGCTTCGGCATCGCGGAGAAGATCGTGCTGCTCTCCTTCATCTCCGCCGTCATCCTCATGGCCATCCTGGGCAACCTGCTGGTCATGGTGGCCGTGTGCCGGGACAGGCAGCTCAGGTGTGTTCTTGGGCACGAAACCCCTCCTGAAGAGCCCCAGGGCTGAGGGCAGGAGCTGCCCCCGGGGAGGTGTCCCTGCCCTGCTCATCCCACAGCACCCTCGGAGTTCCCATTGCCAGGAAAATTAATCCACAAACACCAGAGCTTTATGTCCAAAAATGAGACAGAGGAGTCCCTTTTCTTTATTCAAATAAAGGGAGAGGCCATGGGGCATTCCTCTGGGGTCTCTCAAATTTTTGGAGGGTGCAGCCTCCTTTTTATCCCAAATTCCTGGCTGCATTTCCCTCTCTCTTTCCCCCTGAGGTACTCGAGAGGCACAGACTTCCCAGAACGCTTAGTATCTAAGATTCCCCTCTAATGTATAATCCCTCTCCTTTAATTCTTAATTCTTTATGGAATTCATGTTTTTTCCCCATTGTTTCTTTCATCTTTCAATACCCAATTTCATTTATCAGCAGACTAACAGTATGTAAAGGCAAACATCTTTTTCCATTCATCAATCAGTGGAATCCTTCCCATTGTTCCTTTTATCTCTCAGTGCTGATTTTGTCTACCAGCAGACCCAAGGTTTGTTTGTAAAGTCAAATCCTGTCGTTCCTCTCACCATCCTCATCCTTTTTTAGCGTTCTCAGTGTAGAAAATGAGACAAATCAGTGAAAAACACAGCTGAGCAGCAGTTCTTAGGAGAAGCAGGTTGGCCTCTGCCCCCTTTCCATCTCAGATTTCCTCAGGAGCTCATCAGAAATCCACGCAGACCAAGGGCTGGTTGTGCAGCACCACCACGACCTGGCAAACGTTGCCCACAGTCTGAGGGGGTCATGGGCAAAATTCCTGTCTTGAGGCTGCTGCTAACCCTGGGAATTGTCAGCCCAGCCTCAGGAGCAGCAGATGATATTTAACAGCCTCTATTCGGGTGCTGCGTGGGATTTTTAATGGATTTAATTCTATTTTATTGTTGTGATTTAAAAAGTACTCTTCAAGTTAAAATTACAGCTTCGGTCTAGATTATTCTCTGTGCTTTCTGGAAGGATTTTCTCCATTTACAAGTTAAAATCAAATCCCCCTCCTCCACCCCAGAGTCTCCAGTGCAAGCAGAGAGGCTGAGCCACATGCAGAGGCCTGTGAGCATCCATTTGCCTCCTCTGGGTGAGCAGAAAGATGTGTTTATGCCAGGAAAACGGTGGATATTTGGCTTTAAAAACCAGGAGCAAGCCAGGGGTGACCATACCGAGTGAGGAGTGCTTTAGAGAGAGGTTTTTAGTGTGCTGGAGCAGATTAACCCCAAATTCAGGCTGGAATCTGCCCGTGTGTGGAGGCTGCTGCACTGAGCCCACCCTCATTTTGTGATGTGCCTTGCAGGAAAATCAAGACCAACTATTTCATTGTTTCCCTGGCATTTGCTGACCTGCTGGTGTCGGTGCTGGTGATGCCCTTTGGAGCCATGGAGCTGGTTCAGGACAACTGGATCTACGGAGAGATGTTCTGCCTGGTGCGGACGTCCCTGGACGTGCTGCTCACCACAGCATCCATCCTGCACCTCTGCTGCATCTCCCTGGACAGGTAGGAGCTGCAGAGTGGCACTGCTTGAAACCTCTGCTGTGTTCTTGGCTCTCCTGAGCTGCCAGAGGGCAAAGGATGGCAGTGGAAGGGCAATAAATCTCTCCTGGTGGTTGATCTCAGAGAAATCCTGATGAAGGCAGAGGAGTTTGGAATGGAATGAGGTTTATGGTGAGGTTGGCATGCCTCTGTTGGCAGCACTGAGCAGGTGTGGTTCTGTTCCTTCTTTGAGGCAGAAAAAGACACCTAGGATGTGTCCAAAGGTGGGACAGAGGGAGGGACATCGTGCTCAAGGTGTTGTTCCAGCAGGGATGGGCTCTGCTCCCAGGGAACAGGGACAGGAGGAGAGGGAACAGCCTCAGACTGCACCAGGGGAGGCTCAGCTTGGACAGCAGCAGGAATTTCCCCACGGGAAGGGTGCTCAGGGGCTGCCCAGGGAGGTTTGGAGTGCCCATCCCTGGAGGTGTCCCAGGAATTCCTGGAGGTGGCACTCAGAGCTCTGGGCTGGGGGCAAGGTGAGGATGATCTTGAAGGTCTTTCCCAGCCTAAATCTCCTGAGAGATCCTAAAAACTTCCCTTTGTTTCAAACTTTTCTTGCCACCTAAAAATAAAGCCCAAACCCTCAATAATTCATGGCAAGCAATTGTGTTTCACTGCTGTCTGCATTTTTTCTGGGTAAATGGCAGAACTTCCATAAGAACTTCTCACAAGATAAACACTCTGTAGAAAACATTTGGGCTACTCTGATAATATTTAGAACTGGTTTTTTTTTTTTTTTGAGTTCTGTGTGGAGATTTCAGCACCTTTAAAAACACTGTTACTTACTATTGCTAAGAGGGCCAAAATAACCATAATTATTCTCATCATTGTGACAGCTGATATTTAAACACGTGGTGTTTCAGTATATTGAGAGCCTGACTGCAGCCAGGCTTCAAAAAAAAAGCTGCTTAACCTCTGTATTGATGGGCAGCAGTGCTCTGGGCTGGGAGACAGGACAGCAGCACAGGCAGTTTTGTATCCAGAGAGAAGCTGATGCCCAACAAGAGCAGCTCCTGTCCTTATCTGCAAGTTTCGATGGCTGGAACACAAATGGGAAGCTCGTTATCTTCAAAGCATTGACAAATTGCCACTCAGAGCCAATTACCGGGAAGGCAGATGTTGGGCACTGGGCTCGGGACACGACCTCGCTCTCTGAAATGTTGCAGTTTGATTCTCCAGGCTCTTAATTAAATAGAGAGGGTTGTGGAGAGAAGGGAAAATGGGATTTCAGCCCCGGGTCTGCAGCGGGGGGTGAGGAACCTCCCGTGTGGGGGGCACAGGATGGAGGCTCTTCCCTTTTTCCTGCCCTCCTGGAGACCTCTCCCCATCCTGAGCCTGCTCCTGTCCCCATCTGTCCCCATCTGTCCCCAAGGTCCTGGGACACCCTTGGCTCAGAGCTGATGCTTTAGGGATACCCCTCCAGTGTTGCATGAAAACCTTGTCACCTTTGTAAAATCCTGGCTCAGTTAGTTCAAATAAACAGAAAAAAACTGTGAGGAAAAACCACAACTAAATTAAAGAGAAAAAAATACTACGTAAACATTGCACATACACATCGTAGTATATAGCAGTTAATTAAAGTATGTTTGTTATACTTTAAAACCTTGTCACCTTTGTAAAATCCTGGCTCAGTTACTTCAACTAAACAGAAAAAAACTGTGAGGAAAAAAAACACAGCTAAGTTAAAGATAAAAAAAATACTATGTAAACATTGCACATACACATTGTAGTATGTAGCAGTTAATTAAATTATGTTTATTATACTTTAAAATCTTGTCACCTTTGTAAAATCCTGGCTCCGTTACTTCAACTAAACAGAAAAAAACTGTGAGGGAAAAAACACAACTAAATTAAAGATAAAAAAATACTATATAAGCATTGCACATACACGTTGTAGGATGTAGCAGTTAATTAAATTATGTTTGTTGTACTTTAAAACTATGTAAACTAAAACTAACTGCTTTAAAAGGCCTGGTTTTTACAATAAAAAACTCTCCTTTGCACCTGCCTAAGAAATCCACATCACTTCGTGTCACAATGCTCCACCTCAGGTGGAACCATGAATTTCTCTGACAGTTCTTAGCTGGTTTTTTCCACAGTGAGAACTGACTGAGAGCAGAGGCCAGAACAGAGGAGGAGGAGGAGGAGGATGGCCCCAAAAGGGCAGAGCAGGTGGATGAATGAGAGGTTTTTGTGAGGCAGGAATGACTCAGCCCAGCTTCGATCTCTTCTCCCTGGGCTGTAGGGGCAGTGCTGCTTCCTTCCCAGGGCTTAATTCAAGTTTTTTTTTAGCTGTTTCCTCTTGTGTTCATTCAGAATTTATGGGAGTGTGCTGCTGCTGGTTGGTATTTTTTCTGTGATCCATTTCCTACCTTCTGTTTTATTTCAGAGCATGCAAGTGTGAGTTTTAAGGGTTTTTTTAATCTCATCCTAAAGACTCCTTTTGGAAAGTCATTCCCTTCAACATATTCACAAAGTGTTGCTTGAAAAGACTTTTATCTGATAATATCTTGTATCTATTTCCACTGCTGCCTCTGGAAAAGAAGGAAACAAGCGCTGAGACTTGAATTCTCCAAGGCATTGGAGAAAATCTGGAGAAACCACCACATGATACACTGATTTTACTGCTCAGACACAGGCAGAAAAATACTGCAGAGAGCCACCCTCAGTCTCAGCTGGAAAAGGGATTTTCCAAGGTAGCAAAGTCATCTCAGGATTTTGGAATCCAAAGTTTGCTGCCACTGCCTTGTGCTTTTTCATCATCTCTTTGAGATTCTGATATAATAGAGAGATTTACCCTTGAAATATATATTTATTGCATGTTTTATGCACGCGTGTCCGTTCTTTGTGCCTGTGCAATAAAAAATAATTGCACTGCAGAGAAACAGACCCAGGAGCTCTGAGGGAGTCTCCAAATACAGGAGAGCTGACAGGAGAGGCAACTTTCTCCTCCAGTATTTGCAGTCCAATTTGCAATGCAAGTGCTCCTCGAAGTCTTGTGAGGGGAGGAAAAAACAACAGGGAAACAAAAATGCCTGTGGTTTTGGGTTTGGGTGCACATCTGGCACCTCTGAGTGCAGCTGGAGCATCCTCCCCCTGCTTCCTCACCCTCCTGGCTGCCCCAGCCCGGGAAGGTCCCCCCAAGGCTGTGTCTCTGCTGGGTGCTCTGTTTGCTGGAGTTTTTAAACCTTTGCCGACCACAACCCAGCCCTGAGTGTGTCTGTCCATCCCAAACCCATCCCACATTCAGGTCCAGCCCCAAAATCCCAAAATCTCCAAATCCAGTGGGACTGGGGCTGAAGCACAGCTCTCCACCTGGAGAGCAGCAGAGCAGTGACAGATGCTCCCCGTGCCGTTTGCAAACATTAATTGCCTTTAACGGACTGCTCAGACAGCAAATTAGCACAATCCTGTGGGAATGGTGATGCTGGGGAGCCTCCCAAGCCCCATGCTCTGTGCTGGCATCTCATAACAGCAACTCTGCCCCTGTGCCAGGGCACAGAGGGCACCCCCGGGGGACACGGGGTGGGCACTGCTCCAGCACAGCCTTCCATGCTCATCCCCTCTCCGTGGCATCACAGACAGGCAGAGGGACTGACTGGTGCCCAAAGGATGCCCAGGGCACGGCTGGGAGCACAGGGGGTTGTCCCAGGCTGGGAGGAAGTGCCCAGCAGTGCCCAGTGGAACATCTCCCAGGGCTGTGGGGAGAGTGTGAGTGGGGAGAGCTGTTAAACTTTGACTAGCTGGCAGTAATTAATGGCTGCAGTCTGATCAAACACCCCAAATCCCAGCTGGAGTTGTGGTCAGGCTGGAAATTCCCTGTGCCTGTTTTACCTGGATCTGGACAGCTCCCAGCGCTCAGGTGGGAGAACAGAGGGGCAGAGCAGGAAGGGGCTGGGCAAGGAGACCTGGAGCCAGAGGTGACAGAGGTGACAGAGGTGTGCAGTGTGAGCAAGGAGAGCTGAACCTGTCCCTGCCAGAGGTGACAGAGCTGTGCAGTGTGAGCAAGGACAACTGGAACCTGTCCCTGCCAGAGGTGCCAGAGGTGTGCAGTGTGAGCAAGGAGAGCTGAACCTGTCCCTGCCAGAGGTGACAGAGCTGTCCCTGCCAACCCCAAAACCATCCCAGGGCGTGCAGAACTTCAATCTGAGGGCATTAAGGCAAATCCCAGAGCAGATGGCCACAGCACACACTGAGGGATGCTCTGTCCTCTATCAAACCCTCTCGAAATATTTCATTTATTTTGCCACTCTTGCTGCCAATAACCCTCCACACACCTCAGCCCCACGGGGACCTCTCTCTCCATTTGGCAACACACATTTGTTTGTATTCCCTGCTAAATTTATCCAGCTCCAATTAACTGTTCTCTTTAGCATTTTTCTCAGTGTAATTATCTCAACACCAGCAGGCCATTGTTTTTCTAATAAGAATTTAATTTTGTTAGATATAATCATTTCAGGACATTTTCTTTTCCGGGACCAACGATGCAGAACTTTGTTTTCTTTGGCACAAACAGAGCCCAAAGCTTATTTGCTCAGTGGGAAAAAGGAAAATAGAAAGAGCTGTTCTTTCCAAAAAAATGTTAAAATCTGGTTGTACAGAGGCCAGAACCTGTTTTCACTGAAACATCAGCAACAGCAGTGCTGGATTCATTTCCCACAGGCACAAATAAATTGAAATTGTGGCTCCTTAGGTTCATCACTTGGTCAGGGCTCAGCTGGAAGCTCTGTCAGGATTCCTTGAGGGACCAGGACAAGGGCAGTGACTTCCCACTGACAGAGGGCTTGGCTCTTGCACCCCAATTTTGGGAGAGAGTCAGTAGCACCCATAGTATTCCCATCCTTTTGTCCTCTTTTTTCACATTTTCCCATCATTTTGTCCTCTTTTTCCCATTTTCTCTGGACATTGGGGCTGGGAGCAGCCTGGGACAGTGGGAGGTGTCCCTGCCCATGGCTGGGGTGGAATTAAATGATCTCTGAGGTCCCTTCCCTGTGATTCTGTGAGTCCTGCAGTGGCCAGGAGAGCCACGAGACCAGAGAAATGATGGATTTCTTCTTTGCAGCCACCTGTGAAATGTTAGCACTTGATTCATTCCCGTGGCAAATGTCTGACAGGGAAAAGGAAAAGGATTATAACAACCTTTGCTTTATTGGAAGAGCTGCAGCTCCAGGAAGGGATTCCTGTGTTTCCCCTTCAGTGGAGAATGTCATTGCAGAGGAGAGGATGTTCCACATCAGCTGCTCTGCTGTAGGTAACAGGGAAGTGAACATTTGCGAGGAACTTGGCTGATAATAGAGGGAATTAATATTTAATTGGGCTCGGACATGGCATTAATGACATGTATGCATTGCACTTTGTGTTCATCCATCACTGTCACTGCAGCAGTAGCAGATATTCCTTAGGAGCCCAGGAAAACAGCTCTGCCTTGAAATGAAATGCTGAGCAGGTCTTTATTCCAGCCTCTGCCTGAAACTATTGATAATCTCACCGATATAATTACTTTTCTCCCAGTGAATAAATAGCTGCTTCAATGCTCAGTCCCCCACATACATCAAATGAGGAACTGCTGTGACTTCTTATCTGATTCCTCGGCTGGAAACCCTGCTGGGCTCTGGAGAAGTGGGTGCTGTGCTCCTCTGCCTCCCTCCCTGGTGCACAATTGTCACCCACACCCTGCTCAGGGCACTTTGTCACCCCAAACGGGGGCAGGAGGAGCCCAGCTCCACTTGCTGAGCACAGGGGAAGTTCTGGTAGCAGCGCCAGCGAAAAGTGGAATAAAATAAAATCTTTTGACATGAAAGTGGAGGAAAATTGCTGCTGAATCACCGGGAGGGAAGAAATATGAGAGCTTAAGGTGTCATTTTTACAGGCATAATTTTTCCTCTAATGGCCTTTAATAGCAGGAACAATTCAGTGTAATTCTTTGAGCTGCAGCAGGGAGAGGGGCAGAGAAATGTGATCACTCAAACTGCTGGCAAGCATTGTTTTCCTGCTGTAGTTAATTAGCAGTGCACAGTGCTTTTCCTTTCCTGTTTGCTTCTCCAGCTCGTCAAAGGGGAGCTGCTCTCTTGGCTGGTTTTGTCCTTTTATTTATTGGGTTTCTTCTCCTGCCCTTTCTGCAAATAAATGGAGCCTCCCATGACTTGGCTTTGATGCTTTTGATGTCCAGCACTTTTCCAGTGGGTGACTTTGAGATAAGGAACAATTAAATAGTGCAGATCCTTTGTGCTGAGAGGCAGAGGAGCAGCTCTGACGCCAAGGGAAGCTCCCTCTGTCTCCATAAACATCCCAAAAATTCCTGCTGGAATTCCTTTCCTGGGACAGGGATCAGCCCCAGAGGAGCTGGAGCTCCTCCAGAGGAACATTTCACCCACAGATCTAAAAGAGCAGCTCCTGGCAAACCCCATTTCTTTGGAAGTGCAGCTTTCCAGAGGTTGATTTTTCATCAGGAAGCCAGAGGGGAACGGAGGAATTATCAAATTGCAGGAGTTGAATGCCTGTTTCAGCAATTTTCCCCTGTGACATTTTGAATCTTGTTTCAAAGAGACTTTTCAGAAACGTTTTCTTTTGACACTTTGATATTATTTCAAGCCTCTGTGTGGAATATATCATCTGGTTTTATCAAAATAAAGCAATTCAGTTGACTCCACATGACTTTAAAAAAAAACCAAAAAGCCTTAGGAAAAAATGGAAATTCTTGGTTTTTTTTTTTGCCTGTTTAGGACAAAGCTGTTGGCTCCCACTCAAATCTTGATGAAATAAATGCACACATTGAAGAGCAGCTCCTTAATACACACACATGTGCTTGCTGGTTTAATTTCTCTAATTCGTGGTTCTGCTGACCTCATAAATTGTTTTACAGAGCTGTGCTGAAATCCAAAAATCTAAAGAGCAAAAAATATTTTCTTGGGAACCCAAGACTGATTGTCAGATCAGGACCAATTGGATATTTGCTGATCTGGTCTTCTCAGGAAAAAATAATAATTTCAGAGCCAGGAGATTCCCAGTTTTAGGTTTGCTACCCCTTCCTGATGGAGAGGTCCATCTGCAGGGGGTGGCACGGGGATTAAATAAGCAGAAAATTTTATTTCTTACCTCTTTGAAAACACTGATTTTAGGTCATAACTATTTTAGCAGCAGGGACCTGTTGTACTGAGGATATTTTGGATGGATCAGGAGGAGGAAGGAGAGCTCAGGGCACATCCCCTTGAGGGTGCAAAGATGCTTTTCCCCTGTCCTTGGGAAGGTTAAAACCCAGCTGGAAAAGAGGTGAATTCCTGGGAAGTAGAAAGGGAGCTTGGTTATGGAAAAACAGCCCTCATTTTCCTGGCATTTTCACAGCTTTGGGAGACTTTGTTAATTTGATGTAACAGCTTTTGCAGCCTTGTCACAATAAATGTCCCGTGCAGGTAGAGAATTCAGCTGAGGCTGCCTGGAAGGAAGGGACAGGGATGTCCTTGGAGGGTGGGAACACCCTCGGTGCAGAGGGAGAGGAGGGACGGCTATGGAATCTCTCCTTTGCCCTGTGACCTCAGACAGCCCTCAGATCAACCTGTGCCTCATCCTCCTCGGCTGGAAAGCAGAAATTGGCTTTTCCTTGGAAGTCACCGTGAGAGGCCCAAGGGAAGCTGGCTACAAACTCCTTTTTCTCCCTTTATTTTGAAAGGGGTGAAACAAGCTGGAGGAAAAGCGTAACAATTTGATTTTTTAGAAGACTTGAAAGCATCCCCTGATGGTCTCTGCCCTGTTTTTGCCCTGCAGGTACTATGCCATCTGCTGCCAGCCCCTGGTGTACAGGAACAAGATGACCCCGCTGCGCATCGCGGTGATGCTGGGAGGCTGCTGGGTCATCCCAACCTTCATTTCTTTCCTCCCTATCATGCAAGGCTGGAACAGCATTGGCATCATTGATCTGGTGAGTAGCCAAGGAGCGACAGCAATCCAACCTATTGGATGCTGGAGGTTCATTAAAAAGCGATTTTCAGGGAAAAAGGAGGAGAAAGTTCCTGTTCCCAGCTCAGAGGCAGTGAATTTCTGGAGGGGATCTTTAGGCAGGGTTGAAGTGACTCTGTCTTGGAAGGACAGAAATCCCAGGAGAGGATTTTACCCACAATCACTCTCAGTTCAGTGAGGAGTCCTTGGAAAAAAGGCCAAGCCCCAGCTGGCCCCTGACAGCACCTCAGGAGCCCTTGGTCCCCTTGGCCTTTGCAGCTCTCGCTTAAATAAGAGACAGGATTGTTCTCTTGTTAGAATAAACAGGAGCTCGCAGTGCCAGGACAAGGGGCATGGCTTCCCGCTGCCACGGGGCAGGGTTGGGTGGGATACTGGGGAAAAATCCGTCCCTGTGAGGGTGGGGAGGCCCTGGCACAGGCTGCCCAGGGAGGTTGTGGATGTGTCCAAGCGTCCAAGGATGGTTGGACGGGGCTTGGAGCAACCTGGTCTAGTGGAAGGTGTCCCTGCCCACGGCCGGGTGGGACATGAGATGATCTTTAAGGTCCCTCCCAACCCAAGCCACTGATTCCCACCTCCCCCCTCCTTCCTCACCTCCTCCTCCCCCTCCCCGCCCCAGATCCAGCAAAGGCAGTTCAACAAGGCCTCCAACTCCACCTACTGCATCTTCATGGTGAACAAGCCCTATGCCATCACCTGCTCCGTGGTGGCCTTCTACATCCCCTTCCTGCTCATGGCGCTGGCCTACCACCGCATCTACGTGACAGCACGGGCGCATGCACGGCAGATCCGCCTGCTGCAGCGTGCAGGGAACCCCCAGGAGCCACGGCAGCATTCCCAGGAACCACGGCAGCACCTCCAGGAGCCACAGCAGCATTCCCAGGAACCACAGCAGCATTCCCAGGAACCACAGCAGCATTCCCAGGAGCCACGGCAGCACCTCCCCGACCAGCACAGCAGCCACCGCATGAAAACCGAGACCAAAGCTGCCAAGACCTTGTGCATCATCATGGGCTGCTTCTGCCTCTGCTGGGCCCCGTTCTTCGTCACCAACATCGTGGATCCCTTCATAAACTACTCGGTGCCCGGCAAGCTGTGGACAGCCTTCCTGTGGCTGGGCTACATCAACTCGGGCTTGAACCCTTTCCTCTACGCCTTCCTCAACAAGGCCTTCAGACGTGCCTTCCTCATCATCCTGTGCTGCGGCGACGAGCGCTACCGCAGGCCTTCCATCCTGGGCCAGACCGTGCCCTGCTCCACCACCACCATCAACGGCTCCACACACGTGCTGAGGTGAGTGCTGCTCGTGCCTTAAATGGCTCCCTGGAAACAGAGAGCAGACAGGAATAAAGGAATAAAGGAGGGATTGATTGGAAAGGCCTTCAGAGGGCACACTCTGGCCTCCAGAGGCTCCTGCCTCAGTGCATCCCAACATGGACAATGACAGCTCCCGAGTTCTTCCCACTTTGATAGCAGCATCAATTGCCCAAGCAGAAGCCAGGCAAGGATGGAATTTGCCCAAGCTTGCCCCCCTCTCCCCAAGATGAAGGTTTGCAGTTGTTGGGCCCAGGAGGGTCTGGGTGTCCTTGGAGAGCGAGCTGGAGAGGCTTTGTTATGTCAGTGTGAGCATGAGAGAACAGCACTGAACGAGCTCCAGGGAACTGCAGAGTCACACTGGGCACTGCAGGGTTGGAAAATATAAAAGTTAAACCCTAAGGCATCACTGGCAGGGCTTCACCGAGCCCACAGCCACCAGCAGGAGGAATTTGTTGAAAGCAGGAATGTCTCAGTGGATTAAATGCTTAGGAAGCGATGGGGCAAAAGCAATCCTGAGGGTGCTGGGACAGCCTGGGTTTGCAGGGAAGTGGGGAGGTGCTGGAATGTGGAGTTTCTGCAGAGGTGTGCTCAGGAAAAGTTGGGAGAATGCAGAAGCTGTGTGGGAATTTTGGTATTGTTTGGTCTGAGGGATTCTGGGGCACTCGGTGGGATGGGACACTGAGCCAGAGGTGGGAGGCACAGCAGGAGGATGGGAGGGAAGTACAAATAATTCCCAAAGTATCAGAACCAACTGCAGGCTCCAGATAGAACCAGAGGTGTTTCTGTGCAGCTGTCCAGAGATTTTGTCTAGATTTGGGTTTTTTGGTGGGAGGAGTGCCTGAATGCTCACACACAGACAAGGACTTGGTGACTGAGTCAGTGTTGAGAGCTGAACCTGCCCAGAGACTGAATCAGACACAAAGCACTTCCCTTGGGGCTGCCTCTGATCTTGCCCCAAGCTCCCTTCTGCAGTGATCTCTGAAGCTTTGGAAAGAGTCCTGAGCCATGAAATGGATGGGAGACAGGGCAGGGCTTGTCACAGCCTTGAGTCAGACCCCTCAGGCTTCACATTTATCTTCTGCTGACTCAAATCTGTCTGGTGGCCGTGGTGCCCTGTCCCAGAGCCCCTGGTGTGTGATGGATGGGTGGCACCGTGCCAGCCCAGCCTGGCTCTCTCAGGGACATCCAGATGCTCCCATGCTGTGGTGGGAGGAGGGAGAGAGCAGCCCTTGTCCACTTCTGGTTTTTATAAATCCTGTTTTGCTCTATTCAGATTATTTCCTGCCTTTCTAATGCCTCCAGTTCCCAGTTCCCACTGCTGCATCCTCTCCTCTCTCTGTGTGCTGGGGGGTTCAGCTCTGCACACCAGCCCTGCACAGAGCAATTGTTGTCTGCTTTCCTCAGCTTTGGGACCGATAAAAAGTGTGATTTCTGTCCCTGGTGCAGAATATGCACTGATGGTGGTGACAGAGGGGTGGGAATTAAAGCAAACCCAACAATTTTCATTTGTGGATGGTTAATCTGGGGTGAGGAATTTTTATTTCTTCAGTGCTTTGCTCTTAAATGCCAAAAAGGTTGTATCCAGCACAGATAGAAGAGAAATTTAGTTGGGCAGGTTCTTCCAAGGCACAAATAGAGTTTTTTGCCACCTTTGACACACAAGGAGCTGTGCCCAGCAGTGAAATACTGAAACCTTCCCAGCAGGGCTCCAGAGGGGCTGCCCCTGGATCAGACACTTTTCCAACCTCAAAGCTGCTTCTTCCTGACCAAGAGCTTCTGCAAACGGGGAAGTTGTGCCTGTGGGATTTTCCAGCTGCTTTTTGTCCCCCAGCAGGGAGATCAGTGGCAAGAGGGGCAGACCTTGTGCTGAATGTGTGACAAAAACGAGCACAGCAATGAGCTGTGCCAGATGGGGACGTCTGGGTGGTCAAAGTTCTGTGCAACACAGGGAAAAAAAAAGCCAAAATCATCTGAAAAATGCTGCTTTCCCCTTGAAACAGAGTGTTTGCATTTCTTCTGTCATGAGTAGATATTTATTCAACACAAAGCAACAAACTCCTGCCTCTGTGAATCCCTGAACTCCTGTGCAGCACAAGTGGAGGGGGAGCAGGTCAGCACTGCTGGAATTCCTGGGTGAAACACGTTGGGAGATTTTGCCACAGCAAAGAAGACAACTTTGGGTGAAATATATTTGAGCAAAAATCAGAGCAGACAAACTCGGGAACATTTGGGTCAGGGAGGTTACTCTGGTGTGTTCCCATTTCCTCTCAGAAGTGCTCAGAGCACTGCTTTAGTCTCCTCGAGGTTTATTTACCACTCGTTTTCCTGCACAGAGAGGTCTCCTCCAAATGTCAATTGGATTTCTCCAGAGGAAAACACATCCTGATTTTTCTCTTGAAAGAGCCAAGAGAAACAAAGTGGGAAAAGCCAGAAATGAGCACCTCAGGGGCTGGAACTGCAGCAAACCTCATGTCCCCTGCTGCCACTGGAACAGGAGGGCAGCTACTCAGGGCCTCAGGTTTTAGAGGTTTAACAACTCCAAGGATCCACTGGAATGAAAATAAATCCCTGCTGGTTGTAGGGAAGAGGTCAGAGCTACTGTGGAGCAAAAGGATGAGTGATCACAGAATCATGGGAGCATGGAATGGTTCGTTTGGCTTTTATTGAATGGTTTGTGATGGTTTTCTGAATGGTTCATGATTTTTTTTGAATGTTTGTGTGATTTTTGAACGTTTTTTGATGGTTTTTGAATGTGATGTTTTTCTGAATGGTTTGTGTGGGTGTTTGAATGGTTTGTGATGGTTTTTTGGAATGGTTTGTGTGGG
The DNA here is from genome assembly GCA_013396875.1 of Vireo altiloquus. NCBI lineage: Eukaryota > Metazoa > Chordata > Aves > Passeriformes > Vireonidae > Vireo > Vireo altiloquus. The sequence continues at coordinate 86,571 of VZRF01010023.1, forward strand.
TGTGTGAGTGGTTTGTGATGGTTTTTTGAATGGTTTCTGTGGGTGTTTGAATGGTTCGTGATGGCTTTTTTTTGAATGGTTTGTGATGCTTTTTTGAATGGTTCATGATGGTTTTTTGAACGTGTGGTTTTTTGAATGTTTTTTGATGGTTTTTGAATCTTTGTAATGGTTTTGTTGAATGGTTTGTGATTTTTTTTGGAATGGTTTGTGATGGCTTTTTTTAATGGTTTGTGATAGCTTTTTAAATGGTTTGTGTGGGTGTTTGAATGGTTTGTGATGGTTTTTTGAATAGTGATGGTTTTTTGAATGTTTCCTAATGTTTTTTTGAATGTTTGTGGTGGTTTTTTGAATGGTTCCTAATGTTTTTTTGAATGTTTGTGTGGTTTTTTGAATGGTTTGTGGTGTTTTTTGGAATGGTTTGTGGCGTGTGGCTCTCAGCCAGGATTCCCCCACAGCACAGGGGGGTCCTGTGGGTGGAGCAGTGATCCCATCCCACCTGGGAGGGTTCAGGGGCTGCAGCTGTGCCTCAGCTCAGGAAACACAGAGGTTGTTCCTCAGAGCTGCTCCTGGTGCACCCAGCAGGTCTCTCAGGTAAAATATCTCCTCCTGTTCCTCCTCCTTCTGTTCTTCTTGTCCTTCCCTGGGCTCTAAGAGAGATGCAGAGGTTGGGAAAGGGTTAAAATTTCTGCCTGCCTGGGAATTTCAATGATCCTGCAAGGCAAAGCAGAGCTTTGTCAGGTTCTGTCTTCTTCACTACAAGTTCATTAACTCCAAGTGGATGCTTTGGTCTTGCTCTGCCCTTCCCTTCATTCCTCAGCACTCCCTGTTTCTGGGTTTGCCACAGGACACTTTTTTGGAGGCATTTTTGGAGGTATTTTGGAGGCAACTGTTCAGTTTCTGTGCTGGTGGCACTTGCAGAGCTTTGGGGTCTGTGTTGTCCCTCCTCCAGCAGTTCCTTCATTCATGGCACCCTCAGGGAAGAGCTTTGCCCCTTGCCAAGGTGCTGGTAAAGCACATTCCAACTCAGTTCTTCTTTTTGGAAATTGCTGAGCAAAAGCTTGAGAAACACAGCAAATGGTGAGCATTTAAAAATGGTGATTTCAGTGATACTTCACTGGTTTTGCCCCAGGGCAGGGCAGCCAGAGGTTGCTCAAGATGTTTTCCAGAGGTTTCAGTTCGGGGATCAGCTCCCTGTGCCAGCAGAAGTGGCTCCAGACCACAGCCCGAGCTCAGGGGATCTCATTGCTCTCTCTAAATGCTAATGTTGTTAAATAGTCAAGAGATAATTTGGTTTTCACCTCAATTTCATTAGCTGCCAACCTGGAAAGGGATTCTCTAAAAATACAGGAGGTTATTAGGCTCAGTAACAACTAAAAAAAGAGTTTTGTCATTTCCCGAAGGAGCTTTCTTAATTTTTTAATGAAGCTTCGCCAACATTTACAACCAAACTTATGTTCCAGCTTCCCTGGCGTGGTTCCATGGCTTGGCAGCGGTGCCAGCCTGCAGAGTGCCAGCCCTGGGTGTGACATTCCCTGGGTCCTGAGCAGGGCACGAGGAGCTCTGACCATCAGGGCTCCCTGGGTGTGACATTCCCTGGGTCCTGAGCAGGGCACGAGGAGCTCTGACCATCAGGGCTCCCTGGGTGTGACATTCCCTGGGTCCTGAGCAGGGCACGAGGAGCTCTGACCATCAGGGCTCCCTCCCACAGGAGCTTTGGGAGCTCAGGGGAGGTTTGGGGGAATCTGCTGCAGGATCCAGGAGCGGAGAAACCCTGAGGTGCAGGAGTGGGGATGTGTCAGAGGAACCCTCCTTCCCCCAAACCCTGCTCCCCAAAGAAGAGGGCACAGCCAAAGCCTTGCACCCAGCTCCAAAAACGCCTCACCAGAGGGAGTAGAGAGCTTCTGATGAGAGAAAAGCTTCTTGCAATTGTTCTGAGTGAAATCAAGATATTTATCTTATTTCTTACAAAGGGGAGAGGGGATTAGAGTTTTAAAACACCACAGTTTCCTTCAATTTTCGAAAGATCATCCATTTCAATGTGCCTGGATGTTGAAAAAGGAGATTAGAGCAAAGATAAAGCCCTTTTTTGTTATTTGGCCGAGTATGAGGTTCAAGATCAGAGCTTTTGCCTCAGTTTGTGTCCAGTGGGGGAGCTGAAGCTCTGAGGGGCACCCTGAGCTTGGAAATGGCTGAGCTGTAACTCATCTTTGTCTGCTCTGGGTAATGAAGGCACTCATGTTGTGGTGGGGCAGGATCTTCCTCATTCCAGCTGGAATTTGGGATCTGCAGCCCAGGGCAGAGCCCTGCTGGCCACAGCACCACGTTCCCTGTGCAGCAGTGCCTGGCAGCTCCTCCTGGCACACAGCAAAGCCCAAACTGGAAACTTCCCCCTAAATAATGGAGTGCAACTTAAACACCTAGAGGGAACACAGACATCCCTGCCAGTACATCACACATTGCATCCAACTCCCAGTCCTTTGCTGGTCTCTCCACTCATCCCAGAGGTCCAAATCAGCATTTAAAACTAATTTTGGTACCTGAACAAACTCTTATTAGGGACAGAAATTTGCTTTCCACCTACTCGCCTTCTGTTTCGACTGACCTTTGAGTGTGTTGGGCTGTGGTTCTCTCCTCTCCAGAGATTAATTTGATTTATCAGCAAAGTGTTTCCAGGCAATGCAAATCAGCATTTGCAAAGAGCTCCTTGTTCCTTTAGGGTTAGAAATTCTATAGGAGCCTCAGCAATTATTGTCGTGTTCTGTTCTTCCTTGGGGCAGCAGAATCTCCAGCTCAGAGCTAATTGTGGAAGTGCATTTTAATTTTAGGTTCACTTCTTTGTTCTTCTTCTTTTCAATGATTCTCTTCCTTTCTGATTGCTGGAGCAGGATTTATTTCAGCACTGGATTCACCACCCCATTGTAAACTCACAATGTGGTAAAGCTTCCCTGTTGCTGTGTAAAAGTTGCTTTTGAGGCACCTGTGGGAGAGAAAACCTCATTATTCCCAAGATATTTTGGCCAGAAATTTGGGATTTTCAGGGAGATGTTGAGGACTTTGAGCACATCTGCTGTGATTTGATTGTTTTTTACCAGTTTGCCACTTTTGGGCTCTCTCCCGTTGCCTGCAGTGCTCACCCAACTGTGATCCCAGCCCTTGGGCAGCTCTGAGCATCTTTTCACCTTCAGCTTTGCATTTCAGAGCAGAAAAACTTCCACTTTGAGGGTTTGGCTGATTTATTTGTCACAGCAAAGATGATCCTTGCCACCAGTGAAGCTGCTGCTTCGGAAAAGTGGGAATTGCATCCTGCCCTGCAAATATTCCATCCCTGTTCAATCCAGCTGATCAGGGCTGCTCCTGCACGAGCTGATGATTCCCAGCCCTCACTTCTGCACTCATCTTTCTGTTCTGTGGCCGTGCCAGACCCTTCCAGCCATCCCAGAAAACAGCATTTGAACGTGCAGGTAACCAGATTTAGGAGGCACTTTGGGAGCTCCCAGGGGATTCCTGCCGTGGGCTCCTGCTGGGCTGCTTTTAAATTGGATTCCAGCAGGCACAGACACATTCCAGGCACAGGTTTGAAATGAGTTTTGCACAGCAATCCCTGGGATGGGCCTGGCTGTGTGACTTCTCCTCGCTGCAGCAGCACTGGGCTGGGAATGGGAGAATTGTTGGGGTTCATCCTGAATTCCTGCCTCTCCCTGGGGCTGCTTTCCCTTAGCAGGAGTTGGAATTCCCATCTTGCTTCGTTCAGCCTTCCTTGGCGGTGGTTTTGAAGTCAGTCGTGTCCCTGGAGTGTGGATTGTGTCTGTCACTGTCACTGTCAGGAGGTGTTCCTGATTTAGCAGAAGGGTGTTAATGTGGCTGTTAATTTGTGTCACTCCATTGATCCATGGCAGCGCTTCAGGCACTGCAGAGCAGTGGCACTAAAGAGCTTTTTGCTTTATCTGTGAAGTGTTTGGGTTGTCGTGGAATCGCTGAGGTTGGAAAAGCCCTTCAGGATCATCGAGTCCAAGCTGCTCCCAATCCCCACCTTGTCCCCAGAGCACTGAGTGCCACCTCCAGAATTCCTTGGGGACCCCAAACCTCCCTAGGCAGCTCCTTCCCGTTTGTTTTATACTTCACCTTGATATTGTGTCCCACCCCAAACGACGTGACATCCACATGGGAGCACTTTCCTGCTCTGAAATACTTTTCTCTCTCAAAATGAAGCCTCACAATTCCTTTAACCTCCAAATCTTCCAAGCTCTGAGTCCTGGCAGTGCTTTTCGTGCCACTGAAGTGAAGCCACCTTTGGAAACACACATAAACAACAGTTTAAGTGCAGTGCGCAGCAACGTATTTGGAGATTTATTTAAGAATTGAAGGAACAATATGGATTTGTCACTTTACAAAGCCACGTGAGACAGAGCAGAGCCAGACAGGCAAACTCGAGTACGAAAGAAAAGAAAAATCAAGAGACTGCTCCCATCTCATATTAATGTTATATATGAGTAACTTTCTCACTGATTGATCTGTCAGTGCACAGAACAGTCCCAGTTTCCCCTGATATATTAAAGGCACACGAATGCATTCAGGGAGATTCATGCCCTGTGCTGCTTTTGTGACAGGCTTTTACAGCGCCGGGGTTGGTATTTATTAGCACTGAAAGCACTTCATAACTCTTGGATCCAACACTCGAGACAAGAGCTGCTCCACAGGCAGGAAAGCAATTAGGAGTGACACTTCCACAAGTGCTGCCAGGGGATCCTCAAAGAGCTGCGTGCCAGTGGGGAGGGTGGGAATGTTTTATCCTGCAGGAGCATCCCATCCACCTCCCCAGCCAGGGATGCACCTCCTGCAGCCCCTGGGCATCCCTGGAAATGGGCACAGCCCCCTCCAGCCTCTGGGAGAGGGAGGAAAACCTGGCACTGATCTCTGCTCTGGGGCAGGGACAGCACCCAGGGAGAGGCTGGAGCTGGGCCAGGGAATTTTGGGTTGGATTTCAGGAAAGGTTCTTCCCCCAGAGGGTGCTGGGCGCTGCCCAGGCTCCCCAGGGAATGGGCACAGCCCCGAGGCTGCCAGAGCTCCAGGAGCCCCCAGGGATGCCCAGGGTGGGGTTGTTGGGGGGTCTGTGCAGGGACGTGGGCTGGATTGGGGTGATCAAACTGCTTCTTGTACTTCTGCTTCTCTCTTTGTCCTTGTTTGTGCCTCCCAGTTGATTTTGTCACAGTTGGTATCGATGAGATCCTCGGTGAGGCTGCAGAAGAGTTATTGGAGATGGTGCTGGGGGTTTTTTGAGGCTTAGAAGCACAGAGAGGGAAGCTGTCAGTGCCTGGTGTGGGAACACAGCTGATTGAAGCACCTCAGGCATCAGAAGAAATGTTTTCAACTTGTAACTCAAACCTCTCCCCACAATCGTCCTTGGAGGCTGCAGGATGTCCCTGGAAGGAGAAGGAAAAGCTCTTTTTTGTCTTTTTTCCTACATTAACAACTCCATGGTGTGATAAGGACGATCCCTGGTGGGAGTTATGGCCGTAGTGGTACAACAGATGTCTTGGGAAGAGGCTTCAGCAGCAGAAATCAGGGGCTGCCCAATTTTGCAAAGCATAAATCCTTCGGTTTTGAGGAATGCTGTCAAAGAACCAATGGAAATTCTCAGCCTGGACAGGGCAATAAGGATGATCAGGGCTTCGATGACTCCAGGATTAACTGGGAAGTGGCTCTGTGGCTGTTTGCTCTGCAGGTGCAGCCTGTGCCCTGGGAATTCCACGTGCTTTCCTCCAGCAGAAGCAAACTCCAGGACTGTGCAGCATTTCTGGCTTGGATCCAGAGGGAAGGAGGGAGAAGCTGCCCTGAGGGCAATCAGGAGAGAGAGGGAAGCTTTCCCTGTTGTTCCAGCTAAAGCCCAGGGTGAAAGCGGCAGCAGGCACACGACTGTGCTCTGGATTCCAAGGGCACATTCCAGCTGCAGGAGACTGGAGCTCCTCTGAAGGCTTCTCTGGACACCCTCACTGGGCCTTTTTCCTTAAGGTTTCAGGGATTTCTGAGCCCAAGCTGCTCCTCCACCCTCGAGGGGATGGAGCTGCCGTGGTGCCGATGGCAGAGCCATTTGCAGAGCTATAAACAGTGCCATGGTCATAGCTCTAGGAATGGTTCTGCCATAAGCACTGGACTGCCAGCAGCTGCCCTTGGGAGGGCCCTGGCCTGCCTGGAATTTCCCTCCGTTGGGATGAAGCTGATTCCTGAAGGATGGATCAAAGTCGGCCCTCAGTACCTGAGTCTCTATCACCACGCTCCCCCAAATCCCTGCTGATGCACCCAGACCTCCCTGCTTGGGCCAAGGAGAAGCAGGAAATTCATGGAAATGTTAGGATTAAACCAGTCAGGCTCTGCCTGTTCATCTCTGGGAAGAGTTGGAGCTTTACAGTGACTTTGGTCGTGTTTGGGGTTGGAAGATGTGCCCACCTTGACCAGCCCATCTTTGGGGCTGTGGAACTCCCTGTGCTGCCCTGCAGGCGTGTTCCCGAAGGAATCACAGCTACAGGGAAGATCCTGGTGGCAAAATCATCCCAAGTTGAGCTGTCAAGGAGAGCAGGAACATCAGGAGCCCCAGGGTCACAGGATAACCCCTGCCTTTGCTCCCCTTTCTCCTTGCTCCAAGAGTTTTCCTGCAATGTTCTGTATTTTGCCATCCCAGCTCCTCTTTGGTAGAGGAGGAGGCCCAGCAGCTCCAGGCTTTGCTGGCAGGAGATGCTTTTCCTGCTGCAATTCCCATTCCATGGGCAGCTGATCCCTTTTGGGGAACAGCTCAGGCCGTGGGGATGCAGAGAGGGGCAGGGGCAATGGGAGTAAAGCTTTTGGAACAAGAACAAATCTTGACAAATCCCAGATCTCTCTGTCTCCCATGGGTCTGATTCCTGCTCCAGAAGATCCCACAGGGATCAGGGATTCCCAGCAAAGGGAAATGTGTTGGTGGCTCAAGGTGTGTGACATCAGGGACAGATTCTGGTCACTAAAGAGTCCAGGCATTTGTGACTATCCCACAGTTTACTTGGCCACCCCTCTGGGCACATTCTAAGAATTAATTAATTCTTTCAGCTCCTGGATTAAACTCTGGTGCAAAACCTCGCATCAAACAGAAAGCATTACATGGTGTGTTAGTGTAATTAAATAAAGAGAGAACTGAGCTCCAGAGATGCCCACAACACTTAATTAAGATTAATTAAGCAACATGATTTACAGCTGGAGAGGATGAAAGGGAGCAATTCACAACTGGCTCAGCAAAGGGGTGGAAGATGCTGACTTCATGAAAGAACATAAATTGTTTTTCAGAAGCAGCTTCCCCAGCCAGGGTTATTTAAAGGGGTTGGGTTTAGGCCCTGGAAGAGCCCCATTGTCCTGGGAAAAAAAAAGGGATCCCTGGGGAGCTGGGAGGAGCGAGGGCCTGGATTTCTGGAGGCTCAGTAGCACAGATAAAGCTCTGCCAAAATAAACATGAGATTTTCTTCACTTCCTCTCTGAGGCAGCAGCCAGAACAGTGTGATCTTCATTCCTTAGAATTATGGAACTAGAGAATGGCTTGGGTTGAAGGGACCTTAAACCTGTTCAAACAATCCAGTTCCAACCCTAAATCACCTCCCACTGTCCCAGGCTGCTCCCAGCCCCAATGTCCAGCCTGGCCTTGGGCACTGCCAGGGATCCAGGGGCAGCCACAGCTGCTCTGGGCACCCTGTGCCAGGGCCTGCCACCCTCCCAGGGAACAATTCCTCCCCAATATCCAGCCTAAACCTACTCTCTGTTTGAAACCATTTGTTAGATTTTTGGGCCAAGTTTGTTGCCTGGAGGTAACACACAAAGAATTGTGCAAAATTGGGTTTATTTTGTGAGAGCAGTGCTTGTTGTAGGAGAGCCCAAACTGGAGTCAGCTACAGTGGAAATGTGATGGCTGAAAAGCAATTTTCTGTTCTGTTTGCCACCTATAGCACTGCTGTGCTTTTCCTCAGGAAGGAACAAACATAAATCTGAGCAGCTTTTATTTACCAAAGCAAGGACTAAGGCACAGATTTATGGGCAAGCAAGGGAGGGCACAACCTTCAGAAGTCTGAACTTATTGGTTTGCTCTGCACCTCAAATTTGATAATGGTACACAGAGAAAGGGACAGGTTGGGTCTCAGAGGTGGCCCTGAAAGACACTCAGATGTGCAGAAGGAGCAGAAGAAAGCACAAAGTAACAGAAATAACTTGGTGTTAACAGCAGGGATATGGAAATTAGGGGCTTGCACACAAAGCTGTTTTGATGGCCTTGGTTACTTCCTCCTGTGATCAAAATCAATTCATTGATCAGTGGAACTCTTCAGGTCATGTCCCAATCCACAGGGAATTTCCGTGAGGAATGAACTCAGGAGGAGTTGCTGAGAGTTGGTTTTACTCTGAGGAAAATAACCCCAAACCCATCAGAGAATAAATAAATATCTGCTTGATTCTGATCCCTTGGTTTTTTGGGTTCCCCTCATCCTCCCTACAAACAGGAGCTGTGCAAATATTCAGATTTCTGCCCCTCCTGCCCCTTGGATGTGATTTATTCAGATGTTGAGCTTGACATTTTTCTTTTGGGCCTCTTCAGGAGATTTGAGGCTCTGCTCATTAGGATGCTCAGAGAAAAAAGGGTTTTCATCATTTGTTCCCAGGGAAGTTGAGAGGATCCCCGAAAGCCCAGAGGGAGCAGCTCCTGTAGGGATCCTCAGGGGCAGGCGCCCAGGAGCTGCTCCTGGAGAGGCTGAGGTGGGATGACAGCAGCAGCACAGAATGTCTTGGGGACACAAAGTGGGGACACAAAGTGGGCACTCAGCAGCCTCTGAGTCACAGCAAAACCAAGCAGCAGCTCCTGTCCCAACCCCGGGGAGGATCTGACCCTGCTGGGAGACAGCTCTTGGCAGGGAAGGGGATGAGCAACGGGAACATCATCCTTCCTGAGGAACAGGGGAAGGAACACAGCCACAGGCAATATGTGCTCCTTGGCTTGGAATCCTTGAGCAGCTAAAAACGAGGAGAAAGTCCAGGAAAGTGAGGCAGGGAATTAATTTCGCTGGTGGGTGAAGAGAGGGAGCACAGGGGGTCTGAAATCCCAGCCTGCACTGATCAAACCAAGGGTTTTGAGGGAGAATCTGGAGATTTTATTCGGATGAAGCACCCACTGCCAATGTCCCCATCTGTGGTGTGACATTTAATCCTGATAAAAGGCTCGCAGGAGATGAGGAGTGGGGAGCACAGCTCACAATTAATTAATATTGTTCACAACAGCACGGAGGAAGCTTTACAAATTCACACCCAGTGGGTTGGAAGGGAGAAAGTCCAAAGCCAGGAATGTGCTACTTTAATCACATCAGAGAAATATTAATTGGAAAATCTGGATAAAGAAGGAAAAGGGAAAATAAAGTCACACTGCACACAACGTGGTGGGACCTGATGTTTGCTCTCTGAGCATGATGGAGAGCTGAGGAAAGGCACCAAACAAACTTTAAGTTAGTAAGACTTACTACAACTTAACTACAACAGGTCCTACTTGAGATGTTAAAGGCAACACGAGGATATTTATTATTAATTAAAAAAATTTTTTTTGTTATTAAATTGAACAGGTTTTTAATTAACTGTTATTTTACTGCTATTTTGTTATTTCATTTTTATGTCATTACTCCATTACAAGAAAATACAATTTTCAGCCCTTAAATTAGGTACCTCAGGGTAAGCACAGCTTCCCAACACCACTGTGGGGCTGTGCAGGAACTCCCAGGACACAAACCAGCAGATTTTACATGGACAAGAAGCAGGAAGGGCTGGATGAGCTCCCTCAGCCTGGAGGGTGGAACAGGAGCAGCCCCAGCTGCTGGGAGGGAGTTGGTGGCATTTGCTCCTCAGAAAGGAACCCAAAGGAGTGACAGGAACAAGGAGCACCTGCCAGGCTTTTGTTCCCAAACATCTTCTCCTGGGAGCAGGTTGGGGTTGGACACCCAAACAAAGCTCTGCTCCTCACACACAGAGCAGGGAAGGATGAGGAGTTCTCTGCCAGATTTCAGTGAGCTGCAATTCCAATTTCCACTGGGTATTGTGNAAGCCAGGAATGTGCTACTTTAATCACATCAGAGAAATATTAATTGGAAAATCTGGATAAAGAAGGAAAAGGGAAAATAAAGTCACACTGCACACAACGTGGTGGGACCTGGTGTTTGCTCTCTGAGCACGATGGAGAGCTGAGGAAACCAAACAAACTTTAAGTTAGTAAGACTTACTACAACTTAACTACAACAGGTCCTACTTGAGATGTTAAAGGCAACACCAGGATATTTATTATTAATTTTAAAATTTCTTTTGTTATTAAATTGAACAGGTTTTTAATTAACTGTTATTTTACTGCTATTTTGTTATTTCATTTTTATGTCATTACTCCATTACAAGAAAATACAATTTTCAGCCCTTAAATTAGGTACCTCAGGGTAAGCACAGCTTCCCAACACCACTGTGGGGCTGTGCAGGAACTCCCAGGACACAAACCAGCAGATTTTACATGGACAAGAAGCAGGAAGGGCTGGATGAGCTCCCTCAGCCTGGAGGGTGGAACAGGAGCAGCCCCAGCTGCTGTGAGGGAGTTGGTGGCATTTGCTCCTCAGAAAGGAACCCAAAGGAGTGACAGGAACAAGGAGCACCTGCCAGGCTTTTGTTCCCAAACATCTTCTCCTGGGAGCAGGTTGGGGTTGGACACCCAAACAAAGCTCTGCTCCTCACACACAGAGCAGGGAAGGATGAGGAGTTCTCTGCCAGATTTCAGTGAGCTGCAATTCCAATTTCCACTGGGTATTGTGATGCCTTAAATGGCTCCCTAGAAACAGAGAGCAGACAGGAGTAAAGGAATAAAGGAGGGATTGATTGGAAAGGCCTTCAGAGGTCACACTCTGGGCTCCAGAGGCTCCTGCCTCAGTGCATCCCAAAATGGACAATGACAGCTCCCGAGTTCTTCCCACTTTGATATCAGCATCAATTGCCCAAGCAGAAGCCAGGCAAGGATGGAATTTGCCCAAGCTTGCCCCCCTGTCCCCAAGATGAAGGTTTGCAGTTGTTGGGCCCAGGAGGGTCTGGGTGTCCTTGGAGAGCGAGCTGGAGAGGCTTTGTTATGTCAGTGAGAGCATGAGAGAACAGCACTGAACGAGCTCCAGGGACCTGCAGAGTGACACTGGGCACTGCAGGGCTGGGAACAGAGAAAAGTTCAAACCTAAGGCATCATTTTCAGTGCAGAAAAGGCACCCATTCCCAGACAGAGAGGGTTGGTAAATACTGGAAGGGAGGTTTGGATCCTCATCCCTGGAAGTGGCAGCTGGAGGTGGCACTCAGAGCTCTGGGCTGGGGCTCAGCTCGGACTCCATGGGCTGGGAGGGATTTTCCAGCCTGGGATTCTCCCACTGTGGCACACGTTGAAAGCCTGAAGCTGTCTTGGAGCTCATGGCTTTGGATCATATTTGGAGATTTTGGTGTCTCCATTGCACAAGGAAACAGCTCCGAGTGGTTTTTGCCACTCTTTCACTACACAGATTTAACAAATGAGGGTTTTCCCCCTCAGCAGATAAATATTTAATTATGCCAGTGGTGAGACCTCCGTTTTAAAAAAAAATTAAAAATCACCATTATCTTCCATTTGAATGTTATTAATTGATCCTGCTCGTGTTTTGTTAATTGAAACACTTAAACCCAGCAGCCCATTAGGAACCCTCCCATCTGGGGGGGGTTTGGGAGCTGCTCTGTGCTTCTGATGTCTCTGAGCACTTCCAAGGGCTCTCCTCATTAGCAGATTTGGGCCTCTTACGACTGCTGCATTAATTGTGCTGCAAAAACGAACTGGAGGCCAAAATCTGCAGCTAATTAGAGCCTCTAATGGAGTGCCAAGCCGAACATTAACGAGAGAGAAGTGGAAATAGGGAGGAAAAGGGGAAAGGGCTCCTCTTCCCCTGAGTGGCCTCTCTCATTTGCTTACTTGTTTACCCTGGTTGATAATTAGCAAATGGATTGCACTCACTGCAAACAAGGAGCTCCTCGCTCATTGTAAAATCTGCTTCATTTCTGTCCTGCGGTGCCCAAACTGCTGCTCCTGGTGTGGAAACATCGACTTCTGCAACATTAAAATGCCACAAATCTGTAGTGGAAGAATTCAGCAGCTCTGGGCCATCCCCAGCCTCTCGGTTCTGTTGTTTTCCATCACCAGTTCGTGTTCATAATACCCAAATTCCAAGATTTTCAGCTGAAGCTGAGCAAAACATCCTGCAGTGGAAAACAGGGGAAATTATGAACATTATCCAAGTGGAGCAGCTGAAAGCAGGAGAGTGGGAAAAGGGAAAAAGGGTTAAATTCAGCAATGGAAGTGAGAGGGACTGGAAAGGACCACAGGGAAATCCATGAATAGATCCTGGAAATAAAGAGGATAAAAAAGGAAGATGGAAATGAGCACCTGCAGTCCCAGGGAAACAAAATCTGGGTCCAATTCAGCAGGAGAAAAACCAAAAGGAAAGAAGATACTGAAGGGTTTGGACACCTCATTTCAAGATCCTATTTCGGGTTATTATCTGGCTGCTCTTCTAAACATCCTCCTTGAAAATGATCCACAACTCCTGCAAACACAAAAATAAATGGACTGGAGGGGTCCTGGTTTGCCAGAAAAAAAAAAAGAATTATGGTGGATCAATGGGGAAAAAAAGGAGACACAAACATATTGGGAGATGCTTGCTTTGTTTTGTGACTTGTCAGAGACAAAAAAAAAAAATCTCTTTTTTCTCTTTTTTTAAATGTTTTTATCTTTTTTTTAATGTTTCTCTCATTCAAAGGCTTTGCTTACTTGAGAACTGCTAATTTTAAATCTGTATTTCTGCAGAAATCCTGCAAAAGGCACTGGAGGCTGGGCTGGAGACAGATGTTTAATAAAACCTCTGTCTAAAATTTAGTAAAGAATGATGAGGGCTTAGTTCAGCTCCCAGGGTCAGAACAGCATTATTTGCTTTAAAGATAATTAAAAGATTCAGCTTAACTGCTCAGGAGTGGGAAAATAAACACTTGTCATGAAACAGAGAGAGATTAGTGTTCAGATTTGACTATTAAGGACTTTAAAATCAACATTTCTGTCAGAGCCACGTAAGTAATTCAGCAATCCAAATGTGTTCCCAAGATCTGGGTTTTCACTGCTGGGCTGGAATGGGATAATTCAATTTATTCTTCCCCTGCTCTAATGGTTTGCTGCTGATGGCCAAGTGCAGAACTTCACTGCAGTGGTAGGAACAGGACAAATTCAGATCAGAGATTACAGAATCACTGGGAAGCTTTTAATTTTATGGAGTTTGGAAATCTGGGAATGCTGAGAGAGGGATGATCCTGCTCTCATTTGTGGAAGTTCCATAAGCAGCTGCATTAAAAGCAAACATTTCATGAAATTCCATTTAATTTGGCCTCAGTGCATTCGTTTTTTTGTCAGCAGAAGATGGAAAAGGAACAATGCATTTCGCTCCCAGTCCGTGCTGACATTTGGTGTGGTTCAGATCAAAGGATTTTGCTCTTTCAAAGTGGAAATATATCACAGATTAAAATAGGGAATTCCAGAGATTCTGGGATTTCGTGTCACACTCTTCTCTCAATTCTCTGTTTCCCAGCATCCCCCAGTTTGCCAAAAATGTCCAAAGTACCTTTCCAGGGAGACAGCAGGAGGGGACCTTCCTCGGATTTTTAATCCTGGAATTCCATCTCTGGGGTCTCTCCTGGTGCCTCCAACCTGGGCAATTCCTGGTGCCACCCAGACCCATCCTGCCCTTCCAGGGGTTGGTTCCTGGGGCTGTGTGGCTGCCATAAAACACAGAATTTTTTTTTAAAGTCTCTTTTCCACCTGTTCCTGACACGGGAATGGAGCAGAGCAGATCCATCACAGGCTGGGATCAGTCACAAAAATCATCTCAAGCTGCTCCCTCTTCCCCTCACTTTCAGAGTGGTTTGTGAATTCTGTTGTTTTCTAATTGAGAATTTGTAATTGTGGAGCTGAGCAGATGGTGCAAGGCTGATTTCAGTGGTGTGCTCGTTAAAATCACCTCTGCCAAGTGACTGCTCACCACAATCCCCATCTGAGACCAGAGGGATTTGTTCCTGCCCTTGGAATTCCATCTGACAGCAGCAGAGCCTTGAGGAATGGACACAATACCCAGGGCGAAGTTCCAGCAGTGGTGCTGCAAATACTCCAGAGGGAAATCCCTTTGGGAGAGAAAGGAAAATGCAGGGAAAGATGAATTGTGGAGCAACACAAGTGGCAAATCTTAGAAAAGTTGAAATCCTTCCTTCAATTTGGAAGCTGGGCTCCATTTCAAATGGAACTTTGACCTCAAAAACCTCTTCTACATTCCACTGGTTTAGCTGCTTGAGGATAAAAATGGTATAAAAACACATTATTGCAAATTCTGCTCAAGCCAAATGCAAATCTTCCCAATTTATCACATTTTACTTAATTCCATCTCGTTTTCCTCTGGTCCCAGCAAATCTTTCCTGCAAGTAACAGAAGATTTGAGGTGCAATGGGAGCCACCTTCACCTACTTGCCTTTTCCTGGGAGATCTTGTTCCAGGTGGGATGGTGGCTGCTTCCTGGGGGGAGTTTCTGGTTGTTTAGGAAGGAAGAAATGTGTTTTGAAGTGTTTTATTTGGAGTTGGGCTTTGGCAGCTGGAGAAGGAGAAAATGAAGACACAGGCAGTGAGTTGCTGATATTGCAGTGGGGAGATCAGACCCCTGATAAAAGCAGCAAAAGGCCTTGAACACCAATTGGAGCCTGCTCTGTTCTGCTTTTTTATTTCTTCTTTTTTATCTCACGAGGAGTTGCAGGCTTGCTCCAGATCAGAAATGGGGAAAATACCTGAAATTGTAAAAGTCTGGAGAATGAGAGAAGCAAACGAAGTGAACAGCTCAGAACAGCAACATCTCAGTGAATTCCACACCTGGATTTTCTCTTCTGCTCCTTCATTCTCAGGGGAGGGGACTTTAGAAACTCTGTCGGTGACTGTATTGCATTTATAATACAAAAATTACAAAGATATTTGGAAATACAACGAAAGTTGGTGCTTGGTAGCTTTTTGTGGAGCCATTTGTGCATCCAGTGAGACCTGAGGTACCCCAGCAGTGCCAGATCCAGCTGAAACATCCCCACCCAGACCTATTTCTGCAGCAAAATCTCCTCTCTGCCTGTTGTCCTTCCTTTTTTGAGCAGAGGGGGAGTGGATTTCGTGGCAGAAGTGCTGAGGGGGCCCAGAGGGAGCAGTTCTCATCCCTCCCTGCACAAAGCCCAGCTGCAGAACCTCCCCTGAAGCATCCAGGGAATGTCAGGACAGCAGGAAGCTGCTCCTGCCAGCCCCAAAACGGCAGCAATTAATAATGAAACCATAATAAAATGGTTAATAATGGAAATAATAACATGAACTGGGGAGGGGTCATGGAACGGAGAGCAAAGGCAGCTGCACGCCTCGGGTGGGTTTGGGAAGGTGGAAATGCAGGAGGTGACACAAATCCTTCTCCCAGCAGGATTCAGCCAGGGCTGGGCCAGGCTGGCTTTGCTTCCCCTTCATCCTTTTTGTTATTTCTGGGCAATTTGAGCCAAACCCTCACAATTCTCATCTCTATGAGGGTTGATCCCAAGGTCTGCTCCTCAGGAGAGGACTGAGCAGGAGCTCAGGCTCTGGGAAGTGGTGACTGGATTTCATTCCAGCTGGGAAAACCAAAACTCAGCCACTTTTGGGCTTTGCTTTCCTGCTGGAGTGCCCAGGTTGGTGCTGGGTGTGAAAAATGAGGTTCACTCCTGGTAAAATTT